>MUZC01000876.1:6920-49474 GCA_002072015.1 Radix auricularia
AAAAAAAAAAAAAAAACAACAACAACAAACATTTGCCACTGTGTTCGTCACTGATCACCAGATTCATGCAACATTTGCGGTTCCGTTTGCATTATTTTTTTTTTCTTTTTCTAAATTTAATTTTATGCATAAATTTTAATGTTGTTATTAGCCTGTACAAAAATTGAATGATTGGTCAAAAATCATAGCAGCTTGCCATAATTTTGAGTGTTAGAATTTTTATAACAGCAAAAGCTGTTTTCTAAAGCTAGATCCAAAAATATACGATGTATACGATGTTATACAGCATTTTATTAAAATGTAAGTTTAACAATTCTTCTATCTTTGGATTTTTTTTTTAATTTTTTATTTTTTTTTTTAAAATTGCAATTATTGAATTGAAAATTTAATCTAAAAGATTAGCCTAAGTTATGCTCAAAACCATATTAACTTTGACATTTTTATAATTTGTATAATGATCATTCTTTTAGCTATGTCGCGTATATTAGCGATTTTTTAAAATTGATCCCTTACAGACCATGAAGGTCCATGGGAGCAAGTGAAGTAGCATTCAAAAATTTAATTGACCACTAACGAGCAGGGGATTGTGTGGTTAACACAATGCCCCGGGGGCTATTAGTGATTTACAAACTTGTTTTTTTTTAACGGTTTATTTATTTTTTAAAATTAAAATCTTTTATTTCAACTTGGGGCGTCTGATTGCCGAAAAAAATTTCGATCGAATTTTAACCCATTTCCTGGTAAGCTAGTGAGCTCAAATTTTGCAGACAGACTCATGCCGATAATAAGAATGATGGATCAAAATTTCAGATCGATCGAATGTACTGCAACTAAATTATTTCTATGTAACATGATAATTTTTATTTCAAGACTTTCGCGGTGCGTATTATTTTGAACGACTTTTTTTACTTTCCTGTTGCGCTGTGCAGTGCGTATTATATTTGCCCTACTTTGGTGAATTATATTACCGATACAGTGGCGTAGCTAGAGGGGGGCGGTCCGACCCGGGCGGCAGACGTTTTGAGGGCGGCATTTTGGGGCTTTTGAAAAGTAGAGCCTTTTCCGACAACCAGCCATTAATTTTTGAAAGGGTAAAACCGAGGTGAAACAAAAATATTCATAATTTCGAGTTTTAATTTATGTGTCGCACAACATTTGTTTGATTACATATTGGTTGTAATAACTAACGAAATATCGTTAAAAAATTAAGTACACTCAAAAAGGTATCAATTTGTTTGAAAAATCAATCGGTATACGTCACAGATGACGCTTATATGGAAACTGAACACAAAAACACGTCACCGCTGGGCCGAAAAATATGTGCTTTTAATATCGCCACGGCATTTTTTGCGTAGAAATAATTTCCCCATGCTCAGAATGATTCGCGAGCAAGTACCTACATGGCATGGTGATGGAAATATTGAGTTTAACTTTCAAGTAGCAATTTATTTTGATTGCTTCAGTTTTGATAAAAGTCTTGTAAGGGAATTATGAAAAATTTAATTTAGTTCGTTTTTATTGCATTAAAGAAGCACAAATTAAAACACGGTTTTTCATTAAAATGTTACGCCCATCCAAAGTAGTGTGAAAATAATTTGAATTATGACAAGAATCTGAAAATATTCAAATTTTTCCGTTAATTAACACCACAATATGCATAAATAATTAAAATTGACATCTCCATAAGTAACTAGTAAAACGAGTACAGATGATAAAATTCTATTTGGTTCAATGCAGTCTTTTTCTTTTCTAAGTTGTAATTTATCTCAATTTATGGGAACTCGTTTTTGTTGTTGTTGTTGTGTTTGTTTTTAAAAATTAATGTAACATATTTCATGGAACAAAGTGATATGCTAATACAAAACGCTGTTATATCAGCCAAAACAATTTGTAAAGAACTATAAGTGGTGAAAAACCAGACGACGAGTTTAAACGGAGGTTATATCTTTTGAACAAGAAGTGCAAGTAGCATTGTCTTTATCAATGGATAGAATTTTTTTTTTAAAATAAAAGAACGCTTGCAATAAAATATTCGTGCATAACACCTTATAATACCATGTAAGGGGCCGTCCATAAAGTACGTCACGCTATTTTTGACCATTTTAACCCCCCCCCCCAAGTACGTCACAATTTCGTAAAAAAATATTTTTTATTGACAAAATAATTAAAATTTAACATAAAACACAATGACGCCACATATGGCCAGACAACCCCCTCCCCCCTGTCACAAACTATCACACTTTCTTACACATCCCCCCCTCTGGGGAGCGTGAAAAACACTCATGGGCGGCCCCTGTCTTAAGACAAGACTGTCTTAAGTGCAGTCTTGAAGAACTTAGTTTTTGACATACTACGGATGTGTAATTGTAAAGAATTCCATTGTTTGGCTGCACAAAAAGAGAATGACCTTTCGCCAAATGTTTTAGTTCGTGTCTTAGGAACACAGCGAATGCATATGTCTGCAGAAGAGTGTAGCTGACGACTTGGTGAGTAGACCGACACAAGTTCAGTAAGATAGGAAGGGCATGAGTCAGAAAAGAAGTTGTGACACAGAACGGCCGGTTTGTAATCAATTTTGTCTTGTATGGGTAGCCAAATGGAACTTTATAAGGGCTTGGTAGACTTAGCGGCTCCCATCTCCTCTCGGAGTCACCAGAGGGTCTTTTTGGCAATAGTCATTCATCAACATGTTTTATTGTGGCTTAGCGTGGGTTATATCTTCGGCCTCAAAGCTTTGTGAAGTTTGTGAGGCGAACGCACTTCTCACTTCGCTATCCAGGAATTACCTGTACCGGGAGCATAACATTAATTGCTATTGGTAAAGTGTCATGGAGGTCATTAAAAATGCCGTTTCGAGTGCAAGAGTTTCAAAACAAATATATTTGCTAAAAAATGAACTAATTTTAAAAGAATCAACAAATAATTTAAAAGAAAGATGTTTTGATGTTCCAACTTAATTTCTGAAAGTTTTAGACTTTGTTCCAGAATTTGTTTCACAAATAACCACATTTGATTAGTGTGCCTTGTATTACATATAGAATTCTGGTATAGTAATTTGTGGACGAAAGCTGGGTCTGTGGGTATGGCGGGTGTGAGTTACCATATGTCTTTGTGTCTGTGCATTTGGTGGGTGTGTGCCTTTGTGGGTCTTTGCATTTTTGTGGGTTTGTCCGTTTGGTGGGTGGCGTATGCTTTGTATTTGTGTCTGATAGGTATGTGTCTGTGTCTCTAGTTGGTGTGTATATTTGGGTATGAGTGTCTGGTGGTTCTCTGTCTGTGTGAGTCTTTGTGTTTGAAGGGTCTGTGACTATCGTTAGCATTTTCTCTGGTGTGTGTCTCATGTGTAAGTTCGTGTTAATTAAGTGTTAGGTCTATATTTAATTTGATGAATGCTTCCATGAAATAATATCGAAATTAGAGACCGCAACTATAGAGATTGAGAAGCATCGTATGTGGCTATAGAAAAAAATGGCGTGTATATGAACTATCAATAGTATAAAGAAACACAGAAATCATTTCGACAATGAGAATGTATTTGATAGCATGTGAACTTTAAACATGCCCAGCTATGATAAAGAGTAGTTTTAATGATATTGTATCAACTCCCATCACGGAGCCGAAAGTGTTCAATAACATATCACTTTACAATATCCCGTGGGTACCCGATCCCTTTCTGAAATAATGTAACTGTTTTCGGTGATATTGTAATATTGGGACCGACAACCTGGGATTGTGACGCGCCGACTACATTCATCGCATCCAGCTTTGCTGTTCCTAGAGAGACGTCCTCTCCTTCTCTCATTCTCTCTCTCTCTCTCTCTCTCTCTCTCTCTCTCTCTCTCTCTCTCTCTCTCTCTTTGGCTTTGTCAGTTCTGCTAGTCATCTACTCAAAATGACGTGGTCTCTCTGGCTTTGTTGATCCTGCTGGCCACCTGCTCTTTCAGCAGACCAAAGTCTGGTTTCGGGGAGGATGACCTTGAACTGACCGGAGAATTCCGGTGCTCTGTGTTTTCCAACTTGGGATGACCAATCCTGATGACGTCAACGGCTTTATGAAGTGACTGCGACTGGTTGAACTTTTCCTCCAACGACTTCAACCCTTTCCTGATAGGCTCGAAGATATTCGCCGTCATTTCCAGAGGGCGAGACGTGCTTTCGTTTCTACCGACGAGGCTCGAGTTGTTACAGTCTGCCGATTTCGGGCCGAAGAGGTAGTCCATCGGGTCATCTTGAATTACGAACTCCACCGACAACCTCCGGTCGTTACGACTATTACGTGGGTGCTCTTGTTTGCCAGTCTTTAGACATGATTTCATGACTTGTCCATTGGAAGTGGTTTCTTCTGGGTGCAAGCTAGGGAGATGTGATAGGTCCAAGTTTTGGGGATCCTTGTCGGTCAATGGGACAAGGTCTTTATGGTCAGGTGCTGTTTCTTGTCTCGTTTTTTCGTTCGTTACCAATGCCTCCCGTGACCTTTCAGGATTATTGCTCCATGTCGAAGCAATTTCGTTATCGGAAATTGTCTCGTCAGACGTTTTGGAGTCTTTTAATGTAGGATAGTTTTCCATGTCGCCATAACTGTCATGAGAGAAATTGTCAGGTGTTCGCTCCGAACCGGAAATGATGTTTACGGTGAATGGCTTCTCTCCCTCATCAGAACTGCATCTTCTCCTGAAGTGCTCTGTGAACGATTGCCGCGTGTAGATGGTGTCTCTGCTCTTCTCACTGTCTGATCGGCGTGGCTTGGCCCGGTAAGACTTGATGTCCTGGATCAACGCAAGCTCCGGTTTCGTCAACAAAAAATTCTGAGAGACCTTCGGTCGGGGGGTTTGTTTGGGAGAAGACTCCCTCAAGTTTTCCTGATCGTTTGGTGACGACTCGTTTCGAGCCGCCATCTTGGGGGAGTGCTCCGCGTAGAAATCAGGGTTGGGCAAAGGTTTGTAGAAGTCGTCACTTCCTGTCAGGAAGTAGGTCTGCATCTTGCCCTTGCCTTTAACCTCAATTTCTCCCCTGTACTCTATGTGATATCCGGAGAAACTCTGTAAACTTTCTTTGGCTGTTTGACTCATGTGAATCCTCAAAGCTGAGGGGAGAAAAAGATGGAGGTGGCAGTAAGAGTCTTAAAATAAAAAAAAATATTTTGATAATTATAACTTATAGAACTTTAACATTTAGTTGGCGTCTGGTTTTTAAATATTCATTAAAAATTTAGCGCTTACATTTTTTCAGAGCAATATTCTGATAGATGTGCTATTGTGTTAAACCAGAAGATCATGGGTGTTGATTTCATTGATTGTTTTTATTTTCTATACTAGTAGGTTCAAAGTGCGGATAGTTTTGTTATGTAATTGTTTGCTCGTTTCGTTGTTTTTTCTTTCTTTCTTTTTTCTTTTTTTTCTTTCAGCTCGATGAAGATCTTGAAAGCTGAAAGACCTAGAACTTTCATTTCTTTTTTTTTTAATGTATTTTAGAATTGTGTTTCTCGTTTTAACTAGTTTCTATTTTTTGTCAGTCTTTGCGTGTCATGTTGTAAACTTAAAATTTTTTAAATGTTTATCCTCATCATTTTATTCATGTGTATTCACCGATGGGAGCGACTTGTCGATACGTTCATTTCTGTTTGTTTGCTTGTTTGTTTGTTTGTTTGTTTGTTTTTTTGGTGTGTTTTTCAGAGAATACTTAAACTTTTAAAAATGATATCTTCCTTGCCAACCAGCATGATGGCAGTACCCCAGCCACTTGTGAGAAAATAAAGTAAAATAATAAACCATTATATTTCTTTAAGTTAATCATCCACCGAATCCATCTTTGCTTATTTTAGTAATTTTGGATATTTGAAAAATGTTGCAGTTCTGTGTGAGTCATATAATGTATTTTCTCTACAAGCGATGGAGTCGCTACTGACAAATTTCTCTAAATATGACCCCTGACTGTTTACGATTATTTTTTAAAAATGTGTTTAATTACTTCTTGGAGGTCTGCTTTCTGAGCTCAAATTAATTCAAGTTTAAAAAAATATATTTTTTTTTTAAAAAAGAAAACGAATGTTACAATATCACATTGAAAAAATCAATTTTAAAATCGACGATCTAATTTTTTTTACTATTTATAATCTGTTGTCGACTATTAAAAATGTTGATAATTAAAAATATTGACCGTTAATAAAATGTTGATTTTTTTAAATAAACACTTTGACTTACGAAGCCCAGTGGACTCCATCCTAGAGGCTGTGTTGACGGCGTCACCAAACAGACAGTACCGGGGCATTGCCAGGCCGACCACACCTGCTACAACTGGACCGGTGTGGATTCCAATCCTAGGGATGGAGACATCACACAGATCAGAGATGGAGGACGTACGAGAAATACAAAGTGATAGACTAGCAATGCCTGGGATATAATAGCAATATCTATATTAGACAGCTAAGCCAGATATGGACTAGATATATCTAGGATATACTAGCAATACCTATATTAGACAGCTATACCAGACATAGACTAGCAATATCTAGGATATACTAGCAATATCTATATTAGACTATTAGACAGCTAAGCCAGATATAGACTAGATATATCTAGGATATACTAGCAATACCTATATTAGACAGCTATACCAGACATAGACTAGCAATATCTAGGATATACTAGCAATACCTATATTAGTCAGCTGTACCAAGAACAATTGAACAATACTAAAGATAGGTTACTAATTTGGGGATTATTAAGCAGTATCAGGGATAGACTAGCAATGCCTAGGATAAACTAAGATTGCCATTGATAGACTAACAAAGCCATGGATACACTAACAATGTTAGGGATAGACTAAAAAATCCATGGATAGACTAACAATGTTAGAGATAGACTAACAAAGCCATGGATAGACTAACAATGTTAGGGATAGACTAACAATACCATGGATAGACTAACAATGCCAGGGATACACTAAAAATGCCAGGGATAGGCTAACAATACCAGGGATAGACTAACAATACCAGGGATAGGCTAACAATACCAGGGATATGCTAACAATACCAGGGATAGACAAACAATACCATGGATAGACTAACACTTCCAGGGATAGACTAAAAATGGCTGGGAGAATTTAGCATTACTAAAGGTAGGCTAGTAATACAGATATTACTAAACAATACCAAAGACAGACTCTATGGCGGATTAAGGGGGGGGGGCTGAGCGGGCTAAAGCCACGGGCCCCCGACGATTTGGGGCCCCCAAACTTTTTATATTTTATAATAAAAGTGTACAAATGTTTGCACGAACCCTTGAAAATATAATAAATAAAATAAATTTATAAACATTATCTATTAAACTGATTGCGATTTCAGAGTTGCGAAGTCTTAAGTGCCAGATTTTCCCAGCCAGGAGTAAAAAAAATCCCAAATTGGGCTAAAAATTCCGAAATGCATTAAAAATTTGGGGAAAAATCTGAAAAGTGGCAACTTCAATTAAATGCTTTCGCATTCATTTTAATGACTTTTGACTTCCAAATTAAAAAATAATAAATATTTTTGCATTTTTAAGGCAATTTTTAATAGGGTACTTTCAATTTTTATTTAATCTGTACGTTTTTTTTTACAACTTGGCTACAAAGCCAAAATATAGATTATACTTTTTAATTTTAACATCATGAAGTTTAAAAAAGTTATTTGGATACTCTTGTAATTTAAATTTGTCTGTGATTGATAAAAATATATTTTTAAAAATGAATGTTTTGAAATTTATTAATAATGAATCAATCATACATGGTTACATAGATTGTTATATGTTTACATATTATTAATGATTTGGTCCTTTATATGTAACAAACATTTTATGATGATTCGGGCTCAGACTAATTAATTATATTATTTAATAGTAATACATTTACACAATCTGACTGTAAACTGTCTGCAGTCTACTGTCAGTGACAATGTTGGGAAAAACCTAGCAAAAACGTCAGGAAAAAAAACTAGATCCGAAATAAAAAANAAAAAACCTAGACACGCTAAAAATAAACAAATATGACGTCAAAGAGCCTCGCACCAACACAAAAAAAGTATTTCTTATTTGAAAATGAGCATGTTTCAAATTATTTTATTTTATTTTCATCCAAGAATGTAATTATTTTCTTTTAAATTGTCAATCTCAAAAATTCCCATATGTAAGGCAAAATCCTTATAAATTCCTAAATTCCCATTTTAAAAATTTTGGCTAAAAAAACCCACACGATTCGGGAAATTTCTTACGACTTCTTAACACTGCGCGATTCAGACCTGACAGTCTTAATAATCTATAAAACTTGGCTCACTTAGAGAATATAGTATAAAATATAGTTTATATTTTTAAAATTTCTCAATTTAGACAAGCTCCGCTGGTCGTGTGTAAAGGGCATAGGCTTGTGATGCAAATGGTGTCGGGTTCGATTTCCAGCGGTGGAATGTAAAAGTTTTTCTTTTCACACTCAATTTTTAACACACCGGCGAACATTTTAAATAGTTATTTCTTCGTGTTCGTTTCTTTTTTTATTATTAATATTTAGTTACAGTCTTATATTAGCTGTTAGCAATCATATTTTAAGGGACGCTGGCTGGATAGGGCCCCCGTGTGATTGCAGCCAGGGGCCCCGTGCAGTCTTAATCCGCCCCTGGACAGACTAGCCATAATTTTCTTTTTCTAAAAGTGTATTTATTGAGCGGGTAATAAGGTATTTTATTTAATGTTAAACGTGTCCTAGTGTCAACATTTGATTTCAAACGTGTCCTAGTGTCATCATTTGATTTCAAATGTGTCCTACTGTCATCATTTAATTTCAAACGTGTCCTAGTGTCATCATTTGATTTCAAACGTGTCCTAGTGTCATCATTTGATTTCAAATGTGTCCTACTGTCATCATTTAATTTCAAACGTGTCCTAGTGCCACCATTTGATTTTCACAAAGTTTTCCTTGAAAAGTGCCAGTAACGCGTTTATCATTTTAAAAGGACAACGCCTAACAAAAAAAAAAGTTGACGCCACACGCACGCTTACACTGTGAGCCAAGTGTCAAGAGAGAATACAGGTGAATAAATAAACTCCTATATTTAATCGTTTCATCTGAGTGACACCACTTAATAAATCAAATTTTAAAAAAATAACTTTGTTCATTACAGCCTACAGTCGCATATGCTAAATGATTATTCAAATTAAAATAAACCAAGCTAGATTACATTAGTGCATGTTCTTACACTTCATTGTTTTAGGGGAAATAAACGAGTTTTATAAATAGCTTAGATCAAAGAAAATAAAAGCCAGATAAAAATCATGAATATTAAAGAATAAATTAAAGTATTCACTAGCTTGGACTGCACCAGAGAAATGAACTTTGATATTGTAGGACAAGAGTTGAAAACGCATAGTGTGTGTTTTAAATTAAAGAAATCTTTGAAACTGAACTTGGACCTGAAAACGCAAGCTCAAATTTTAAAAATAATTGTAAGAAGAATCCTGAATGCAGCAACGATTGAGACCACACAACAAGCATAAAGCTGAAAGTATAGATCATGGCCAGTTTGGTAACATAAAACTGGCCAACATGATCAACAAAGAATTAAGTCTTTTTCTAAAGGCATGGCAGTGAAAAAGCTGCAGGGGGAAAAGCTTTTCAGAGTTAAAATCATACATCTTCAGAATAAAGTACCAGTATAGAACAGGGAACAAAATCTCAGGGATTCATGGAAAGGCGTGTCCAGTGGCAGATACACAACGTACTAAATACACCTGTCATTTTGAGACAGAAAGACGAAGTGCGAGATACACCTGTAAGTTAAAAAAAGTTACAATTAATACAAAACAAGCCTGTAAGCTAGAGGTAGATACCCAAAGTATCTTTTGTATCTGGAAAGAAATGAAAATGGGTCCAAAATTCACACCTGAGTTGTTCTGTCAAATGTGGTCTAGATAATGAGTTATCGTCCATAGTAAATGGATTAGACCCCACCAATGAACAATTATTAGGACCAAGAAAATCAATTAAAACTATGGCCTAAACACGAGTATATGTTCTGACTCCGAAGTTGATCCAAACTGTTTGAGATTGAGTACCCAAGAGCTTGTTTACCTCAGAGATTGAGTACCCATGAGCTTGTTTACCTTAGAGATTGAGTACCCAAGAGCTTGTTTACCTTAGAGATTGAGTACCCAAGAGCTTGTTTACCTTAGAGATTGAGTACCCATGAGCTTGTTTACCTTAGAGATTGAGTACCAAAGAGCTTGTGTACCTTAGAGATTGAGTACCCAAGAGCTTGTTTACCTTAGAGATTGAGTACCAAAGAGCTTGTGTACCTTAGAGATTGAGTACCCAANAACAACTCGGCTTTGACGGGTTTACCCAACTTAAGGTCTTCATACCCATGAGCTTGTTTACCTTAGAGATTAAGTACCCATGAGCTTGTTTACTTTAGAGATTGAGTAACCATGGGCTTGTTTACCTTAGAGATTGAGTACCCATGAGCTTGTTTACCTTAGAGATTGAGTACCCATGAGCTTGTTTACCTTAGAGATTGAGTACCCATGAGCTTGTTTACCTTAGAGATTGAGTACCCATGAGCTTGTTTACCTTAGAGATTGAGTACCCAAGAGCTTGTTTACCTTAGAGATTGAGTACCCATGAGCTTGTTTACCTTAGAGATTGAGTACCCATGAGCTTGTTTACCTTAGAGATTGAGTACCCATGAGCTTGTTTAATTTAGAGATTGAGTATACAAGAGCTTGTTTACCTTAGAGATTGAGTACCCAAGAGCTTGTTTACCTTAGAGATTGAGTACCCATGAGCTTGTTTACCTTAGAGATTGAGTACCCAAGAGTTTGTTTACCTTAGAGATTGAGTACACAAGAGCTTGTTTACCTTAGAGATTGAGTACCCATGAGCTTGTTTACCTTAGAGATTGAGTACCCAAGAGCTTGTTTACCTTAGAGATTGAGTACCCATAAGCTTGTTTACCTTAGAAATTGAGTACCCAAGAGCTTGTTTACCTTAGAGATTGAGTACCCATGAGCTTGTTTACCGTAGAGATTGAGTACCCATGAGCTTGTTTACCTTAGAGATTGAGTACCCATGAGCTTGTTTACCTTAGATATTGAGTACCCATGAGCTTGTTTACCTTAGAGATTGAGTACCCATGAGCTTGTTTACCTTAGAGATTGAGTACCCATGAGCTTGTTTACCTTAGAGATTAAGTACCCATGAGCTTGTTTACTTTAGAGATTGAGTACCCATGAGCTTGTTTACCTTAGAGATTGAGTACCCATGAGCTCTGTTTACCTTAGAGATTGAGTACCCATGAGCTTGTTTACCTTAGAGATTGAGTACCCAAGAGCTTGTTTACCTTAGATATTGAGTACCCATGAGCTTGTTTACCTTAGAGATTGAGTACCCATGAGCTTGTTTACCTTAGAGATTGAGTACCCATGAGTTTGTTTACCGTAGAGATTGAGTACCCATGAGCTTGTTTACCTTAGAGATTGAGTACCCAAGAGCTTGTTTACCTTAGAGATTGAGTACCCAAGAGCTTGTTTACCTTAGAGATTGAGTACCCATGAGCTTGTTTACCTTAGAGATTGAGAACCCATGAGCTTGTTTACCTTAGAGATTGAGTACCCATGAGTTTGTTTACCGTAGAGATTGAGTACCCATGAGCTTGTTTACCTTAGAGATTGAGTACCCAAGAGCTTGTTCACCTTAGAGATTGAGTACCCATGAGCTTGTTTACCTTAGAGATTGAGTACCCATGAGCTTGTTTACCTTAGAGATTGAGTACCCATGACCTTGTTTACCTTAGAGATTGAGTACCCATGAGCTTGTTTACCTTAGAGATTGAGTACCCATGAGCTTGTTTACCTTAGAGATTGAGTACCCATGAGCTTGTTTACCTTAAAGATTGAGTACCCATGAGCTTGTTTACCTTAAAGATTGAGTACCCATGAGCTTGTTTACCTTATTCGTAGCTTCCTGTCTTGCAAGTGCGGGATTCTGAAGGTTCCAATGGAGGCGAGGATGTCGAGTGAAGCGTTTGCTATTTCTTTGGTATGTTGAGAACCGTTCCTCTTGGGTAGACCGCTGGCAAGCATGTAGGCGTCCCCAATAGTTTCCACCTGATAGAGTTATGTGATGTTGCTTGATTAAATTTGTTTCAGCGTATACGACTCCGCCAACGATTGAGGTGAAATCTCAACATTTCGAAGGCAACTTTAAAGGAATTAACACGTAGAGTTTTGTTATAAAGTAAATTACTTATTTTTGTTAAATTAGGCTATTTACAAGGTTTATGACATCGACAAGTCTTAAACATTTTTTTCCAGTGAGATGAAGAGCTAATAGTTTACATTGTTAGATGAAGTTTGAATACGTTAGTTAAACGGTGAAGAGAATTGAAGGTTTGTAATGTATGTCTAGCTAATGTAAGGTGCAAAGTGTTGGACATGATGTTTGTAGAGAATCCAGGGGCAGATATATTTTTTTTTCAGTGAGAAGATATTTTTCCACTATAAGGCAACATAAAAACATTGTTTAAATTCTCAGAATCTCGCCAATTAACAAATCGTGTGCTTTCTAACGCCACGTGATCAATCGTTGGCTGGTTACTTTCTATGTCACTACAGGTATATCTGTGCTGGTAGTCATTAGGTAAGGCGATGTCTTCTTGTTCATAATAAGTCTTCTCTGTCTTTGTTGATTCTGATATGTCTGTAAAGTAATGCCAGAGCTGAGAAGTTGTATTAGTATTTATGTCTTCCTTCTGGTAGATCTATGTTAATACTTAAAACAAACAATTTTTATTCACTCTTCTTATGTAAAAAAAAAAAATATTAAAAATAACTTGAAGCAGTTTTGCCTACGTACCTTATAAACGTCATATCTGGTAATGATGTCATCAAAAAGTGTGTACAAACTGTTTAAAAGGTTGACCACTTCTATGGGAGTACTCTCGGAGCAGATTCCCGTGAAGCCGACGATGTCCGAGAAGTAAATGGTCACTTGGTCAAACAACTCGGCTTTGACGGGTTTACCCAACTTAAGGTCTTCAGCCACTGACCTGTCGGAGAAAGTGATATGTCACAACTGTGGGGTACGAAGTAAAAATTGTGAAAGTGATATGTCACAACTGTGGGGTACGATGTAAAAATTGTGAAAGTGATATGTCACAACTGTGGGGGTACGAAGTGAATATCGTGAAAGTGATATGTCACAACTGTGTGGTACGAAGTGAATAATGTTAAAGTGATAAGTCACAAGTGATATTTCCAACAATAGTGGTAACCACATCTAGCGTTAAAATAGAAATGAATCATGAAATCGACTCAATCTATAATATCTGTTAAATTTGCTTATGTCTGTTTCAGTTTTATTCCCCCCCCCACCGTTACCGAAGCCTCCATACCCTTGAGGCTATCCCAGGACCCCACCCCTCACAACCCTATAACGTAGAAAGATCTATGAATTCCAATAAATTGGAGAGTAAAAAAAACTCACTGGGGCAACATTCGGTAAAGCAAGTTTTCCGTTTTCCGTTTTTCCGCGTCCAGTTCACTTGTCCTCTCAGCCACGAGCTCCTCCAGGTGGTTGGCGTACTTCTCTAGCATGGCCAGCATGTTGTCTATCATGGTCATGTGCCTGCAGGTCACAGATGGAAGGTCAAGGTTCATTCATGACATCGCGAATTTTTCATGAGAAAAGAAAATACGACTCGTATTTTAATAACCCCCACCCCCACCCCACCCCAATTTTTAAAAAAGAACCAAATAAAAAGTCAGATGTAAAATCTTGTGTTTTATTAAAAGTAATAAAGGTTCAAACATAAATATGTCTTCCTTGGGGCCCTTAAAGATCAAGGCGCTTAACCACGATGTCTGTCTATTGAATACATTTTATTTAGAGTCTCCTCCCTTACTTGGATGGATTTAGTTTACTGAGCATCTTGAGCAGACGTGACGCTGACGGTCTGATCCCCGGGTCCTCAGCCCAGCAGTCACAGATAAGTTGAGACAACTCTTGGTTTTGTTTGACTTCTCTGCTGATTAACGGTCGAAATAAAACTTCTCTTGGCGTCTTGACCCTCTCAATGATATCTGTTAAATGACAATGTGTATGTGATTTCATTGATTTGGATCTAACCAATTCTCGTCCATCTTATTCTTCATACTAATAAAAGGGAAAGCCCTCACTGACTGACTGACTGACTCATCTCTAATTCTCGAACTTCCCATGTAGGTAGAAGCATGAAACTTTGGGAATTTGTTGGGTACCCTCTCACTACGAAAATCGGCGAAAAAGAATTTTAAAAATCTCGCTCATGTTAGGCCGGGAGCCCGAGAATATTATTTTCCTTATTTGGGCTCTATAAAAATTGAAAACCACCAATTTTCCTAGTTCCCGTGTAGGTAGAAATATGAAACTTCGGAGATTTTTTAAATACATGCTCCCAACGATAACTGGGGAAAAAAGTTATATTTCCCACTCATGGTGGCCGGGGCCCGAAAAACGATTTTTTAGCGCATTTTCGAGAAGTCGAATGCGCTATTGCACCCGTTTTGTCCGTCCGTCCGTCCGTCCTTCATCACCCTTGATCTCAGCATCCATAAGTCCTAGACCCATGAGGTATATATGTTTTTTGTATGTCCTGACCTGCCATTTGTGCATCAACACTCAGTTACTCGATCCGTTAAAAAAACCCGTTAAAACTACCAAAAAATATTTCGAATCAAGAGGTAACACTAGCGCAGGGAACGGCCGCCATTGCCGGAAGTCGAATGCATATTCATTCAGGCATTGAAGAGTGGTGCGAAAGGGTGCAAAAGAATTAGTTGTTTTTTTTTAGTTGACGTCATTAGAATATGTGTAAAAGTTTAGAGAGTTTTACGTCATCATTTGTGGTGACTTGTAGTTAGATTAAAGAGAAAATATTTTTTTTTAAAATGTAAAGAAATGACTTTTAAATTAAAAAAATGTCAGGTATATTCATTACACAAGAAAATTCATAAAAATATGTCTAAAATCTAAACACAATTACTGATAACTACATAATTCTGATATCTAACATAAGTACTGATACATAATACGAAAATGCGCTAACACGTCCTGAATTCCAATAGGGACCAGGCTTAACATGATTTTTTACCTAATATGAGCTATATAAAAATTGAAAATAACTAATTCTCCTATTACCCGTACAGGTAGAAGCATGAAACTTTGGCAAGTTGTTGGGTACCCGCTCACTACAAAAATTGGCGTTAAAGAATTTTAAAAATCTCGCTCATGTGGGGCCGGGGCCCAAAAAACTTTTCCCTCTTATATGAGCTATTTACAATTTGCAAATCATTAATTCTGCTATTTCCCGTATAGGTAGAGGCATGCAACTTTGTAAATTTTTTAGTACATGCTTCCGACGATAATTGGCAGAAGAAAATGTTGAATTTCCAACTAATGATGGCCGGGGCCACAAAAAAGTTTTTCCTAATATGAGCAATTTAAAAATTGAAAATCACTTATTCTTCTATTTCCAATATAGGTAGAAGCATGAAACATTGGACATTTTTCGAGTACAAGCTCTCGACGTAAATTGGCAAAAAAAAAATGTTCAAATTCGCTCTAATTGGGGGCCGGGGGCCAAAATATATATTTTCTTATATTAAAAACCGACTCATCACTAATTCTCCAATTTTCCGTTTAGTAGGAGCATGAAACTTTGGAAAATTGTCAAGAACCCTCTCGCAACGAATGTTGGTGTAAAAGAATTTAGAAATACATACTCATGGGGGCCGGGGCCCTAAAAACGTTTTTTTTATATGAGCTTTCTAAAAATTGAAAATCACTAATTCTCCTATTTCCCGTGTAGGTAGACTCATGAAACGTTGGGGAATTGATAATTACACTTTCACGATGGTAGCAGGTGAAAAAAATAATTTAAAATCTTTCTTACTGGGGGCCGGGTGGGGCCAAATGTAATTTTTTCTTAATATAAACTATAGAAAAACTGAACACCACTAATTATCCCTTTCCCCATGTAGCATGAAAGCATGAAACTTTGTGAAGTTGTTGAGTACAATCTCCCGATGAAAGTTGGCGAAAGAGAGTGGTAAAATCCCACTCATAGGGGGCTGGGGGCCCATAAATAACAAATTTTCTTATATTAAAAAAGGACTCATCACAAATTCCACAATTCATCGTTTAGGTAAAAACATAAAACTTTTGGAAGTTGTTGGGTACCTTCTCACGACCAAAATTGGCGTAAATAATTTTTAAATGCACACTCATGAGGGCCGTGGCCCCAAAAACGTGTTTTTCCCTTATATTTGCTATATATATAAATTTAAAGTCACTAATTCTCCTGTTTTCCTAATAGGTAACGCATGAAACTTTAGGGGTTTGTTAAATACACTTCCACGATAGTAGCAGGTGAACAGTTCTTTAAAATATCCCTTACTGGGGGCCGGGGGCATAAATGTAGTTTTTTTCTAAAATTAACTAAATAAAAAGTAAAAATCACTTATTCTTCCATTCCCATGTAGGTAGAAGCATACAACTTTTGGAAGTTGTTGAGTACCCTCTCACGACGAAAATTGGCTTAATATAATTTTAAAATTCACTTTCATTGGGGCCGGGGCGTCAAAAGCGTGTTTTTCCTAATAAGTGCTATATACAAATTGAAAAGCACTATTTTTCCTATATCCCAAAAAGGTATACGCATGAAACGTTGGGTGTTTGTTAAATACACTTCCACGATGGCAGCAGGTGACAAAATATTTAAAATAACTCTCACTGGGCGCCGGTGGCCCAAATATACTTTTTCTATGCACTCACTCACTCATTCATCACTAATTCTCCAACTTCCCGCAGCAAAGCGCGGGTAAATTGCTAGTACTTAATATTTGTAAACATGGAGGGTCTATATAAAACTCAAAAATTTGAAAATGATCTTATGTCAGTCAATCAGTTTCAATGCTTTGATTTCTTGAAAATATCTGACTGATTGATACGTGACCTTGTGGAGGAAAAATTTGCTAAGTTCGGAGGGAAGTTTTATCCTTCATTATATAACATATAAAAGAACATATGCATAGTTGGATATTAGAAACAAGGATTTAGTAGTTAAACAGTCCACCACCCACCCCCAACCAAAAAAAAGTCTGCAGAGTATAGTCGTTAAAAGCGTAGATTTGTACTCTCTTTGGCAAACAGTGCTTTACAGGGGAATTCTCAAGGTCTTTGCTGTCAATCTACGAATATAAGTCCTAAACACTCTTCAATTTTACGAGAGGTGTTATTTTTATGGTCAATCATTTAAATATTAATTTCAAAGAACCAGCGAGTTACAAGTGTTAACGACCACTGGTTTTACAAATTTCAATGTATTCAGTTTTACCGTAAGCGTTCATGAAGTTGAACTCGGCGTAAGCAGATGACCGGGTAAAAACTTCTTTGAAGATGACGCCAAGAGAAAAAATGTCTGACTTCTGTAGATCGACGTCTCTCTGACCTCGTAACACTTCCGGTGCCGTCCAGAACTCTTCTGTAACAAGTGAACAAAAATGTTGCAATAGTGGCGTCGTTTTGTTTTGTGTTTTTATGTTTGGTATCCAGGAGCTAGGAAACTTTAAATTACTGTGTTTTTAATCGATTTTTTAAAAATGACATCAATATACATTGCACTTAAATTTGACATTTAAACGTGATATAATTTTTAACATTTATATAGGTTAACACCTCAGTTGCCAGGATGGCAAACACAATACTGAACGAAAAAAATGTGGAAGAGATACAGAACTTCAAATCTCTTTAACCCATTATATCTTAAGATAGTAACTGCTGTGAGGTTGAAATTCGATCTAGATTTGGGCCGCAATGAAGAAATAAATCAAGACATGGACCAGCTAAAACATTAGCGCTCCAACAAAGCTCAGGCTATATACATAGCTCTCATTAAAACCATTGTCCTGAATGGATGTGAGACTTGGACATTACTGGCAACATTTGAAAACAATCTGTAAGCATTTGAGGATCAATGCATGAGAAAAATTATCAACATCTCTTATATGGAACACACGAATAATGAGTGCGTCTATAACGGAATAAACTCCAATGCGGACCTACAAAAAAACATTATAGAGATAATGGAGAGACGCAAGTTGTTTGTTTGGCCATGTGTTGTGACGTACGAGCCCAACAAAAGTCAATCTTAAAGACACTGTAGAGGGGGGACCTGGGAAGAGGTCGACAGCGGAAATGTAGTCTTGACAACATAAAACATAGGACAAGGCTGAGGTTGAATATATAACTGGCCGCTGCTCAACAGAGGCGAATGTGTTGTGTTCACTAAACGGTCATGGGAATGAGGATGATGGTGATCATGATGGTGATGGTGATGAATGCTCAACAACGAAAAAAATAAATGTTTATTTCAATCAAATAATTTAATCATAGTGACCCCTGCTTAAGTCATGGCGTTTTCGATGTGCACTTATCTCTTTGAGATACATTTTTGAAGCAAACACTCTGACCTGTTAAGTACAAGTTGCGGGTTCTTGCAATCAGACAACCATCTACAATATATATTTTTAACCATGATGCAAAGAGAACCCCAAAGTCCCTTGGTAATTAAATTAATGTAAGAGCGGCCATAAACACTCTTTGACCAAACCCCGGTACCACACGACGACATGACCAGTGGTCAAGTAGTGACCATAACTTACTGTCTAACGCTTCATCCACCGGATGGGACGCTTTGACCACCGCCCTCAGATTGGGCACACCAAAGTCTGTGAGTTTACATGTCCAGCGACTGTCCACTACACAATTGGAGCTCTTCAGGTTGCCATGGTAATTGACGGCACTCTTGTGAATGTACTCTAAGCCCTGGTCAAGGGAAGAGACCAATTAAGAGACAGTTTACAAAGTCAGTTGGTTTACCGCTTGACCTCATGAGCCAGAGTTGATTGTAACATTTCATTGTAATATCTCATTGTAACATTTCATTATAACATTTCATTGTAACAGACATGGTCTTATGCCATTATTGCAGAACATTTTCATATGTCATATGCCAAGATTTCTTGCCACTTGACACTGTCAAAGGCCGTGGCATATCTTTTACGATTGATTACATACATTATAGTTGAACATAAATTAAATAACTCAAACTTTATTTATGGCCTCGATTCTCTTCTAGAATTTATTTGTGACTTTTAACATAACAATATCTCAAAATGCTTTTCTTAATTTTAGAGATAATAATTGTTCACATCGTTATTGTCAAGTAAGTTTCAGAATTTGAAGACATGTTTCTATAACAAAAATAAAATAAACGTCAACTAAAAATCAAACATATTGTTGTTAAAAATTTGAATTATTTTGGAAGAGATCAGAAATTCTACCTATGACATTTGTGATGTCTTGGCAAAAAGAGAATAATAACCACGGGTTTCTAAAGCACTATTGATAAGTGTAAGACGCAATAATCTTCTGTATAGAAGGAGCGTCTGTAACAAATAAAATAAGACACTGACCTTTGTGACGTCTTGACACAAGGCGAACTTGAAAAGCTGATCCAGTTTAATGTTCTGATTCCAGATAATGTCCTGTAAATTATTTGTTTAAAAGGATATTATTTCAGGAACAATTTTTTTTCATAAAACGTAGAAGAAAAAAAAAGTAGGCGGGGTCAAGATTGTGAGTGGTAAATAATATATACAAAATCAACCCACGGCAAACTGAGTTTGAAATTTCTACATCTTTAAAACACATTATTGTGTCAAAGATAAATGTAAAATTAGTAACTAAAAATCATTATCAGTTATCATTTATCTCATAGAAAAGGTTTTATTACTTCTAGGAATTCACTATTTTTGTTAAGGACCGTTCCCATTTGATTTCATTGATATCACGAATTTTATTCTCGGTTAAGATTTGATAACTTTTTTTTTTATTTCGCTTGCAGTGCGTTTGAGTAGATATACAACTTCATTAGAATAGAGCTTATCATTTCAAAGACTAAAAACGTTATAAATCATTGTGTAATGTTCTAATTTTACACAACATTTAAGTGAAACTATGTTTTAAGTACGAATATAAAGGAGTAAAGTTTTTGAAATAGTTGGCATAGTAAAATTACGAAACTGTTTTTCTTGTTCCAATGTAATAAGTTGTCTTATATAACGAAGAATTAACAATAAGATGCTAATATTCTTTCTTCTTACTATACCGAAATGTACATATTTACAGGCGGCTTGGGGGCCGATGGCCACGGGTTCGTATCCATGGGAAGCCAAGGATCTGTTCCCGGGGCCTAGGGCGTCCCCGAGTTCCACCCAGCTCCAAATGGGTGAAAAGCGGCGGGGTCATGCGTGGAACCCTTAGCCGTGGCATGTGGACGCTGCATCACTTGCCAAAAAAAAAAAAATAAGCAACTGCTACCTTGCAGATGGTCTTCGCTGACCAAAGGCTATTGGAGAATATCCAGAAAATACAGCAGGCTGAAGTCGGAGACCACGGGCCAATTGGCGCAAAACTCGTGGCACGCAAAACTCAATATTCAATATTGAGAACGAAGACGAAGAAGAAGACAGGCGGCATTTTATTACATTTCATTATATTATCCCAACTAAATCGAAAGCTCGATAGTATGGACTTACATTTAAACACTACGCAATTCTTTCTCCACAACATCAACTTACTTGAAGGCTGCCTTTAGGGCAATATTCCCAGAGCAACAATATCCGGCCAGGATCTACGCATGCGCCAACAAAAGCTGTTATATTTTGATGTTTAAGTTCCATTAACTATAGGAAATAAAAATGAAATAACTTCAATTAAATGCGACTTTTAAATAATGTGAATTTTCATGATTAGAGATCTATATGGTATGTTACTTTTTTTTTAATTAAAAAAATTATTCTTAAAAAATATAACTGATGTTGATAAATTAGACAAACAGTATTTTGCATTCTAATATGAAAGATGCATTTTTCATTGCATAGTCAGTATTTTGCGGTTGAGCACAGTATAAAGAAAAATTGCGTACATCCGGTCACAAAATTAAAAAAATAATAATAATCAGGAAAGAAGACGTTATTCAACATGCCTTCCTGTTTATTCAATTATTTAATGTCAGGTTTAAACCTTTTCAAATGTTAACACATCAGCTTAAAATGACCTAACTATTGTAATACAAGGGGGACCATCACCTTGTTGAGTTGTTGTAGTAAATCCTTGGTCAGACTCACACTTTCTTGGCTGATTCTCTTCACTGACACGAGACTTCCTTAGAGATAATAAATGAAAACGATAATAATGCCAAAAAATAGCCCCACCCCCTATTTCACATCCAGGCCCCACTTCATTCGCAAGTCCACCGCATTCTCCCCCCCCTCTTCGTACACACACTAAGGGACTTTAGGCCACAGGAACAAATCCTTGCCTTCGCATGGATCCGAGCTCGTGACCATCGGTACGCCAGTCAAGCGCGCTTGCCACTCGACCATCGTATCCCTTGACCAATGTATAACACGTATTTAAACTTAAAACAAATTCTACGTATTTTACTAAAAACATTTCAGTTCTCTTCCACATTTTAATAGAACACCGTAATAACTGAAGCTTTCCCCTAAAACAAAATACAAACAACAAATCAACCGTTTCACCGGAATACAGACGTCATCGCCTGGGCGTGGCTCGGTTTTATTCTAAGATGAAGAAACTTGTTTTTATTCCTTAACTCCACACACCTCTGACGTAAGCCACCGATCCAAACATCACCGCCCCCGCTTCAAACAGATGCTGAAGTCCTGTGACAGCGTCATTGAGGTTCACTGAGTCCTGGAGATTGTTGGCGTTTTGCAAGTTGACGGCGGCCTTGACCTTATTGACCTTCTTGCTGCTGGAAGCTCGTCTTCTTGCCAGGTTCCGGAAACTTGACTGGGAAAACATTTAAGAAATTTGGTGTCGGTTTACTAAACTGGCATCTAGTTGTTGTTCATTCAGCGCGTGGCAATGTTCTGTTGTAACCATTCAATAATAAAGTTAAGCATTTATTACCGACACGAATACCCTCTGAATTCAAGTATTAAAGTTTATAAAACTAAATTATTACATTGTGCTTCCAATTTTATAAAACTAAATTATTACATTGTGGTTCCAATTTTATAAAACTAAATTATTACATTGTGCTTCCAATTTTATAAAACTAAATATTACATTGTGCTTCCAATTTTATAAACATAAATAAACAATTACACATTTATTTCACATATCAACTGTTATTAAGTAATTCTACAAAGGTTGATGGTCATCTTGGCCACTAGAGCTGGACAAAGGCCACGACTCACCCTGACACTGCCACTGAGTAAAGCTGTGACGAAGTCAATCTCATCAAACTTGACCTGCCACAACAGACTCTCCAGCTGACGACGTCGACGGTAATGTCTGCGGAAGAAAAGTTGTAAACCAAAAGATTAACTTCTCAACTCTTGTTGGTTGGAGGTTAAAATACACCAAATAAGATCGTGTACTAAATATGTTGCGAAATGGAATTAATCACTGGACAAGTTGAGCTGAGGAAAAAACATCACCATATACCTAAGGGAGACCTGTACCACGACTGCCACAATAAAAACAAAGGATGACCCAGCGGCGGCGCCCACAATCGAGTCCGTGTAGTCTGGAGGCGGAGGAATCTCTTCCTCTGGAACACAAAAATTTGATTTAATTTTTTTTCTTTTCAACAGCATATGTGTGTTAGATTTATAAATTATTTCATTCATGGAAAAGAACTAACCCAAACTAAAGATGCGAAATACTTAGGAGTCATAATAAATGAGAAACTATCTTGGAACCCCCATGTCAATGAAGTTATTAAAAAATCAAACAAAACCTTAGGCTTTATAAAAAGAAACTTTTACAAATGTAACAAAGATATAAAACTAAAATGCTACCTAACCCTGGTGAGACCTATACTAGAATATGCATCTTCTGTATGGGACCCATCCACCAAAGAAAATATTGATAAGTTAGAACAAATCCAAAAAAGAGCTGCCAGATTCATTACTGGAGAATATTCAAAACTGACAAGAGTAACACCGTTAGTTAAATCATTAAACCTTGAAACACTAGAGGATAGAAGAACCAAGAGTAAATTAGTAATTATACATAAGGCAATTAATTCTAATTTAGAAATACAACACAAAGATAACCTAATACAACCCTCAAATAGGCATAAAGTTAAAAACACCTTCCTTATTCCATATGCAAGAACAAACACATACAAGTTTTCTTTCTTTCCGTCCGGTATTCGGGCGTGGAATGGGTTGCCTGAAGAAACCAGGAAAGCCTCCACTTTATCATCTTTTAAAACTCTAGTAAGAATACAGGACTAAACACAAACCATAGAAATACGTAGGACGCAATAATCTTCTGTACAGAAGGAGCGTCTGTAACATATAAGATAAGATAAGATAAATAACCCATAATAGATACACCTCGACGTCCAGTTGATTTTGCAGTTAATAGCAAAAAATACTTCTACACTTTGAATAGCTGATAATGGTATTGAGAGCAAACTCTAAGCTCAAAGATTCTTTCAGGAACCTTACACTTTGTAGCTAAGCCGCCAGTATATATGAAACTTAAAGAGAAGATCACGCAAAATTATCATTTGAGCATTAAAATATTTCATAAGTTAAAAGACTCACTTTTCTTACAGTGTTCTCCCTCAAATCCACACACAGGTATATCTGGTGGAGCGTTTTTGTTTCCCATCTTGCCATTGGGCCATCTGACGTCATCTGACTGGAATAAAGAGGAAATGGGTCATAATATTAGCACAGTGTCGTACGAGGGTGCTGCGGCTCTCGTTAAAACATTTCAATTATATTACAGCTTTTAGTTTCAGGGTTTTACAATTTAAGCCTTTACAGCTTACGTCATTAGGCACCTATGTTTGATGAATTAAAGGAGCGATACCTAACCTTCATTCAAAAATAAATTCAAGTGGAATTTCCTAACATGATTCCCAAAATTAATCAAATTAGCAATGTTGTTAACATGTATCTCAACATTTTAGTAGAAATTCCTAACATGAATACCAACATTAATTAAAGAAGCGATTCATAACATAGGCCTACATAGAACTACCAGTGAACCAAAGAATAAGCTTTTACTTTTTTTAAATAGAATATCTAAGCTAAGCAACACTGACTGTGAAGATGCCCCAAAGAAGCGCATATCTTTTTTTTTTTATGGACCACTGTTTGTTATGGACCACTGTTTGTTATGGACTACTGTTTGTTATGGACCACTGTTTGTTATGGACTACTGTTTGTCATGGACCACTGACTATAAGCTTATACATGGACCACTGTTTGTTATGGACCACTGTTTGATATGGACCACTGTTTGTTATGGACCACTGTTTGTTATGGACCACTGACTATAAGCTTATACATGGACAACTGTCTGTTATGGACTACTAAGTATTAGCTTATATATGGATGACTGACTATTAGCTTATATATGGACCAGTGTTTGTTAGGAACACTGTTTGTTATGGACCACTGTTTGTTATGGACCACTGTTTTTTATGGAACACTGACCGCTTCCATATGAGCTCCGCGAAGATCTTTCGTGATTTTGATGATCTCCGAAAACTTTCCGTTACTTGCCATGTCCAGGATCCCGATATTGGACAGCCTGTCACCGTTACTGTCAATGACCACTTTACCCGTGATGCCTGAAATAGAAAGGGACCATCTAATCTTTTACCTGACCACATTGTAAGGTTCTATATATTTTTCAATGAACGATTCTGCAACTCCAAATTTTCTGGAAATCATTATTTTTGTAATTATCATTGTTTTTTGTAATTAAGATTTGAAAATATGTCATCAGCCTGCAACCAATGCTTGACGAGGTTATAATCCTTGAATTTCCTCAGACATTGTATAGCACCAGACAAATTCGAACAACGAGGGCCCACATTTCTATGTCACCTGTCCAGTAAGTGACTTTGGTCAGGTTGCAGAGAATGAATTTTCTATTTTGTTTGTCAAGTATATATCCTTGGTCGTGTAAAAAGAGTCTATCTTACCTGTCCTGGTAATCTCTTTAGTAAGGTCACATATTCTTGTACCGTTCATGGGGTCCCCACCTTCTGACAAAGTTATGTTGACGACACTGGCCCACAGGGTGGTGGCGTCATAAATGAACGGTGCATAGGCGTCAAAGGTCTGGTGACAAAAAATGAGGGATGATAATGAATTGATAGCAAATGGCATGGTTAAAATATGATGCGATTTGACCATATGAAATACATTAAGTGTTATGCAGTCGGACCTCTTCAAGTCGAACTTCCCTAAGTCAAAAACCTCCCTATATCGAATCAATAGCCAGGTCCCGGCACATTTCTGCGCATACTAAGCCATTTTCCCTAACTCGAAAACTCCGTCCGTAAGTCGAATTTTGTTCCCAATCCCTTTAAGTTATACTTAGAGAGGTCCGACTGAACTTGTTAATTTTAAGCCTTGTAATAACATGTATAAATTTTTAATACAGTTGCAAGCAAATGTATCACTTGAGATATTAATTGTGTTTTTTTTTTTTTAATCCAAAGATTCTGAAGCCATTTTTTAAAATCATTCATCAACGCACCTCGTTACCAGTCGGTAGTTCCCAGTCTGGTGATTGCAGTCGACTCGCCTTGTTGACATATTCCTCAAACCTGTCATAAACCTCGAGATTGGAGACAGCCATCATGATCTAATAGGATAGAATTGAATAGAAATGTATTCGTTAAAGTTATATTTTTTTCAAATATATATCATGGTCTACATTTACAAGTCGTTATTTTTTATCTTAAAATTATATATATTTCAGACAGCCAATAATATATAAATTTATAGATGTAAGACAATCATTATGGACTAAAAATTCATAGATATGAGACAAACTTTACACCGAGAAAAATATATATGAAACAATAAATCCTTCTGGATATTCGATAGTTTCTATTTAAAAAATTTTGGAGGGTCAACAAGTTATATATTAGAGCAAGGGCTTCCAAACGTGCTTTACAATCAATCAGTCTTTTTTGTATGTTAATTGTCAGACCAAAGTTAGTGCAGGCGCTGGAGAACAAGTTAACACTGCGTTTCATGTCATCCTCTGAGGCAGCATTGAGGGCACAATCGTCTGCAAAAAGCAGGTCCCTGATTGTGTCTGTCCTGACCTTGGTTTTTGCCTGAAGCCTCCGAAGGTTGAACAGTGTGCCATCCGTACGGTACCTCAGCTTAACACCAATATCCTCGTTTCTGAAGGCCTTTGTCAGCATGGCAGAAAACATGATGCTAAATAGCGTTGGTTCCAGGACGCATCCCTGCTTGACACCGTTTGTGACAGGAAAAGGGTCAGATGACTCTCCTCTGTCCTGGACTCTGGCCTGCATGCCTTCGTGGAATTGTTGAACCAAGGAAATGAATTTATTTGGGCAACCATACTTCGCCATGACAATTAACACAAAAAAGACTGAAGTCCTTTATCAACCCGCGCCTGGAAAGCCTTATGTTGGGCCCAACATCACTGTCAACAACCAGAAACTCTTCACATACCTAGGCAGCACACTGTCACAAAATGTCACTATCGATGACGAAGTGAATGTCAGAATTGCCAGGGCCAGCTCCACTTTTGGCAGGTTGTACCCGAATGTCTGGAACAGAAGAGGCATTACCATCCAGACCAAAGTGAAAGTATATAGGGCAGTGGTGCTCCCTACACTGCTTTATGAATGCAAAACATGGACCGTATATCAACGCCATGCTAAAAAGCTGAACCACTTTCACACAACAAGCCTCAGGAAGATCCTTGGCATAAAGTGGCAGGACAAAACTCCAGACACCATGGTACTAACCAAAGCTGGCCTCCCCAGCATCTTCACCATCCTGATGCAGTCACAGCTTCGCTGGGCAGGGCACCTAGCCCGAATGCCAAATGAGAGACTACCAAAGAGACTCTTCTATGGCGAGCTCCAGCATGGCCAGCGGTCCCATGGTGGACAAAAGAAACGCTTTAGAGACACATTGAAAGCGTCTCTGAAAGCGTTTGCAAAAAACCCAGACACATTGGAGGAAGCTGCGTTGGACCGGTCCACCTGGCGCCAATCCATCCACGAAGGTGACAGGACATGCGAGGCAAACAGGATCAACGCCGCAGAAAAGAAGAGGCAAGCCCGAAAGGCCCGTGCTGTCAACCCTCCAGGAGACAACCCACGCATCCCATGTCCCGTCTGTTCCCGAACTTTCCGTGCCAGGATCGGTCTTGTCAGCCATCTGCGCACACATAGGCAAAACCAGTCTCAGCAACCCTCGGATGACTAGAGTGGTCCTCGTCGATTCGACGGACGAACAACGAACAACAACAATCAATCATTTGTTGTGAAATAAAACTAGAGCCAAAAATGGTGGGTCAAAACTTGTGTTGAAAAAAATATTTATTTAAAATGTCAGTACATGTGTGCTAGTCTCATTTTGTTATATGGCTTGGCAAAGGGAAACATAATTGCAACATCGATATTTGCCGTCGAACGTCATCGAATTTCCAACACATTACTTAGTGTTTTTTTTTTTTCAGTGAATAATAATGTTGACTTACCAAAATAAAGTTCCCGTTTGTCTTTGAAGTAACTTTAAAATGTTTGCTTTTCTTATAATTACAATGTAGTCCTCACAGCACACTTCGACGAGTCACTTTTTTTTAAAATGAAATTTTAAACGCTTGCTTTATTTGGCTCGCGGGTCGGACTTTGGGCACCACTGGGATGAAACATTAAGACCTTCACTTTCTAGCTATCTGGTCTTTATATCTGGTGTTTACGTAATGGAATACAAGTCTTCCAACAACATACACATATGACCCCTTCTAAGATATCGATTACAATGTACACAAATTACAATATTGAATGTGTTACGTGCCGCAAATACGACACAACTTAAATCATGCCACCGACTTACAAGTATAACAGACTCAAATGCCAGACGGGCTTCTTCGTCATACGGGTCATTTCTTCGCCATCCAGCATCTGACAGTACGTCACGTTGTAAGACTGCGGGGGAGTAGATCTGTTGAACAAGCAAGAGAACGAATGTCATATGTCATCAATTCTGTTGGATTCATAAACTAAACTCTCTCTCTCTCTATTTCTCTCTCTCCCTCTCTTTTTCTCTCTCTTTCTCTCTCTCTCTCTTTCTCTCTCTCTCTCTTTCTCTCTTTCTCTCTCTCTCTTTCTTTCTCTCTTTCTCTCTCTCTTTTTCTTTCTCTCTCTCTCTTTCTCTTTCTCTTTCTCTCTCTTTCTCTCTCTTTCTCGCTCTCTCTCTGTCTCTCTCTCCCTCTCTTTTTCTCTCTCTTTCTCTCTCTCTCTTTTTCTCTCTCTCTCTTTTTCTTTCTCTCTCTCTCTCTTTCTCTCTCTCTCTCTCTCTTTCTCTCTCTTTCTCTCTCTCTTTCTCGCTCTCTCTCTTTCGCTCTCTCTCTCTCTCTTTCTCTCTATCTCTCTTTCTCTCTTTCTCTCTCTTTCTCTCTCTTTCTCTCTCTTTCTCTCTCTTTCTCTCTCTTTCTCTCTCTTTCTCTCTCTTTCTCTCTTTCTCTCTCTTTCTCTCTCTCTTTCTCGCTCTCTCTCTTTCGCTCTCTCTCCCTCTCTCTTTCTCTCTATCTCTCTTTCTCTCTTTCTCTCTCGCAGTTCTCAGTTTTAGTTGGCAGAAACAAAAGTAAGAAAGGATTCATAAACAGAAGCTTACGACAGGATTTGGTGTACAAAGTTTGGTCGGTTAAACGAAGCGCTAATTAAATGTTAAGCGTCTTGTTAAATAATGCGGAATGTGCATGAACAAAATTAAACTTTTACAAGTCGGGAATATATTATTTTAAAACAGTATGGTTAATATAACACGGATAGTACCGCGCGACAGAAAAATATTAAAAAGGTTGTTCAAGATAAAACGCACCGCCACAGACTAGCACACATATTCAATTTCTACAAAGGGATACTTTGGGATAATCTAAAGAAATCTTTAATTTAATTACAATAAATTCGATCGCTATGAACATTTTGATAGATTATTTTATCGTCACTACGAGTCTGCTTGCAAAATTTCAGCTCGCTATCATAATGTGAAGTGGGTTAAAGATAAATCGATCCATTTTTTTTTCGGTAGCCAGATGCTACGAGTTAATGTAAAGCATTTAATAAAGACGAAATCTCTGTAAGTCTGCCAATACTTACGTCAGCATTCATACAAATAAAGACAAAATCTCTCTAAGTCTGCCGATACTTACGTCAGCATTCATACAAATAAAGACAAAATCTCCATCGGTCATTCCTAGCCTGTGAGCCACTAACATGTACTTCCTCAAGGTCAGCCAGGGCACGGAGAACACCAGAACTGGACAGGTCAACGGAGAAATAAGATTGGTTTATGGTGTTAAAACAGAAAATTTGTCAAAATAAACAGATTATTATTCGCCAGTGTTATGTAGAACTTTGTTGAACAAAGAAAGATCATCAGTGATGTGTACAGAACGGTTCGATTGTCATAGCAGACGTTGTTGTGTTTTTTTTAAATTGTCATTTATATTATTTTATATAGAGGAGAGACTTGTCATTAGACATAAAACCAATAAGAAAAACTCGAATCAGTATTTAAACGCAATTAACAAAAAGAATTTCCGTTTTTTTTATTGAAGTGAAATAATTCTAGATTACATTAAAAGTAAGGTAGTGATTACTCACTCATTAGGACGACCGAGGATATGGCTGTATATTCCCTCGTCCAATACCGATTATGGTAAGAAATCATGTTTGTAGAATTGAAGAGTTACAAGTATTCCCTGCCCCTTGTCATTGAGCCTCCGATTCTATTTGTGCATTCAAATTATCTAACACTCTAAAACATATCACTAAACCTAACCCGAACCCTAAAACCTATCTCTAAACCTAACCAAAACCCTAAAACCTATCACTAAACCCAACCCAAACCCCGAAAACTATTACTAAACCTACCCCTAACCCTAAAATCTATCCCTTAACCTAAAATGTCAATACAAACAATTTTAAAAAATCTTATTCATTATCAATGTAATATTATAATAAATATTTTTTTTTTTAAAAAGACCCAATTATGCGGACACAACCATGACTGAATTTTTTTTAACCTAAAAAAAAAGTTACAAAGAATAGCAATAACCGGAATTAGTCGAGAGAGTAGATCTATACAGCTGTATACTGGGTCGTTTTGACGAGCGAGAAATCACTACCTAAAAGTAATTTCAAATCAGTAATTCTGAAATTAAACACAATATGACGTCCTATCCCCTCATGCTATATTACAGCAAAAATGTATCAATATAATGCGCAACGCGCAAAAATCTAAGATTAGCATTCACAAAGCGGGAAACCCCAATTAATTAGCATCCTAGATTACATTAAAAGTCATTACAAATCAATAATTTCGAAACTAAACTAAACAATTGCTTTAAAAAATTGATGCTAAAATTATGTCAGTCGCACGAAAGAAAATTTAAAATTCCTTCTTCAACATTGTTCTAAATATTATTAGCTATCGTTTGGCGTTTATTTCTACCAGACAGATGTTATGGTTGTCGAGAAATTGACAAAATACCGTTGTTTTTTTTCGTTTTTTAAATTAATTACCCAGGAAATCTGTTCGATATTTTTTTGGCCTTGCACCTCTTTGAGACCCCATTTACATATTTGCAAAAGACCCCAACCCTCTATCTGGTATGGTTCAGGAGAAGTTGCAGAAACAAGCTCTACAGACATTTCAGATGTATACACGCAATTTTTCCCATGGGAAATTGCATTAAAAAATTATGGGTAATTTATATATAATGGGACATTTGTTTTTGCATGTCGCATGGGACTAAAATGTAGCTGTTAAATAAAATGCAAGATACACAAACGAATTGTGTGATCAAACAATTAGTAAAGCTTTATTAATTGACTAATAAAAAATTAATTACAAAAGTATTACAATTATTACATTTCGATGATATAGATTGTCTTATGTAAATATGCTTCCTTATTTTTCTTATATCCCGTGTCATTGTTTTTCCTGTTTTACTTTGCTTAATAATTGTTTTTCTAAGATATATAGAATTTCTTATATGATGTAAATATATATTTCATACATATGTAAGTTATTTGTACGGATGAAGGCATTAGCCGAAAAGTCTGCTTGTGTATTAGTAAATTAATACATACCTATGCTGTATTCGTCCAAAAGTTATACCCTATTACCTCTGCTTTATTCGTCAGTAAGTTATTAGCTTATTTACCTCTGCTTTACTGGTCTACATTTTATAACCTTATTACCTATGTTTTAAAGGTCAAAAAGTTATTACCCCATTACCTATGTTTTATTGGCCAGTAAGTTATTACCCTATTACCTCTAGCATATTTCCTTATTTGAAGAAACATTTCCTCCACCTTCTTATCCTCTATGGTGGGTGACACAGTGTGCTCTGACGTCACCGTGTTGTTGGCCTTCTTCAGGAACATGGAGACGGCTTCGTTGACCGTCTGGTACGCTTCGTTGACGTCATGGATTAGAGCAAACGTTCGCCACTTGAACACAGCTTTGACTTGAATCATGCTGGACGCTGGTCAAGAACAAAGACGAACATTAAATTTGTGCAGTGGCATCGCTAGTGGAGGGGGTCCAAATTCGAAAGTCCCTCCGGGCCTCCACTTGAAAAGGGGGAAGGGGGGCAAAATGAGTGTCAGAAATGTTTTTAAACATTAAATATTACTTCATCGCCATATATGCAGGGTTCCCAAAGAGGCGTGGGTTCTATATACTAATTTAAACACTCCTTTACTATAAAATACATAAATAAAAAGAATTGGGACAAAATGTTTTCTGCTTTCCTGATATCCAGATCATAGACAATTTTTCAACATGCTCTAATATCACTCTAATAAAACGAATTATAAAAAAAATAAAAAATAAAAACTTAGCTGCCGTGAAATTCAAAGAGTCAATTCGTTTTATTTTTGTATTGTATGTCCGTTGAAAAAGGCTATTAGCCGAAACGTTCGCTGTTTTGTTACGTCCTGTCAGGCTAACCCTTACCCTGTTTACGTCTTTTCCATTTAATTTTTTTAAAACAAAAGTCATATACCAAGCGTCCCGTCGGGACGTATACCAAATTGGACTTATACAAAAGTATTTAACGCAGATATTGGGACTTACATTGTGTTTCTTAGTAGTTACTTGATATTCCTATACTGACCAAAGGCGTAGCTAAGGTATCTCACACCCGGGACAAACAATCATATAGGCCTTACCAAATATCGTTTAAATAATATCTTCCGCTTGTTCACTTTTTATGTGACATCATAGGCCTCACTTTGGAGTCCCTGTACCTGGGCGCTGGGGGAAATATGTGCCGTTCCCACCCTTACCTTCCGGTCACGATGCCACTGATACTGACATACATAGTAACTTCATATAGCTGTATATAAAATGAACGTTAGAAATGTATCTCATAGCTTTCAGATTCATTTGTTTACCAAATCACGTGTTCTAGATACTCACAGAAATGGTTGAGAGGCCCCATCACCCGAACCAATGTAGAGTAAATTGTGCGGTCAGCAAGTGTGTGACCATTGGAGACCCAGCCAAACACAGGAATGTTCCAGTGAGACGCCAGCATGGCGACGATGTCCATCCCTGAGAGAGAAACGAAATCTTAATGATGTGAATTAGAATAATTTAGAAGTGAAACAGAATAATTTAGATGTGAAACAGAATAATTTATATGTGAAACAGAATAATTTAGATGTGAAACGGAATAATTAAGAAGGGAAACAGAATAATTTAGAAGGGAAACAGAATAATTTAGATGTGAACCAGAAAACTTTGGATGTGAAACAGAAAAATTTAGATGTGAAACAGAATAATTTAGAAGTGAAACATAATAATTTAGATGTGAAACAGAATAATTTAGATGTGAACCAGAAAACTTTAGATTTGAAACAGAATAATTTAGAAGTGGAACAGAATAATTTAGATGTGAAACAGAATAATTTAGTAGTGAAACAGAATAATTTATATGTGAAACAGAATAATTTACATGTAAAACTGAAAAATTTAGATGTGAAACATAACAATTTAGATGTGAAACAGAAAACTTTAGATGTGAAACAGAATAATTAAGAAGTGAAAAAGAAGAATTTAGATGTGAAACAGAATAATTTAGATTTGAAACAGAATAATTTAGATGTGAAACAGAATAATTTAGATGTGAAACAGAATACTTTAAATGTGAAACAGAATCATTTAGATGTGATACAGAAAACTTTAGATGTGAAACATAATAATTTAGTTTTGAAACAGAATAATTTCGATGTGAACCAGAAAAATTTAGATGATAAACTTAAAATTTTGAAGTGAAACAAAATAATTTAGATATGGAACTGATTAATTTGTGTGTGAAACAGACAAATTTAAACATTAAACAGTTAAATTATGTGGCAAAATAGAATAATTTAGGTATGAAGAAGCAATTTTCAGGTGATAAACATTGTAATTTAGATTTGAAACATATAATTTTGGTATTTAGAAGCATAACATGGGTGTGAAACAGAATAATTTAGATTTGACACATAATAATTTAGGTATTTAGCAGCATAATTTGGATGTGAAACAGAATAATTTAGATGTGAAACAGATTATTTAGGTGTGAAACAGAACAATTTAGGGGTGAAACCGAGAAATTTAGGATTTAAATAATTCAAATTTTGGTCTGAGACTGAATACTTTAGATCTGAAATGAATTATCATTAAAAAAATTATGAATCACAAACATATTTTTATAAATGGAGTCACAAAGACTCATCGTGTCACTAATAGAAATTCTCAAACACCTGCGACTTCACTGACACACACACACAGATAGAGAGAGAGAGAGAGAGAGAATGAGAGAGAGAGAGAGAGAGAGAGAGAGAGAGAGAGAGAGAGAGAGAGCATCACCACTGTCACTCGTTGATGCGGCACACCTAACGTCTCTACGGACAATGAATATCAAACGGTAGTTTGAATGGTGTGTAACAAACAGTGCGTAATTTATCGGTCATTAACCAACAGTTTCAACTAACTTTTAAGAACTTAGCATAATGTTTGTATGTTGGATGTTGCGGTTATATCAAATTTATCACATCCCATCCCGTAAACAACATAGACTACTAGAGATGGTGGGGGGTGGGGGGGTTAGCTACTGTAAGATATCGCGCAAATAGACCTGCGGCTTAAGATGCAGTGGTTTGTGAAAAAAAAATCTTATGTAAGGAAAACAATACGTGACTTTAAAAACTATTGCAGTTCTCTCGGTTAAGAAGAATTCGACAGAGGAAGTGATGGAGAGAAAAAAACGCAACTATATTATTTATAAATGATACCCAGGAAATGAGCACTAAAGTGGGGTTTCACTGCACACGGTGGTGTTTTACTGCACACAGTGGTGTTTTACTGTCCAAAGTGGTGTTTTACTGCCCAAAGTGGTGTTTTACTGCACACAGTGGCGTTTTACTGTTGAAAATGGTGTTTTACTGCCTAAAGTGGTGTTTTACTGCCTAAAGTGGTGTTTCAATGCCCAAAGTTGGGTTTCAATGCACACAGCGGTGTTTTACTGCACACAGTGGTGTTTTACTGCCCAACGTGGTGTTTTACTGCACACAGTGGTGTTTTACTGCCCAAAGTGGTAATTTACTGCCCAAAATTGTGTTTTACTGCCCAAAGAGGTGTTTTACTGCCCAAAGTGGTGTTTAACTGCACACAGTAGTGTTTTACTGCCCAAATTGGTAATTTACTGCCCAAAATGGTGTTTTACTGCCCAAAGTGACGTTTTACTGCCTAAAGTGGTTTTTAACTGCCCAAAGTGGTGTTTTACTGCTCACAGTGGTGTTTTACTGCCGAAAGTGGTGTTTTACTGCCCAAGATGTGTTGTATTGCCCAAAGTGGTGTTTTACTTCCCAAAGTGGTGTTTTACTGCCCAAAGTGTTTTTTTACTGCCCAAAGTAGTGTTTTACTGCCCAAAGTAGTATTTTACTGCGCCAATCTATAGATCACCTAAAGCTTAAACTACTGTGAGAGTTTAAATGTTTATTTCTTCACTTATCAACTTACCACTGGAGCACGGTGGACCTAGAATCATGTGTGGATTGAAGTCTTGTCTGGCATCGACGGCGGCAGCTAACGATGCCTTGGGTGTACACTTTGTGTCATACCATTTTACCCTGTGGAAACAACTAACATGTTTTATTTTTTAAAACACAACAACCATTTTTATTATGTTGAAACAACAACCATTTTTATTATGTTGAAACAACAACCATTTTAGTTTTTGGAAAAAAAAAAACATTTTACTCTTTGGGGCCGTTCATAAAGTATGTCACGCTCCAGAGGGGGGGGGAGTGTAAGAGAGTGTAAGTTTGTGACAGGGGGAGGAGGTGTCCGACCATGTGTGACGACAAGGTGTTTTATGTTAAATTTTAATTATTTTGTTAATAAAAATATATTTTTTACGAAAGTGTGACGTACTTTAGGGGGGGGGGATGGTTCCGAGATTTGTGACAGGGGGGAGGGGGGTAAACATTTTCAAAAATAGCGTTACTACTTTATGGACGGCCCCTTTGGAATAAACAAAAAAAAATTACTCTGGATACTCATCTTAACTTATCTAATGGCAATGTAGGTGCTCCTTCTTTTTAGAAGAGTTTCGCCCTGGCGCTTATCATTGTTTTATGTATAGTCTTAAATTAACGAAGAATTAAAAATTAGCTGATAAGATCAATCATTCTCAATATACCTAAATTCACGCATTGACTCGTATCTTTTATTTATTTTTTTAATGAATTTGTCCTTACAAAAGATAGATTTAGATATAACATTTCTATTTACAGATTTCCGCCATATTATGAACATCTCTATATCGAGGGAAATTATTTGGACGCAAACAGTGGAATTGGGATCACAAAATGTAGGTTAACAGCAGGTTAATACTTATTTAAGTACTCGGTATCGGTATTCAATATCAGCAAAAATTAGCCGCCACTACTCGGTACTCGATACTATGCAAAAAATCATACTATGTACAACAATATATATATAATTGCAATATAAATATCCCACATAATAAAAGGCATTTTTCTCTCCGGTCACCGATAGCGAATGGTGACCTCAAACTCCTACAGACTCCTACAGCCATTCAGAAAAATTAAATATCATTTACTTATTGAACACATTTACGCGAATGTTAAATTCTAGTTATTTTTGGTTCATTTTCTTTTCCAGGAATTTTATTTGAACGGTACGCATTTGGGACTTATAGTCACAAACTTTATTTTATAGTGTTTATTTACTATAATTATATTTAATAGTGTGGCCGTGTGCCACCAAAACATACATAGGTGCGCCACAACTGCTCCCCCCTCACCACGCACCCAAACAAAGGGCCCTCTGTTCACTCCAGAAGAGGGATGGGACCTGGAGTGTTGGGTTACAGATGCTTTCACAGGAACCGTGGGTGAGATAACCTTCGGCTCCAATATTTATGGGAGTCGGAAGACGAAAGTTTCCGTCGACAGCACAATATTGTGTATTTGGATGCCGGAAGCGAGCGCTTCCGGCGGAGGTGACAATTCTCAGTCCTCTAACAATACCCCCACACCAATTTCATCAGAACAGCACAGTGTTGTATTTGGGTGCCGGAAACGCATCGCTTCCGGCGGAGATGAAAGTTATCGGTCCTCTAAACAATGACCTGAAATGTACGTTTCCGGCTAGAGTATATTCAATACTACTAGACCGGAACCAACATCTTCCGGTCCACGGACTTTATAAGGGAGGAGAAAGCTAGGTTAGGAGAGAATCACCCAGAGAATAACCCAGAGAGTCACCGAGTCATCAACCGAGAGAATCACTCTGCTCCCGGTACGTAGGTAGAATAGGGCATAGGCAGTAGTAGAACTGTATATTGTGTAACCTGCTAGCTGAAAGTTAAATTACTGTGTCAACGTTAGAAGATATACTAATAAATAAACAAGTATAGAAACTATAGTTCTCACGACCTGCATTTCTTTTTACCTGTTTGTTAATTGTCAAGTACTTAACAAACCAACCCAACCTTAGCCCACCACTCGGCTACACATTTTTGGCGCTTCGAGCAGGGTCAAGTGAGGAAAGTTTTTTATTTGTGACATTAAATCAATCGGACACACAGATGGAGCAGGAACAGTTACAGTTTACTCGTCTGCCTAAGCTACCCAGGTTCACGGGTGACAGCTGGGCAGAAACTTTCGGAAAAAAAGCACGACTGTTACTCCAATTACAACCTATGCCCCCTTCTGCTGCGGTTACCTGGATCTTAGGCGCCTTAGAGGGGCGTGCCCGCCAAGAAGTGCTGGACCGGTCACCTGAGGAAATAAATACCCCCGAAAACCTGTTACATTTTATAGTGCAGAAATGGGGTGAGCAGAGAGACGCAGGGGAGTTACAACATGCCATCGAAACGTCGTCGGAACTTCCTTGGACGTGCTTTGTTGCTCGTATTTATATATAATACACTAATTTACGTCAAAAATAAAAAAAAATCATGTTAAGCCTGGTCCCTATTGGAATTCAGGACGTGTTAGCGCATTTTCGTATTATGTATCAGTACTTATGTTAGATATCAGAATTATGTAGTTATCAGTAATTGTGTTTAGATTTTAGACATATTTTTATGAATTTTCTTGTGTAATGAATATACCTGACATTTTTTTTTATTTAAAAGTCATTTCTTTACATTTTAAAAAAAATTATTTTCTCTTTAATCTAACTACAAGTCACCACAAATGATGACGTAAAACTCTCTAAACTTTTACACATATTCTAATGACGTCAACTAAAAAAAAACAACTAATTCTTTTGCACCCTTTCGCACCACTCTTCAATGCCTGAAGGATTATGCATTCGACTTCCGGCAATGGCGGCCGTTCCCTGCGCTAGTGTTACCTCTCGATTCGAAATATTTTTTGGTAGTTTTAACGGGGTTTTTTAACGGATCGAGTAACTGAGTGTTGATGCACAAATGGCAGGTCAGGACATACAAAAAACATATATACCTCATGGGTCTAGGACTTATGGATGCTGAGATCAAGGGTGATGACGGACGGACGGACGGACGGACAAAACGGGTGCAATAGCGCATTCGACTTCTCGAAAATGCGCTAAAAATATAGATGATCTAAATGTGGTAAATATGTTTAAAATGGTGGCGTAACAATGGCTTGGCATGGGGCAGTCGCCAAGGGCTCCGGCCTACGTCAATTCAAAAGAGCGCCGTGAAATATCTAATTTTTTATTTTTTATTTAAATAAACATCTCCCTTTTCTTCTTGAAAACAAAAAAAAAGTCAATAGTTAATTTTATTTAAATATATTTTATTTAAACAATTATAATATTTTTATTATCTTTTTAATATGTTTGTGGCCTTTGCGGGTCTTCTTAACATACAAATCCCCATAGCCCTAATTTGTAGGTGTGTACGCGGCCAGCATTTATGCAGATGTGACATTTTTCGAAACCATACAGGCAATGCACAATTTTTCTCATTGTAAACTATTAGATGGAAAAAGAATCCTCAGGAAAAACAATCGCCAAAAAATATCCTCAGTCTCTGAAATTAGCCTAAAGAAACATACATGACACAAGATGTCGCCCCAAAGCATATGGTGTACGTGCTGTATATGAGCAACAGGAGCAAATTAGTTTAGTATTAATTAAAATGAAGGATAATCCCTTACTTGGTATCGCATTATCTGTTGCTAAGTCATTGCACCGTAAAATCAATAGTTAAAAGTTAACTGTGTTTATAACTATTTGGAATTAAATATAGGAAAAAAATAAACAAAGCCAATTTCATGCTGCAAAATAAAAGAAGATTTATCGATCATCGTTGTTAATAAAAAAAGTTTTAAAAAAATGATTTTGAAGTTCTAAGAAATTACGAAATTCATAACATTAATTTGCCAAAATTGAAGAAACCTGTATTAAAATAAAAATCGAGCCAGTTAAAAAAAAAAAAAGAAAGAAAGAAAAAGCATATTGAAAACGAATGTCCAGGAGAACATGTAGAAGATAAAGGACTTAACTTCAATTTTTGTTGTTGTTTTCTTTTGTTTTTTGTTTGTTTGTTTGTTGTTGCAATTATTGTTTTAATAAAGGTGCAGTTAAAAGATAGATTAGCTACTTTGAAAAATAGAGCAGAAGACTTTTAACTCTCTCGCTGGCAAAGCGTCTCATAGTTTTGCAATTGCAGATTTAGAATCTATAGCTCTTCTATTATCAGGCAAATATCCTGTATTAAATATGAGTGATTTACAATTGAAATAAAATACGTTTAAAAACAAATAAATGAACTATTGCAAAACAAAAACCCGATGACATGTTTCATTTAGATCAGTGGTTCCCAAAGTGGTCCCTACGGACCCCCAGGGGTCTGCGGAACCGTTTCGGGGGTCTGTGGACAAATAAAATTGATTTTGGGGTCCCTGAACAACGTCAGGGGGTCCGCGAAGGATTTAAATTAGTATAAAATTATAAAATTATGTTTTTTTTATTATTACGGAAATAAAAAATAAAAATAAAGAACAATGTATACTGTTGTAGAAATTTTAAGTCCTGAGTAAAATAAAGTTGTTTGATCTAAGAACAGAAAAAGAACTACGAGATTCCAACAGCTGTAACCAATCAAAATGCTTCGTTAATTAAAAGGCTTGTCAAGTTTGATGCGTGAGAAAGGCAGAGACACAATATGTAGGTCATAAAAATACAATCTTTAAGCGGAAATGACGATGATTGCAGGGTTGGGTAAATTGTGACGAGTCCGTAAGTTATATTTATCCAAGGCAGGAGGAATCCAGCTTTACATTGATACCACATTTGATATTATTGGACGATTCTAAATACATGAATCAGGGCAGCAAAAATTCTTTTTTAAAATTTAAAATTCGACCAAACAACCTTTTTTATTTTTAGAGAGTTAGCAAAATAATGTTTAACAATATTTTCTAATATATATTCTGATACATTTTTAAATATATAGTTAACATTAAAAAAGTTGCTTTAAAAATCCTAATATATAGAAAGATAGAAATCTCAACCGCACCACCCTTTTTTTATTTTCAAAGTTTTAGATGGCGCAGTGAGACACCAAAAATAGTTTATGCTGCTAAATGCATAACTTGCCTACAATAAACCAGGAAATGATTGTACACTATTGTGCCTTCTGTGTAATGAAACTTTGTGGAATGAGTCTATGAAACCCTCCAAGCATGAGGAACATTTAATGAAAATCCTTAGTGATAAGAACGATAACGATTTAATGTTTTTTGAAGCAGTCCAAGACACATATTTCAAAACACCATCACTTCAACAACTCATTAGGACAATATTTAAGCAAGATAATTAAATGACGATGGACTGGACTGCGTGCGCACTACAATATTTCTTTATTGATTGCAAAGTCTGGAAAGCCCAAATTAGTGAAGAACTTATTTTAGCAGCTGTAAGTGAGGTAATAAGCACTGTGTTGCACAAACCAGCTTTCAACATCACAAAAACAATTCCACTACCAATAATTCAGTTCAAAGAAAGATTAGCAAAATGTCTCGTGTGTTGAAAATTCTTTATATTGAGTACTTAAAAAACGTCTGAATTGTCTCTACAACTCGACGAGTCCAATTTACCAGGAAATGAGGCTTTACTTTTAGCATGTGTAAAACTTTGTAAAAGAAGATCAATTTTGCCAAGACCTGTTGTTTGCTAAATGTTTGGAAACAGATATGAAAGGTGAGGCGTTCTTCACTAAATTCAAAAAAGATTTTTCAATGTATAAGCTATACCCTTGACTAGTATCATTTCTGTTGCTACTGATGGTTCTCCGGCAATTGTAGGAAGATACTGAGGCTTTCTGACACACTTAAAACAAGCTGTTCAAAATGTATGTTCAGTGAATTATGTCATTTATCGACATAATTTAGTTGCAAAAATCTTAGTGAAGTTTTGCATGGATCACTGGATTAGGTCAAAGGAGCAGTTAATAAAATCAAAAGGAATGCCTTCAATAATTGCTAAACTTTGTTACGTTTGTTAGCTAAAAGTGTATGTTTAAATGCTCTTTTATTCAGTGCTGGAATTCCTGGAAGGCAAAGACAATGATTTGAGACAAAGTTTAATTAACTCAAAAAATGACTTAGCCCACATGAAATATTTGTTTGCCAAATTTAAAGAAACTAATTGGAAACTACAAGGTGACCAATTAAATTTAATCAATACTAAAAGCGCAATATCTGCGATTGTTGCAAAACGTTTTTGTATAACCAAAACTTGGGGTGAGGAGAATGTTCTCAGATTCAAACTCTCGAAATTGCAAAGAGAAATGAAGATTTGTTTGCTACTGTCAACACTTAGCGACTCTTCATGCAGACCTGAATCAAAGATTTGAAGGCATTCTTCACTTGGATATTCCCGACTGGGTGTTGAACCCTTTTGCTCCGAGACAAACTCAGATCCCAGACATAGATGAATCAAAACTAATACAGGAGCAACTTATTGAATTATCAACAAATGAGGAACTAAAAACAATGTTTGAACAAGGATGCCACAAATTCTGGTTACAATAAGAGATCCCAATTGCATTTCCTGCATTATGGGTTATTGTTCAAAAGTTGTTGACTACTTTCCCGACTTCCTATTTGGTACTACGTGGATTCAGTGCAGTTATGAACCTCGTCACAAACAAAAGAAACCTGACTAGATATTAGTGCTAATGCGGATTTGCATTTGCGACTCACAAACATTTAGCTGTTCATAAATCTCTTCAAGATCATCCCAGTCATTTAAAAAAGAAAAACAACTTTAAGTTAAGTTTAAATAAATAATGCTCCAACAAAATTTTGTTTTTTAAATTAGTAATTTTGTATGCTATACATTTATATAGCGTTTTCACTTGGGAGTCCGTGGGCAAGTTTTGACTATAAAAGGGGTCCACGGGCAAAAAAAGTTTGGGAACCACTGATTTAGATCTTCTAGATTTACTCGCTACATGAAAATATCAAGAATCGTAGCCGAATAACATAGCAAGCTCTGGAAATATTGCTTACAATGCCTACCACAGTATCCACTGCTGAAAAGAGTTTCAGAAGACTAAAAAATTATTAAAAAAATTACTTGAGATTGACTTAAGGTCAACAACTCACATCATCTCTAGCTCTTCTTTCTATTGAACATCATCTCTAGCTCTTCTTTCTATTGAACATCATCTCTAGCTCTTCTTTCTATTGAACATCATCTCTAGCTCTTCTTTCTATTGAACATCATCTCTAGCTCTTCTTTCTATTGAACATCATCTCTAGCTCTTCTTTCTATTGAGCATCATCTCTAGCTCTTCTTTCTATTGAACATCATCTCTAGCTCTTCTTTCTATTGAAA
>MUZC01000876.1:49546-84746 GCA_002072015.1 Radix auricularia
TCTTTCTATTGAACATCATCTCTAGCTCTTCTTTCTATTGAACATCATCTCTAGCTCTTCTTTCTATTGAACATCATCTCTAGCTCTTCTTTCTATTGAACATCATCTCTAGCTCTTCTTTCTATTGAACATCATCTCTAGCTCTGTTTCTTTCTATTGAACATCATCTCTATCTCTTCTTTCTATTGAACATCACCTCTAGCTCTTCTTTCTATGGAACATCATCTCTAGCTCTTCTTTCTATGAAACATCATCTCTAGCTCTTCTTTCTATTGAACACAATCTCTAGCTCTTCTTTCTATTGAACATCAGCTCTAGCTCTTCTTTCTATGGAACATCATCTCTAGCTCTTCTTTCTATTGAAAATCATCTCTAGCTCTTCTTTCTATCTATTGAACATCATCTCTAACTCTTCTTTCTTTCTATTGAATATCATCTCTAGCTCTTCTTTCTTTCTTTGAACATCATCTCTAGCTCTTCTTTCTTTCTATTGAACATCACCTCTATCTCTTCTTTCTATTGAACATCACCTCTAGCTCTTCTTTCTATGGAACATCATCTCTAGCTCTTCTTTCTATGGAACATCATCTTTAGCTCTTCTTTCTATTGAACACCATCTCTAGCTCTTCTTTCTATTGAACATCAGCTCTAGCTCTTCTTTCTAGGGAACATCATCTCTAGCTCTTCTTTCTATTGATTATCATCTCTAGCTCTTCTTTCTATTGAACATCATCTCTAGCTCTTCTTTCTATTGAACATCATCTCTAGCTCTTCTTTCTTTCTATTGAACATCATATCTAGCTCTTCTTTCTTTCTATTGAACATCATCTCTAGCTCTTCTTTCTTTCTATTGAACATCACCTCTATCTCTTCTTTCTATTGAACATCACCTCTAGCTCTTCTTTCTTTGGAACATCATCTCTAGCTCTTCTTTCTATGGAACATCATCTTTAGCTCTTCTTTCTATTGAACACCATCTCTAGCTCTTCTTTCTATTGAACATCAGCTATATCTCTTCTTTCTATGGAACATCATCTCTAGCTCTTCTTTCTATTGAACATCATCTCTAGCTCTTCTTTCTATTGAACATCATCTCTAGCTCTTCTTTCTTTCTATTGAACATCATCTCTAACTCTTCTTTCTTTCTATTGAACATCATCTCTAGCTCTTCTTTCTTTCTATTGAACATCATCTCTAGCTCTTCTTTCTTTCTATTGAACATCACCTCTATCTCTTCTTTCTATTGAACATCACCTCTAGCTCTTCTTTCTATGGAACATCATCTCTAGCTCTTCTTTCTATGGAACATCATCTCTAGCTCTTCTTTCTATTGAACATTATCTATAGCTCTTCTTTCTATTGAACATCAGCTCTAGCTCTTCTTTCTATGGAACATCATCTCTAGCACTTCTTTCTATTGAACATCATCTCTAGCTCTTCTTTCTATTGAACATCATCTCTAGCTCTTCTTTCTTTCTATTGAACATCATCTCTAGCTCTTCTTTCTTTCTATTGAACATCATCTCTAGCTCTTCTTTCTATTGAACATCATCTCTAGCTCTTCTTTCTATTGAACATCATCTCTAGCTCTTCTTTTTATTGAACATCATCTCTAGCTCTTCTTTCCATAAACTTCGATGAAATAATCACTAATGTTGCAAACATTAAAGCAAGAAAAGTTAAGCTCTGAGCCTTTGATATAGGACAAAGTAGTGGATCGGTGGAGTGTTACTTAAATTAACTTTTAAATGTGAGTTTCTATCGTTATGCATGAAATACTGAGTATGACACAAAGACAATATTGGTTTTATTTATAATACATAATACATTAAGTTTTACTCCAGTTTTATTCACACATTTATTTGGTATTATTTACTAAATAATAAACTGTCGATTAGTATTGTCCCTGTCCTTTGCATTTTTTTTATATTTACTTTGGAATACTGTCACTGTCAAACAACGTAATTATTGTCATAAATAAAAGAAGAGAAATTCAATTTTTTAATCATAACAATTGAAAAAGTCCAAAAACTATAACTTGTCACTTGCCACCTTATCAAGGGCGCCAAAATTAAATTAGCCATGGGCGTCAAAAGCCCAGATACACCTCTGGTTTAAAATATGTTTACACATTTTTTTTTATTTTGAAACTTCCTCTGTTCGACTGTGTTGCATAAATGTGTAGCATGAAAGTTGTGTTTATTAAATCATCCGTTTCAAGAGGTCAGGCAAGTTTGGAGAAAGTCTTGTTTACATTTGGCATCTATAAGAGAATTTTAGAGTTTTCAGATAAATACCAATCGTTTGAAATTTTGTTCATACTGCGGGTTAATTACTTGATTATGTCGATTAGAGTATGTAATATTCATAAATTCATAAATTTATGTGATCAACGGGACAATAAGAAGAAAATATGGAGATTGTGTCTCAGAACTGACTACGTAATGACATTAAACATTAAAAAAATGAAAATTGCTGAAGTTTGGTTGGAAATGTTTAAGTAAACAATTAATAATGCAGAATTCATCTCGTAAAGTGGATGTTTTACCCACTTAGATCTTTTATCATATATATTACATACGCTATTCTATACAGAAGATAATTTGACCTATGCTTATCAATGGTGTAGGTGTACTCTTGTATTTTTTTATTACAGTTTTGAATGTTGACAATTTATTTTCATTGCTTGTTCTGTTAACCCATTCCATGCCCTAATTACAGATTCCTGGTTCCTGGCTTGTTCGGTTAACCCATTCCATGCCCTAATTACAGATTCCTGGTGCCTGGCTTGTTCAGTTAACCCATTCCATGCCCTAATTACAGATTCCTGGTTCCTGGCTTGTTCAGTTAACCCATTCCATGCCCTAATTACAGATTCCTGGTTCCTGGCTTGTTCGGTTAACCCATTCCATGCCCTAATTACAGATTCCTGGTTTCTGGCTTGTTCAGTTAACCCATTCCATGCCCTAATTACAGATTCCTGATTCCTGGCTTGTTCAGTTAACCCATTCCATGCCCTAATTACAGATTCCTGATTCCTGGCTTGTTCAGTTAACCCATTCCATGCCCTAATTACAGATTCCTGGTTTCCCTGTGTTTGGAGAAGAATTTTATGAGGAGCAAAATGCACTTTGAATAGGGAAATAAATGACTAGAGTTATGGAACATCATCCACTAACGTCTCTGTATTGCTAAGAGATCTTCAAAGGGACACTACCACTTGCACTTGAAAGGCATCTACCAAAACAACAGGTTGTTAAGTGATACTGTCAACAAAATTTCTATAACAAAGAATGGTTTAGTACATCATGTCCCCGTAACACGGCGCATACAAAAAGACTGGATCAACAAGTGCACGGCCCGTTACTAGGCCTGTCAACGGGTACCCGGGACCCGGGTACCCGTTGCCGAGCAATTACCCGGGTAGTAAAATGGCGCCCGGGTACCCGTGAAAATGTTACGGCAATATCTCTACTACCAGTGTTTAAACTGTGGCCCTTCTGTGTTCAAATTTCGGCTCGCGAATAATTTATCAAATGAAAACCTTTCGTTTGAAATAAATACGGTGAAATGCATATTAAGATGAAAATGCTTAAAGAGATATACGTGTTAAAGGGAAATAAAACACTGTCCCGACAAACTACAAAGTATTTTGATATATATATATATATAAACAAAAATCATTCAAACAAAAAAAGGTTTTAGTTCTTTGAATTGTTCAAGTAAGGATAACAAAGCACAACGCCCATAACTACTATTAACTAGGAAGTGTTAGGAATGACCTTGGCTTTGAAATACGCCGCTCATCGTTGATACCGATTGAGCAAGCCAATGTTGTTTATCCCCCACCCCACCGACACACACGTGTCTCCACTCCTATCTCCACCAAATACTTTTTTTAAAAAAAATTCAATCATGGAATGATTTTCACTATAATAACCAAAATACATGGTGGGTGTGGGTCTGTTCTTTCAGTATGACACAAAAAAGAACACAAGAGCGAAAACTAGGAATGGCTAGAAATGACCTTGGCTTTGAAATAAGCCGCTCTACTTTGTTACCGATTGAGACGCGCCAATTTATTTTATCTACCCCCCCCCCCACTAACATATGTCTCCAATCATATCCCCACCATACTTTAAAAAAAAAAAAACAACCGCTATATTCTTTGGGGTGGGGGGTAGTTTTTTTTAATTTTTTTTTACATTTTTTAAAACATATTTGATTCATTGAATAACGTTACTGTATTACAAAAATAAATACTGGGGGATGGGTCCACTAAGTAGTGGCAATTCCTGAAAAGTTTAGTTAATTAAAACAGTTGTCAGCTACAGCTATGAACTAGAAATAACCCGCCTTGTCATCATACGATTAGCATACCCCCCCCCCGCTCAAAAAAACCTTAGCACCCCTGTGCTCACTGTTTTTACACCACTGTACTACAGTAGTATTTCAATGTCATCATTTTACAATCGTTGACTCATGACATCAAAATTTGCATTTCAACAATAAACAAAGCAGTAAAAGGCTAATGTAGTAATAGCGGGCATAATGACGAAAATTTTGAGGCATTTTGAACGGGTAACCCGGGTACCCGTTCAAATTTTGGACGGGTACCCGGGCAGCATTTTTCAACAATATTGACAGCCCTACCCGTTACCAGACAAAACATAGGTTTGTACTACTGGGCTTGTAAAGAAAGTTTCCCCCGGGAGCTAATTCAGTCATCTTGAGGCGAAACAAAACGACGAATGTAAGGCATACGATAAATAATTATAGAACAAAAAATTCTTTTTATTTCGTAACTTTTGTCAAATGTGTGTAGCTTCAATAAAATATTGTAGCAGTATCAATGAAATAAGCACACGTGTCGTGTTCTGGGGAAGTTGCTGGAATGAGGCTAAGGGGAAGGGGGGTAGAGCATTATGGGATTTTATTGTGTCGAGGATAGAGTTGTCCCCCCTGACCCGCGGGTAACGGGACATGATGGATGACTACTGGGACATGTACATCGGCGTGTTGTCTGTGTGTTGGAGGATGTTCATGGGAGTAGGGAGAGGGGCGGTGTAAGTTAACCATGTGTACTACTGACACGTTTGCTAGGGTAATTTAAAAACAGGGACTTTTTTTCTATAAGAAATAAACAACTCATAATTGTCCCCTTTTTTTTCATTCTCTTTCTTCAGAACGACAAGAGGTGCATAGATAAATAGACAAACCGAATTATACGAAGATCAGTCAGACAGAGGGACAGACTGATGGATAGATTGGTGTATAAATGGATGGGTGGGTTGATGTATGTAAGGATGAATAGACGGGGTGGATGGATGGATGGATGGATGAACAGAAGGGTTAGGAGATGATAAATATATAGACTTTTGCTATAATATGATGTTTAACTTTGATATTTCTAGTTTATGGAACTAACAAAAAAAGGTATAATTCCCTGGATAAGAACAATTATAACTTTCAAGGCCAATTCTTTTAAAATTGAGGCACAGATTAGAGTAAGGCTCAGGCTCAAATCACCCTCTTAACACGCCTTGGACACATTTGACCATACATAGCCATTTGGGGACACCCTTGTAACATTTTTGCAAATTATGAAAACTCCGTGTATTTGATTGTATTCTTATAGCTCACCATCTAAAGTAACACCTATGGCAACTTCAGGTCAATAAAACAAAACCATAATTTCACACTGAGATCCACGTCTCAGTGATACCAATTCTTATAAGAACTACATACCTCAATAACATACATTACAGGGGTCAATCAACTAAAGGAGCTCTTCGTAAACTATCCAATCGTCAAAGCATCTCTAGGAATGGCTGACTAGTGTGTTCTGCTTCAAAATGACTGGATAAATAGTGGGACAGGCTGCCATATGGCTGGCTAAATAGTGGGACCTGGTACCTTAAAGCTGGCTGAATGTGGGACCTGTTATCCTATGGCTGGCTAAATAGTGGGACCTTCTACCCTATGGCTGGCTGAATTAGGACCTGCTATCCTATGGCTGGCTAAATAACGTAACCTGCTGCCCTATGGCTGGCTGAATGTGGTACCTGCTACCCTATGGCTGGCTGAATGTAAGACCTGCTGCCCTATGGCTGGCTGAATGTGGTACCTGCTGCCCTATGGCTGGCTGAATGTGGTACCTGCTACCCTATGGCTGGCTGAATGTAGGACCTGCTATCCTATGGCTGGCTGAATGTGGTACCTGCTGCCCTATGGCTGGCTGAATGTGGTACCTGCTGCCCTATGGCTGGCTGAATGTGGTACATGCTATACTATGGCTGGCTGAATGTGGTACCTGCTATACTATGGCTGGCTGAATGTAGGACCTGCTATACTATGGCTGGCTGAATGTAGGACCTGCTATACTATGGCTGGCTAAATAGCGTAACCTGCTGCCCTATGGCTGGCTGAATGTGGTACCTGTTACCCTATGGCTGGCTGAATGTAGGACCTGCTACCCTATGGCTAGGTTAATGTGGTACCTGCTACCCTATGGCTGGCTGAATGTGGTACCTGCTACCCTATGGCTAGGTTAATGTGGTACCTGCTACCCTATGGCTGGCTGAATGTAGGACCTGCTATACTATGGCTGACTGAATGTAGGACCTGCTATACTATGGCTGACTGAATGTAGGACCTGCTATACTATGGCTGACTGAATGTAGAACCTGCTATACTATGGCTGACTGAATGTAGGACCTGCTATACTATGGCTGACTGAATGTAGGACCTGCTTCCCTAGGCATATTTAAATATCGGGACCTGCCACCATAATAAGACTGTGGAGTTTCCACTCATATGTATGGCTCCCTTTAGCCTCGGCCACCATCCTCAAGGGAATTATTGGGTTTCTCCCAACTGTTTTAATTAATGTAAGGCCAGAGTGTTGGGAGATAAACACATTTTACAGGATGCATGTCATCTTTGATAAATGAGAGAGAAGTTGTCCTATCTTCCTCATCATACACGAAGCTGTGGACAGTTTTATGCTAGTGAATTATGTTAAAGGGAACTTTCAAATCTGACATTATTGTTTTCTTTCGTGTAAGATTTGTCTCGGAACACGTAAAATAATATGGGTGAAAAAATAATAAACAATCTCAAATTTTAATAGTAACGAAATCTCACAAAACTGAAAGTTATAATTGCTAGCAGATTTAAAAAGAAAAAATATATTGCTCTTTGATAGAAGTAATGCTGTTTTAAAAATACCAGAATAAAAAACTGATTTATTTTGACACCATTGAAATGAAATAAAATTTATGAACGCTAATGAGAGTCGCTGAACCACTGGAAGTTTTGGCCTGTCATTTTTTTTTCTGGAAACCGATAGTAAATAAAGAATAGCCTATCAACACTTATCTTTTTTGTCAAGAGTTCGGTACATTCATGAAGAATTTTTCTGGGGTAAAGTTAAATTCTAATCATAAAGAATTTGTCTGGTTTCCATAAAAATGAGTCTGAGCAATTTTTTGTTCAAATTGTATTGTTCAACTTGATTTTATTATTGTCATGAATATGTTCTTGTTGACCTGAGTTTTCCCCCAGTACATACCGTATGTAGTGACCTCTCAGGAACTGATACTCGGCAGTACGGAGTCCGAACTTCAAAACGTTGACGGATGAGGCGGCCGTGAGGCCCATGAAAGGCTCACTCGGAGCGAGCCATGCTATTCTTAGCTCTTTCTTTACAGGGGGCACCTCGGGGGCTTGGGCCAAGATGCCATACAAGGTCATCAAACAGCAGACGTTTCTCAAGGCTGCACGTCCGAGCGTCATCCCAGCAGTCCCAGAAAACATCTGTTTCACTCCCGTGACGTCAAAAGAAGGCGATTTACCCAGACGTTTGGTTTAAGTATTCAAACGATCCTGATATAGAGAACTAAACGCAAATATTTTGGCTGGGAAAGTCAGTACTGAGTATCTGCAGCAGCTTGAATGAACATTACAATTTAGTTGGTTTCCCTGACTTAATTCTTTTATTATTATTATTTATTTTTATTTTTTTGTGGTCAAGATTGATTTATTTATTTGATTGGTTTAATACTTCATTCCTAGTGTTGTCAAAAATGATATAATTGGTTCCATGTTTTAAATACCTGGTGTTGTCAAGAATACTGCATTGACTCTCAAAACTTATATCTCAATTCGTAATCATTAAAATTTATCGTCTGCGTTTATTTAAAATACTTAATTTTCCAATGATTCAAAACAAAATTTTTAGCAATTAATATTAATCAGTATAAGGAATTGTCATATTTATGTTTATTCTTACGATGTTCATTTCCACCTAAATTAGGCCACTTTATAAGGAAGAAAAAAAAACAGAAATTTAATTACTTTTTTTTTAAAATAAATTTTTGCAATGAATAAATATTTAGCTATAAAATTGTAGAATTAGAATCATCTAATGTTAATAAATATAGTTTAAAAGTAAAAGATACATATCATTGAGCATCAATTTTTGACTCCACTTATTAATAGCTTATATGTTCAAGTGAAGATAAAACAAGAAAATTATTGAAATATGACCGAAAGGTCTTCGCATTGTTCTTTGTTGTCAGATTTCATTGCAATAGTTTAAAATTTTCTGTAACAAGTCCTTAAATCTTACAATAAACTCCAGCTGTTCAGAAATGCGATGTCTAGATCAGGTTACTCCGCTCTTCTAACGTTTTTACTCTGAATTTACGACACACAAAAAAATTGTTAAAATATGTAGGTTGGGGATTCCATTATAAAATTTCTTTACTTTTTTATTTGTTAAAAGTCTATTTACAATGGCAAGACCCTATAAAAAAAACCCATGTCCCGAGATTTCTTACTGCGAATTTTCCACGAAACTGGTGCAACAATGTAGCCATCCTCCTTCCAAAAAAATAAATAAATAAATAAATAATAATAAAATAAATAAATAAAAATATTTTAAAAAATTAAAAAGAGCTTTGTGATATTTAGAATATTGATTGAATAATTTATAATTAAACGAAAAATAAAATAATTGTATTCATCCTTATGGCACAAGACACAAAGCGGGAAAATTAATTAGATCTATTTGCCAAGTGTAGGTTGTTGCGCATAGAGGAAAACGATAAAATCTCCTTTGACAATTTACGAATAGGTGCTTTAATTTTATTTTTAATGAAGAAAATAAAATGTCATCATTGTTTTTTTTTTATTTAATATAATTTTTTTCTAAATGTTAAAAGCTTTTTTTTTATATTAATTTTTAAAAGTAATTATATTTTCTTATAGTTATTTTTTTAATACTTGGATTGTTATAACTTGGTCTAGTACGTGAAATAAAAGGTTTAAGATTTTAAAAATATTTTTTTAAAAACAATCTTGAAATAGGCCTTAAATTGAAGCTTAATGATCTTACATTTAAAAAAATTTATTTAAGTTTGAAGAAAATCGTTAATCGATTTAAAAGTTTCGAGATTACATTTTAAAACATTTGGCCTGCAAATATATTTTTTTTATTAACTTTAAAAAGAAAAAACACAGCATTTTTGTGATAGGATAAGTTTTGTTTCATGTCAAGTTTTGCCCATGTTTTATTTCCTTCAATTTTCAGAAGGAGGCTCGGGTTAGACGGGTGCTGGTCATTTCAACACATAGCGTGACGTTCTTGGCGTCACTGGAGTCTCATCTTTGAAATTATTCCAAAAATAACTTAAAGTTACTCTAACAATTAGATAAACAGAGGTTGTTTTTTTTTTTTTTTTTTTAAATTTCGAAGCTATCATCGATGTCACTAGATTTATAAAATCGTGGGGGGGGGGAGAATATTTTAAAAAATGTAACGGTTTGAATTAGAGGTTAATCTCCTTCAAGTGTAAAACTGTCTCAATATATTTATCTCTTCAATATGTTTATCTCTTTTAATATATTAATCTCTTCCAATATATTTATCTCTTTCAATATATTTATCTCTTTCTATATGTTTATCTCTTTAATTTTAAATTTTCTAAGCTGGGCGAAGTTTGTAAGTAAGAGCTGGGTGAAAATCTGGGAATAATTTACCAAGTTTGTAAGTAAGCGTATTGTATTTAGTATGATATTTTTGCTTTAAAAGCTGACAACATATGTTATATAAGTGATCAGAATACCCGGTAGGATAACGCGGTGAAGTCAAAGCCTAGATAACAAAATGTGATGCGAATTCATTGATCACGTCAAAATAAATAGGATAAAATCACAGTGGTGTCCATTTAAATTGAAAAACCCTAAAAATAAACATTTTTTTCATAAGCAAATCTTTGATGAACTCGGAACCATTTAAGTACAATTTCTATTCTTTGAATTTTAGTTAGATTTTTAAAAACTAAAATATACGTTTCTAACACCCTACCAACAACAACGCACTTAGGACGCCATTTTCGAAATAAGATACCCCGAAAACAGCAACATCACAAAATGAATTAGAAGTATTCCGTCCAACAACTGAAAGTCCTCATTTCTCCCAAACTTCTTATCCAAATACCCCACAACTGTGACGTCGACACACGCAGAATGAAAATCACAACAACTCCTTGACGGCCCAACAGAAATAGACCGTAATGAAAATCCTGGAGGACAGAAGTTGGTTTCTTAAAAATCCAGGTTTCACCAGACGTGACAGGTGACTAAATGGCCACGAACCTAAACTCCAATTCACGTCTCTGGCTACTGCACACATAGTCCACCATGGCTCGTGCGTCTATTCTATAAACCGTTTGAGATTCTTAAGTTCTTTCGTTTGAGATCTGGTACACAATCGTCCACTTTTTAATCTAAAGCAAAATCGCCACACACACACAGACAGAGACACAGACACTCCCATAAAAGGTCTTTTAGTAATTAAAATAAATTAACTCTTTCACCCCATTTCCTAAAACATATACGAAATTTGGGAAGAGAATGACATTTTTTCTTCTTCTAAGAATAGCAACATCACGTGATAGTGCCATTTTACAAAATGTCGTGTTACGGCCCACCCCCTCGCCCAAGTTAGCTGATAGGTAATTAATTAAGTGGCAGCGCAAGCAGGAATTCCAATTTCTGACACTTTGTGGTAAAACTAAACGAAGGCTTGTTCTGTACTTAAATGGTTAAGGAGTTTCGTTAATATTATTATAACATTTTTAACATTGCTATGAATATACATATTTATTCTAATGGACTAATTAAAATGAGTTCAAAGCGTACGAAATAAAATATTAACATACTGAAATAATTATCTCTTCTTTTTTTTTTTGTAGCGTTGTGTTGTTTTTAAGCCATTTTCCCCAAACGTGCTAATTTTTTCTGAGCTCTTTGTTGAATTTTTTTCCCCCACCAGTTTCTTATATTTTAAAGGTGTGAGAACGGGGGCGGGTGAGTTTGGAGTGATAGTAGATTTTTAATTTTTAAATCCTTTATATTAACTTCGGGGCGTCCTCTTGCTTGAGAGCCGACAAAATTTTGGATCGATTTTTAACCAACGTTTCCGTACGCTGGCGCGCTGAAATTTTGCAGGCAGCCTCGTGCCGATGATAAAAATGATATATCAAAATTTCAGATCCATCAAATGTACTATAATTAATTTAATGAATATTTAGATTATTTTTATTTATCTCTATTTAGCATGTTAATTTTTGTGCTAGAGTGTCGTATCGCGTATCATATTGAACAACCATTCCTGTCGCGCAATAAGATGCGTATTATTTTGACAAATCTTTCTAAAAATATATTCCCGATGGGTGCGCATGGTATTAAACATGTTTTACGAGTCACAACTAAAGTGTTGTATTTTAGGATTGATAATGAATATTCTTTTAGTTTTGTCTCGCACATAAAGGATTACTAGTTAAAAACTTGGTTTTTTAATGGTTATTTTTTTTTTACTTCCTCTGCTTTCATAATGAAAATTTTTTTTAAAAAAAATTCAGTTGATGAAATATCTCGTTATTCAACAGTGGACATATTTGGGTGAAAAACATAAGAAAAATAGATAACGTGGTTGGGGACAAAGGACTTACGTCCTGCGTGTTCACTCCTGTTTAGAGAAGCACAAGGCCGGATTTATGTGTAAACTACTCAAACTATAGCATAAGTGTTAAGGGCAAACACGTTCTCAATACCGCTATTTAAAAAAAAATTCAAGTGAGAAATTGTCACATTTTCCACTGAAGTAGAAACTTTGTTGCTGTTGTTATATTTGTTGTTCTTGTTGTTTATTTGTTGTTTGATGGTGTGTTTTTGTGTTAAGTTTTTTAAAATGTTTTTTTTATATATATGTAGGCCTACTACTATGCAAGAAATAAGGAATAAAAACCTTTCTGTTTACGCATGCACGTCTAAATAAATAATGGTATTACGAGGAAAAAGTGTGTAATTAAAGAAAAAAAATTAAACATAATTATTAAATTGGAAAATATAATCAGTTTATTAAATTTTAATGGAATTTTAATAGATGAAATTAATTTTTATCGATTAAAATGTTTAACGATTAATTAATTAAAGAATCGTTAATTTCCGCAGCCCTAATTTTAAATAACAGTTGATGTTAAACTAACCATTTTTGTGTATGGTATTCTAAAAGCATTGTTAACAATTATTAGAAGATTTGATTTATTGATATATCGGCTGTAATCAAAGAAATACATCTTTTTTCTTCTATTGATAAAGAGAATTGTCTGTTCAAAAGTCAAGAAATATAGACTTCTACATGAAAAAAAAGGTTGCTTTAAAAAAAACAGCGCAGGAATTCCTTTCTAATCTCTTCCTCAATTTCAACTTATTTATAAGAAATATTGATACTTTAAAACAAAAATCTTTGTAAAACTTTAACGTGTTCATGTTTTAAACCAGGGATCTCCAAACTACGCCCTAAAAAAAACAAATTACACAGACTATTTGTGTAAGGAAACAATAAATTAAAGCTTTATTATCGACTAATACAAATAATGGTAGACGTTTCGGCTCATGCCTTCATCAGTACAAAAACAATTACATGTACTTACATATATCTTAAAATTAAAACATATTAAAGTCTATGTGATAAAATGAAAAGAAATGAAAGACAAAAATAAACACGGACATAGAATATAAGAAAAAGGAGGAAGTTGAAGTATCTAAAGTAACAGTGAAAACCACAACGGGAAAACGATTTTGCAGTCAGGTAAAATTGTGGATTTGGTTAATTCCATATGGAGCCAACGTACCAAATCGTTTTATGAGTCTATTTTCCATGTTTAATATTGTTGATAAAAGCCTCAGAGACATACTTGTAAGAAGTCACCTTCCCACAATGAAAGCACATATTGGAACAAAAGTTTGCAACCGTAACCGTTGCAATACTTGTCCATATGTGGTTGAAATTAACAAAATTTCTTTCCCTCTTGAACAATTCTTAATAAAAAAATGGATTCACTTGCACCAGTCGCAACGTGATTTATGCAATTATTTGCAAGAGATGTAATAAAATGTATGTGGGTGAGACAGGTCGTAGTCTTGGAGATCGGTTTAGAGAACACCTGAACAATATAAATAAACAGGCTCAGTGTCCTGTGTCTAAACATTTTAACAGTGTTGACCACGATGGCATTTTTGATATTGTAGTTACTGGTATTCTATATGCAACCAATACCCATGATAGAGTCCACATGGAAAATAGACTCATAAAACGATTTGGTACGTTGGCTCCATATGGAATTAACCAAATCCACAATTTTACCTGACTGCAAAATCGTTTTCCCGTTGTGGTTTTCACTGTTACTTTAGATACTTCAACTTCCTCCTTTTTCTTATATTCTATGTCCGTGTTTATTTTTGTCTTTCATTTCTTTTCATTTTATCACATAGACTTTAATATGTTTTAATTTTAAGATATATGTAAGTACATGTAATTGTTTTTGTACTGATGAAGGCATGAGCCGAAACGTCTACCATTATTTGTATTAGTCGATAATAAAGCTTTAATTTATTGTTTCCTTACACAAATAGTCTGTGTAATTTGTTTTTTTTTTTATAAAAAAAGCTTTATGCAGTCCTATTCTGTATGAAACTACGCCCTGCAAGGCTTCTCATCCGCCCCTTGGATACCCTTTAATCTTTTTTTTTTTTTATAAAAAAACAACTATTTTTACGTGTGCAGTCGGCACCGAAGCTACTGTTTAAAATTTTCCACGGCCCTCCAGCAGAAAAGTTTGGAAACCCCTGATCTAAACGGTAGTTATGAGTCATTTTAGTAAGTATGAAGTGCTTACAACAGTATCAGTAACGATGGCTGACATATTAATATTATCAGATCATGTGCTATTCATATCCTCCATTTTAGTCCCTCCCCTCACTCAACTTCCACACCATCTCCCCCTTCCCCATCGTCCGCACAAGACAACTTGCCGCAATGCCGCAAAAAATTTTCCTTTGACGAATCAGGATTCCCCGCCTGATCCACCTGTTGTCAGGTGTGCTTATTTATACCGTCACCGCCATTCGGGGCGAGCTAAATATAGCCCGCCGTGAAAGTTCGCCGTCACTCGTGGTGTGACTACGGTGAGATGTTGTTGGAGAAAGTTTGATGTTTTGAAAACAATGCTTCGCGGTGGAGTGAACAAGTGTCCAAAACAGGCTGTAGCGTTGACATATGTACGGATACGAGCAGAAGATTAGATCTGGTCCATATGTTGTTGGGGATCCACAAACTCATCTTATTCCAAAACTCATCTTATCCCAAAACTCATCTTATCCCAAAACTCATCTTATCCCAAAACTCATCTTATTCTTGCCTCAGTTCGACAGTCCAGTGCGCTACCACTTAGACCACCGCGCCCTTTATCTCATATGTTACGGACGCTCCTTCTGTACAGAAGATTATTGCGTCCTACGTATTTCTATGGTTTGTGTTTAGTCCTGTATTCCTACTAGAGTTTTAAAAGATGATAAAGTGGTGGCTTTCCTGGTTTCTTCAGGCAACCCATTCCACGCCCGAATACCGGACGGAAAGAAAGAAAACTTGTATGTGTTTGTTCTTGCATATGGAATAAGAAAAGTATTTTTATCTTTATGTCTATCTGAGGTTTGTATTAAGTTATCTTTGTGTTTTATTTCTAAATTAGAGTTAATTGCCTTATTAATAATTTACTCTTGGTTTTTCTATCCTCTAGTGTTTCAGGGTTTAATGATTTAACTAATGGTGTTACTCTTGTCAGTTTTGAATATTCTCCAGTAATGAATCCGGCAGCTCTTTTTTTGGGTTTGTTCTAACTTATCAATATTTTCTTTGGTGGATGGGTCCCATACAGAAGATGGATATTCTAGTATACGTCTCACCAGGGTGAGGTAGCATTTTAGTTTTATATCTTTGTTACATTTGTAAAAGTTTCTTTTTATAAAGCCTAAGTTTTTGTTTGATTTTTAAATAACTTCATTGACATAGGGATTCCAAGATAGTTTCTCATTTATTATGACTCCTAAGTATTTTGCATCTTTAGTTTGGGTTAGTTCTTTTCCACGAATGAAGTATTTTGAATTTATTTGTTTCTTTTTCTTTGTTACTCTTAGCAGTTGACATTTTTCTGGGTGGAAGGACATACTCCAGTTAGTTTCCCCATTTTATTAATCCATCTAAGTCTTTTTGTAAAATTTTGCTATCTTCTTCTGACTTGATTGTTCTATAGATTATACAATCATCAGCAAATAACCTAACTTTAGTTCCTGTTGGGATATTGTTGGGTAAGTAAGTCATTTATATAAATTAAAAATAGTAAGGGACCTAGGACAGTTCCTTGTGGAACTCCTGAGTTAACCTTTATTGGTGTAGATTTAGATCCATTAATTATTACAGTTTACTCCCTACCCAATAGGAAATCTTGGATCCAGTGATGTAAGGGACCTGAGATTCCAAAGTATTTAAGCTTCTAAGTGAACTAAGGTGGTGAACTTTGTCAAATGCTTTTGAGAAGTCTATTAATATTGTATCTATTTGATCATTATTATCTAAGCCTTTTGATAGATCATCTATTAGACCTATCAATTGTGTTTCACATGATCTGTTCTTTCTAAAGCCATGTTGGTGTGGGCATAGGGCATAATATTTGTCAAGGTGGTTAACTATTCTGCTATATATTATGTGTTCCAGTAATTTACAGGTGATACTAGTAAGTGATACAGGTCTGTAATTACTAGGGTCGGACTTATCACCTTTCTTAAAGAGTGGCGTTACATTGGCTACTTTCCAACCCTGGGGCACTTTACCCTGGTTTAGAGAGGCTTGAAAAAGAACTACAAGGATTGGGGACAGTTCATTGCTTAATTCTTTTAATAACCTGGCAGGCAATTCATCTGGGCCAGTAGCTTTGTTTATTTTTAAGTTTTTTAGGAGTGAATGTATACCTATCTCATGTACAGTTATGTTACCTATTTCTTCAATTTTATTTAAATTTATTGAAATTTCCTTGTCGCCTGGGGCAGAAAATGATGATGCAAAATATGTGTTAAGGATATTAGCTTTAGTCTCATTATCATTATAGGTTTTATAATTTGAGACTTTTAGTGTGGCTATACCTGAAGGCTCCAATTTTTTTTTATTTGATAAAGGACCCTAAGTTTTTATTGTTATCTTTAGTTATCACATTGTTTATATAATTATTTTGGAGGTTACGGTTAAGCTTTTGTGGCAAGTGTTTAATTTTTAAGTATTTTTGTGTATCCTTTCTAAATTGGTAGCCTTAAATTTCTTAAATAAATTCTCCTTTACTTTGCAATACTTTTTTAATTTAAAATTGAACCAGCATTTATTAATTCTATTTGAAGTTATTTTTGTTGGAACATTCTGATCCATCATGGTTTTTAGATTTGTTTATATTTCCTTCCATATTTCTTCTATGAGGCTATCTATGCTGAATTTACTTATGAAATTTTGCTGGAAATTAGAAGCTGATTGGTGTAATTTTATTAAGTTGAATTTATTCCAAAGATATATTGTGCAGCCTCGTACTAGTCCTGGTCTGTTTGTTAGGAATAAATCTAGTATTTTGTTTTTCCTAGTTGCTTTTTTTACTATCTGTTCTAGGTTTATGTTGTTTATAGTGTCTAAGAAATGTTCATTAATTTCTTTATTATTTTGGTGGCAATCAATTGTATAGTTTTTCCAATTATATCTGGAAGATTTAAGTCCCCCATTGTCCAAATTACAGTATTTTTATGATTTTCTTTAATAGAAATTAGTTGCCTGCAGAGATTCCTCATGTATTCTATGTTTGTATTTGGTGGCCTATATATACTGCCTACAATAAAGGGTGATGAGTTTGGTGTAACTATTTTTCAAAAAAACAGATTCTATATTACAGCTTGGTTGTGTGCTTATTTCTTTGGCTATGAGAGTTGATTTTATTGCAAGTAGGACGCCACCATTGTTGTCTGTTCTATCTTTTCGAAATATATTATAATTGCTGCTAAAAATTTCAGAGTTCTGGTAATTACAGACCCTCTAAATAAGGATAGTAAAAGAAAATTAATATAGTGGGGCATATGGCATGGAATCGTTAACATGTTCCCAACCTTTATTTCGTTTCAATTACAATTATTTATTAATGTTTATTAATTTATAAAAACCATCATACCATTGACTTAAGTGGCCGTCCTTAAATGACGTCACGCGTTTTTGCTGATTTTTCACCCCTGCCTCCCTGGTCACGCGTAGTCACAAAAACTTAGACCCCTTCTTCAATGGGACACCACAAAGCTTTACTATCCTCCCCCCTTCATAAGAGCCGTATTTTCTATTTGAAAATGAGCATGTTTTCAAATCAATTTTTTGTCATTTAAATAGTTTTTAGTGTAAGGCTGCACTCTAATATCGTAACACGCGTGAAACCATGTAAAACTTCATTAAATAAAGTTTCGGTAATCATATATAAAAGTGGAACTTTTATTTAAGTTGCGCGTTTTGATGACAATGTGTCTTCAAATGTGTGATACCCTCCCCCCCCCTAATGAGTGACGTCATTTATGGACTCTCTTAAAAGGGCGGCAAATTGGAGACAACCCCGGGCGGCAAAAGCTCTAGCTACGCCACAGGTCCCATGCTATTTTAAATATGGCCGTCACGTACTTATGTATCAAGTCTGGTCAAATGCATCCATTAACCTAGAAAAATTTTATATTGCTTATTTAAGGAAAAAATGACCCTCTATTAGTTATATTTACATCAACACAAAATTTGCCAGAAACCTATTCGCTAATGTAAATAACAACTTTCAAAAGTTCAATGTTGATAGTATGGATGGCACCGGTAGCTGTTGAAAATAATCTTTCTAAAGCTTGTATAAGAAAAAATGACACAAAAGGCCTCCCTGGCTCAGATTGTGCTAGATGTAAAGCCCTAAAGATTGCTGTCTGGGTTATAATTAAGACAAATTTGATTATCTGTCAAGATGGCTTAATATCGAGCATTTTCGAAAAAAAAATATTTCGGGCCGCCAGTATCGAAGGTATGGACATTAGGAGTTGGAGGCAATTAATAATTTTATTTAGGCAATCAAGATTGTATGTATTAATTTTGGTCAAGATCCATCCATTAACCCAGTAGTCAATGTCTGCAATACTTTTTACATAGCATATTTAGGCATGAGAAAAATGACATTGTAGACCTCTGGGCTCCCAAATATTTTAAACAAAAAAGCTATTTATGCTAAAAACCAATCCAGAATGTATTCAAAAACTTAACAAATTTCATAGGAATCAGATTTAGAAAATATTTTTGTATATAGCATATGTACAAAACGACAAAAAAATGGTGTCATGGTCAGATGTTATGGTGTGAGAATGACTGAGCGTTAGTATAACGAGAATGGGTAAACAAGGCGTGAACACGAGTTCACGTGGACAATCGTGAACTCGGATCACGTGGGAGTGTGTAGTGCGAGATCTTGAGAGCGGGCAGATCAGTTGACAGTGTGTGATAAGCAGGAAGAGTGACCACTGGAAGATTTGAGAGTTGAGCGTGCACCAAGACGGTCGTGTTGGACCGAGGTGGTTTGACTTGTAACGATTGAATGGAGCAGAATAGACATTGAGATGAACAAAGTGGATTGTGATAGATATTGTAATAGGACTCGAAAGTTGTAAACTGTATTTGTCATGGACATATCTAGCTTGATGTGATTAAACTTGTTTATACTGAATCAATTCTTTTGGTGACTATTTATACAACCTACTGTATGGTACTTTGGTGTTGTTAATATCTATGGTAAAGCGTGGACCTCAATGCCCACTAGACAACAAGTCCGCCACAAGGGGGCCCAAGACCGAATCAGCGCAACAAGTAAAGTTCGCAAGAACTGTCTATTTTAATCACTATAATAATGGATATATTTGTCAATATTTTGTCAAGATGACATATAATCCAAAAGGGAAATAATGTCTCTAAAGGAATCGAAGAGTAATTTTGGTCTCTTTTGAGTATTTTAATTTTGGCTATCAATTATTATATACAAAGTTTGGTCAAGATCCATTCATTTTCCTAGTAGCTAATTATTAAACTCATTTAATATAGCTCATACAACAAAACAAAGAAAAAGACGGTTTATGCCGCCGGCCCAAATAATGTGTACTTTTAAATACATTTAACACAGACATATTTGCGTAATCGTCATCATCAGTTTCCGAAGATTTCATAACGATCAGATGAAGAAAATAATATTGTTATGATTACATAAGAGCAAAATACAGGGACTCCGGGCCAAATGTGTAAAATTCAAAACTACTGTTAATTTCAGTATGATAATGATGAATTAACTTATAAATATTTTTCAAGATCATGGTAAATTGGATACGAAATTTAAGAAATGTGGCATCCGGCCCTAAAGGAATGGATAAATTTAGTTCAATGCCACCTGGGAGTCCAGGACACTAGGTCCAAAACGCCTCCCACTAAGTTGACCTCCCGAGGGAGGGGTGGAATTTTGCCTACTTCGACTCGCTATCACTTCGGCGCCACCCCGGCAAAGCTGACGAGTCTCAATAGTTAGGACCACCGCAGTTCGGGGATCATCACTGACCTACCTAGGGTGTAACCCCCACTTGGAGGCGTTTTCGACCTAGTGTCCTGGACGCACAGGTGACCGCTTCTAGAAGCGACCGCCCCGGGGCGAGGGGCTTCTCAGCGTTTACGTCCCTTAGGGGGCCAGAGAGCTGAGGGGGTTTTCCGGAAAGCCCCATGAAGAGCGCAGGATCGGGACTGCTGACTTTCTTCCACATGTAGGATTTCAAGTTCAGTGTCACATCATAATTGAATATGGGCTATCAAGGTTTTAAATACCAAATTTGGTCAAGGTCCACCCATTTTAGCAGGAGCTAGCAATACTTTAAGATTATTATGATGAATGCTATAAGCTATTTTATCATAGATGACATTTTGGTTGCTATAATACATGTCGCGAGCTATTTTAAACTAGAAGCCATTATGTTATTTGTGATGAATGCCGTGAACTAATGGATGATGGATAACATATAATTCATACTGGATAACATGACAGATGATGACGTAGTCAGGGTTTAGTTGACGTAAATGATATGACCACTAACCGGAGTTAAGTTTACCTGAGCTAGTTGTTAAGTTTACCTGAGTTTGTAGTTAAGTTTACCTGAGTTTGGTGTTGGGTAGGAATCTCCTCGAGTCGTGCAGTGCCTGACGGAGGACGTTGACCGTGGTCAGTGCTGTAAATCCAAGACGTGAGTCCTCACCAGAGAGCCAGGCGATCCTGAGTTCTGACGGGACTGTCACAGAACTCGGCGGAGTGATACCGACAAAGTCCGTGAGAACAGTTGGGCTAACCGTCGGGTTAGAGTAAAAGTAGTCCGATGTGTTTTCGTTGTTTATAGTGGTCGTGGCCCAGGTGGTTGTTGATCTCGACGTTGATTGGTCAGTGTTTGTTGTGTTCATTCCGTTGAGCGATGCATTCGTTACAGTCTTATCGGCTTGTTTGGCTTCATCTGTGACGTGAAATTTCTGATGCCTTGTATCCTCTGAAGGTTTCAGATGGTCGTACGTCTCCGTGGTAACTTTTGGTTTCGTTTGGCCATTTATTGAAAAGTTTTCCCCCGCCTTCCCTTGATCCGAGTGTTTCGCTGCGTCATTTGGTGATATCCGAGCTTCAGCAGACGTGTCGTCTACCAGGTGAGGTCCGAGATGGGGTACAAGTGACGCCGCTGAGATCCTCGATGACCACGTGGTCGTTTCAGATGCCTTGATTTCAGGCCCGGATGAGACGGGCATTAAGCTCTCTAATAATGGTTCTAGAACCTTCTTTAAAAAGCGCTTATTCTCAGGTCTTGAGTTAGATTGTGAAATGAGGTAGTCTTTAAATTTCCATGATGGAATGTACGGAACATTGTCAAACTGATCGAATGTTGACAACGGTGCCACTGAAAGTTCAATGGACTTTACCTCAGGTATAGATGTTGTGGTGGGCTTTACTTCAGATTGTACTACAGGCTGTACTTCGGGTAATACTAAAGATGACGTAATGAATTTGTATTCAGATGGTAATGTAGCCTGTACTTCGGGTAGTACTGAAGATGGTAGTGAGGGATTTATTTTAGGTAGTGTGGAAGATTGTCTCGAATTAACTTCATGCGGTACTGAAGATGGTCTTGAATTAACTTCAGGTGGTATTGAAGATTGAATTATGAGTTGTACTTCAGGTAGGTCTGTATATGGTCTTATTGAATCTACTTTAGTTATAAAGGACTGTTTTTTTACGGTCTGAACTTTTGATGGTTCTAACATTGACATAATTGATTGCACGTTGGGTAACATGGAAACAAGTTCAGGAAGTATTAAAGATGGCACTAAAGATGATTTTTCAGATGTCAGACTAGTTGATACTTCGAATAGCAGAGTAGACGATACATGATTTGGTTCTATGGAAGGTTGTTCAGAAAATTTCAAAGATGACATTTCAGATCGTTCTACATGTTGTACTACGAATGGTATAAAAGATGGTAATACAGATGTTACTAAAGGTGGTACAATAGATGGTTCCACAGAAGGTAATGTTGATGGTAACTGAGAAGAGATTCTTGATGATACAAGATAAGATGATACAACGAATGGTATCACTGATTGTGAAACAGATAATAATGGTGATGTAAAAACTGATGGTTCAATACATGGCATACTATATGGTACAATAGATGGGGCTTCAGATGACACAACAGATGTTAACATAGAGAAGGAATCAGATGGTACAATAGATGGTTCAGCAGAGAGGGTATCAGATGGTACAATAGATGGTTCAGTAGAGAGGATATCAGATGGTACAATAGATGGTTCAGTAGAGAGGATATCAGATGGTACAATGGATGGTTCAGTAGAGAGGATATCAGATGGTACAATAGATGGTTCAGTAGAGAGGATACCAGATGGTACAATAGATGGTTCAGTAGAGAGGATATCAGATGGTACAATAGATGGTTCAGTAGAGAGGATATCAGATGGTACAATAGATGGTTCAGCAGAGAGGATATCAGATGGTACAATAGATGGTTCAGTAGAGAGGATATCAGATGGTACAATAGATGGTTCAGTAGAGAGTATATCAGATGGTACAATAGATGGTTCAGTAGAGAGGGTATCAGTTTGTATAAGAGATGGAATTAAAGATGGCTTCAAGGTTAAGATCGAAAGTTGGAAGGTCGATAACTGCAACCCAGATGAACCTGATGTTTCCGGATGTAACTGATGTATTTCTGGTGTGAAGTATTCATCTAAACTCAGTTCTATGTCTTGCGTTAGTGGCGTGACGAAATATAACGACGGCGTTGTTTGGTCTCCGCTTACATCGGTAGGGTGGGCATTTATAGGAGTGAATTTTGTTAACAATGAGTTATCATTCTCTAAATAAGACGGCTGCAGTCTTAGACCAATTACAAGCTGGTTCGATATAAAAGTGTTTCCCTTGATCAAATTCATCAGATCTGGGGAAAAGCTCAAGAAATTTGAGTTGAACGTTCTGTTGTTAACCAAGCGATCGCGTGGGGTCCCAGTCCTAGCAGGGATTGGTGTACTGGCAGCAAGGATGTTGAATAGGCTGGAAGTCATCATACCGTCAACACTCGGCGAAAGCTCGGCACGGTCGTAATGTCGAGATGTGCTGCGTTCACTTCTGTAAGAACTGGTTATCTCCAAATATGACGGTGCAAAGTGATCGTTATCCGAACTGGGCGTGTCATTGACGGAATTGTCGGTGCCATATTCACTTTGAACTAGATTCGTGTCAATCGTTGGTTTTAATTTGAATCCATCAAATTGTCCAATCCCTGAGCTAGCAGCGGGAGCTGCTAAAGTTGTTTCAGAAAACTGATCCAAATTTTCGGACGGAGCACTTATGTGTCTTGAATCAACAAACACTTGAGGAAGCCATGATGAAATGACGCAACAAAAGAAGACGATGGTCAGCATCGTTGTCCATGATATCACAGATTTGTTTCGGGTTTTCCCAAAAAGAGAAAGAACTTTCATTTCCTTGGAATAGGATTCATCACCTTGTTTACAGATGTAGGTCTTTACTCTGTTGAAATAGTAACCAAAATGATGTCGCAAAGACCGTCACTTCTTTAAAATTAAAACTTATTTAAATGATTTTAGCTTACCTGTTTCCCTAGGAAGGTATTTATTTTGTACAAACACAATTAATGCAATGCAGGTTTTTGTTTTAATTCTTTTTTTCCCGTTTTTTACGGTATCTATTTTAAAGCATAAATGAAACACATGTTTTTCAAGTAATTTCTACGTAATGACTAATATTCAATAAAATTTAAAAAAAAAAATAAAATTAAAAAAAAAAAAAAAAAAAAATTAACACGTTCTTATTCTGACTGATAAAAATTTAAAATTGCAAAAGATATTTTTTTAAAACTCTAATATAAATTGCTATTATGACGTAATAATTTAAATTCTGACTATTAAACAAATTAATCCAGAAATACAAAATTTAATGCATTACAAATTTTAAATTCAATTTAGGAAAGAATAATTTCTTTCTTAAATCATTACAAATAGTAGTTTTTCCTTGTTTTAACCTCACTTAAATGTCACTGTAAATAGGATTTTTAAACTTAAATAATAATTATTTTAATGAAATCCACATTTAATACTGCATAGGATAAGTATCATCTGTCGAATTTAAAACAAAAATAGTAATCAGGAAACATTCACATTTTACTTATTTACCTTTTTCTTGTCATCTAAAAAATTCGTCCACATTATCTACAAAAACTGAATCTAATTGTAGGGCTCGGAACAATTCACTTTGTGATACTGACGATCTTATTTCTAGAACAAAGGAAACACAACAACGCCAGTAACTTTAATGAATATATGACGTCATTTTCAGATCAATTACTACTCACACTACTCTCTGGACCTAAAAAAATAATTCATGAGCCTCTTAAAAAGATAATAAACTCGCTATATTCCACAAGCGGCAGGTCTGTGGCTTTTGTTGTTATTTTTTTTATTAATATTTTAATCTAATTTTTACGTTCTTCATTATGGTCCATCCGTTGCCCTGTGATCCTTTAGGCCCAACCCCCTATCTTCCCTGCCCCACCAATCTAATGATATACAGAGACTTTCATCCGGGCACGCCATAATACTGTGGACACTGTCTCTTAGTCTTCCTCTGGGAGGAGGGGACGGGAGGGGCGACTACGGGAGGGGGTTGAGCGACGAGAAAACAGTCAGGTCTTGATGAATGAGGGGCAAGTGACCTGGGTTACCTGACTGACTCAGTATAGGTTTGTTGGGGGAGGGGGGATTTCATACGGGACACATTGTCATAACTATGCTTGATTTTTCTACTTTAAAAAATGTTCATATATTCATTACTACATATTAGTGTTGCGAAAATTAACTATTAATTTCTCCATTAATCGTTTAAAGAATTTTAACGATTAAATTATTTTTAACGATTTATTGACCCATCACTTGCAAATTATTAGAAGTGAAAAAGTAAAAAAAAAAAATATTTAAAAATTGCGGCCGATAAGTAATACATTTCCTAACGATTACATGAACATTTTGGTTTTAAACTGACAGGAATGTTCAAAATGTTGATAAAGTTAGACTACGGTGGTTGTGACACTTCGCCCACTTAGCAAACCAAATGAAAAGCGTATTAAGCAAGTGGCAGTAATGTAGTCTGACTCAGAGACAGAAAATGGCAACAGCTCTTCTGATGAATTACTGCGTTACAAAATGGAGACGAAAGTTCCTGAATCAATTAAACCTCTAAAATGGTGGAAACTTAATGAACACCGATACCCGATAATGTCAGTCCTTGCGAAGACCATTTTGTTAGCAGTTACCTCAGTTCCATGTGAATGATTGTTCAGCTCGACTGTTTATATTGCCAATTAGACCCGCTCATCACTTGAACTAAATAATGTCAACACAATTTTATTTTTGTTACCATGTTTTTATTAACTTGCTTTCATTCCTATGTGTGGGCTGTGTGTCTGCAAAATTTTAAATGCTCTAACGTAAAATTTAAACTGCTTTTAATGGTCCTAGAGATCTCAAAATTCTACAACAGATAAATCTTGGATGAAAATGCATTGTATCAAAATTTCAGATCGGGATAATATACTGTAAATAAATTAGTGTATTTATTTTAGTTTATCTCTATATAGAGTATGTATCCGTCTGCTGTTGTTGACAATCACGTGTCACCTGAGTTCCCCCCCCCCCCGTGGCCAGATTCTCGTGGTATTTAAACGTTGTGCAGGCGCTTATGAGATTTTTGGTTTTAAAATAAGTAGAGGTAAAAAAAAGATTTTAAAAAACACATTTTTATAAGTGGACTAAAAAGTTGAAAATAAATTAAAATTTATAAGTTAAAGTACTTTCATTTAATATTACTCAAACGTATAGCTACATTTTGAAATCTATTTCCAGATAGTTGAATTTTCATTATTTGCTTCATTTCCTCACCAAATTTATGAATGAGCCTTATCACATCTTGTTACTTATCTGTACTTCTTTGATCTACTCCAGTTATGGCGAACCTATGGCACGCGTGCCACAGTCGGCACGCAGAGACTTTTCAGCAGCATGCGACTAAAATATTACTTCCTTAACCGCACCAACTTAGCTAAACCCCCATTTGTGGTTTTATTGGAGTGTATGAACTTTGTTTTTGTTTTTTTGTTTGTTTGTTAAATTTTGTGCCCGCGGTCAGCCAATGACACAGTGTCTTCTACACTTAAAAACATGGACTCTTTTAGTGTCCTTTTTTTTTTAACTTTCATTTTCAACTAAAATTTCTTTACATGGTCTTCGCAATAAATCGGGTCGCCCAGCATCTTGTTGCCCTACGTCCGCTAGAACACCATCAAAGGTTGTGTCCCACCTGTCCCACCTGACATCGCCCCACCTACTTTTCTGTCTCGATTTTTACTACATCCCTCTTTTCATCTGTAAATACATTTCCACATTAATTAGCCTTCCTCCTTTCCTCCAGCTCCCTCCCCCCCCACCTCTATTTTTCATACCATCCTTAATACTTAAAATTTCTGCATTGTGAAACTGGACACTAATGTTGTAAAAAAAAAAAAAAAAATTATCCATTTACTTTTACAATTGTTAATCATTCATCAGTGGGGTGCCTATGATTAACTCAGTTTTGCTTTTCACGGCAAATTTCATCGCCTGCGAAAGGTGTATCCACCTGGTGTTTAAAAAAAAAAGCCAGTTGTTACAGACTCGTAATAAATGTCCGCGTACATCAAGCAGTCGTATTAAAACAATAGTTGTCATTAATTTGTATCCCATTGGCTGCTTGTCAGATCTGTCGTTCACGTGATGCATGACGTCATATAACGCTTCCGACCGACGGGTCACATTCATTTTCCAGGTTATTTCTTTTCCCTCTTTAGGTTCAATGCATGCCGCGCTTCAGATAATAGGTGAACCCATAGTTGGTGTCCTCATAATGGGTGTACTAAAACAGGTGTACATATAGATTGTGTACATATGATTACTGTGGGGGGGGGGACAATTGATTGTTAGACTAATCATGCCATATGTTGCTGTGTGATTTCTGCTAAAATGCAAAAATTATAGAATTTAAAATTTAGATTGTTGCCGGTAGCCACAAAACTTCAACATTTTATCTGCTGTCATAAAATTACATTAAAACATAATCTCAATAATTTTACGATTCATCAGCTTAGCCTTCCCGCATTGCAACGATGTTAGAATAAAAGCAATTTTCAAAGTTGATTATGTCGAAAGTTAAGTAAAGATCAATCCATTTATCCATTTGCCAAAGTTTAAAATATTTTCTATATGTTTTATATATGGACAAAAAGGACACTTTGGTCCTTCGGCCCTCAATGAGTGGTAATGAAAAAACGATTAAGCCAGAAACCTTTGCGGGAGTGTGCTCAACAACTTTACACAATTTTTTGAATGAATGTTTTAGAAAATTCTATAATTTTGAGCAACACCAAAACTGAGCAGCAGAAAACAATTGCGTTTATTGAAGACTATGCACTAGAGATATCATTGTAAGACCAACTTGATATATGAACATGGCAATGTGAGACCCACGTGGTGTAAAGATCATGACAATGTGAGACCCACGTAGTGTAAAGATTATGACAGTGTGAGACCCACCTGTTGTAAAGATCATGACAGTGTGAGACCCACCTGGAATAAAGATTATGTCAGTGTGAGACTCACCTGGTGTAAAGATCATGACAGTGTGAGACCCACCTGGTGTAAAGATCATGACAGTGTAAGACCCACCTAGTGTAAAGATCATGACATTGTGACCCACCTGGAATATAGGAACATTCTAGCGTTACAATCATGATGACCCCTTTGTAGGATTCTACTGTTGAAGACAAAAATGGTTTGTTTTTGTTTCTTTTCAGGCGCTGGCTGCCTCAAGGGAACCAACTCCTAAATAATTTGTAGTTACAGTAACTATGTAATTAGATTATTTGTATAGGATGAAGATTGTTGGGTCCCCTTTTTACTTGTTACATCTATATACTATAAATATACCAGCACTTTGTTGCGGGAGTGTGCTGACCTTCTCTCATAGTATTTGGTTGCTGGTATTTACATTTTTTTATTTGCAAAGTTAACTTCCAGATTCATCTATTAGTTAAAATCGTATGGGGAAACAGAGATATGCCATTTTAAGTAGAAAAAAATGTTATGGTACCACGGACTCGAAAGGGTTAATTTTAGGGCTGTTATCGATTAAATTAAATTTAATCGTTAACTTTTGAAAAATTACCGATTAATTAATCGATAATTTTGTTAAGGCTAGAAATAAAGAAGTATGACGTCATTAAACTAAAAATTTCAAGGGAAATAATAAAAACAGGCAATTCATATTTGTATTAAGTTATTTTTAAAACATAGTTAATGAAAATACGTTAAATAACGTATTAAAGTTAGGCACTTGAATGAAAATTTCTAATTAATTTTAAAATATAAAAGTAATACAGCCATATAGAAATTCTTTGACGATTAACAAAAAGATAAAAAATCACCTTTATCGCAATTGGTTGAAAAGTTATGTTTTTTTTTCTAAGACCTCATAATCACTTTTCTCACTAGGTTGTTCTCCTTCACATTTTGTGCCATTTTATGGGATTTTTTAAAATGCCCATAATTTAAGTATTTAATTTAATGTAATTTAAAAGATATAATATTGTTAGGAGATATATTTTTAATATATGTAGTTCAATATAAAATGTATGAATTTAAATTTTGTTATTGTCCTTATAAAACAGGTTATTTTAAAGTTTATACGTTCCAACTTTTTTAAACAGAGAAGTTTGTACGTAAAAAAATAAAAAAAATAAAAACTATTATTAATTATTTATTATAAAGCAATCTTTTAAAAAAAAACAAACAAAAAAAAAAACAAACATTTCTTTTATTTTAATCACTATTTTATCGATTAAAATAATTTTAATCGATAAAATAATTTACCGATTAATCGAGAAATTAATCGGTAATTTCCGCAGCCCTAGTTAATTTGATTTATAATTTCAAATGGCTCATCAGGTTTATGTGTATTAAGTTTGGTATTGATCTATCCATTAGTACGGTAGCCAATTATTAAATTTAAATAATTAAAATAATATAAAAGAAAGTGATATTACTGTCTATTAATTTAATTTAAGTTGTGCTGTATTTTGGTCAATAATGTATAATGTATGAGTCAGCACCAATTAAAGACTTCTATTCGTATGGAAATTTTGAAACTTTGTGACAAGTGAATGAGGAATTAGGCTGTCATTAGAATAGAAAACAGACACACAAAACTAAATAAATCAAGAACATTGAAAATATTCATTTTAAAGAGATATCCAATCGTACATTAACAAGAAACACTAATGGTTTAAATTTTAGATATCTTTATATTTAAATTTATTTTTTAGAAAACAAACCAGACAGAGTTATTTAATTTTTACCATTTTAATGCGTGAGTTGTTTACACTTAACGTAATGCAGTGTTTATAACATTACCTTACTGTTTAAAAGATAAGATTTATTAAATAATGAATCTTGACGATCATAATAACTAAATTTACTATTTCATAACCACTTGTACTAAATAATAAATAAACATAACTATTAGGTTTTCCGAAAGAGCTCTACCACCCTCTTCAAGCAAAAATTTCATATATAATTACGACACTGCATCGTAACACAATTGTAAGTAATACAATATTTGTAACCACGTCTATGAGATAAAGATCATATGGCACTTCCCCTTTAAAAAATGCAAAAGCTACATAACTCATAGCGCCAATAAACGAAATTATAAATGTACTTTTTAAAATTATTAAAAAAAAAAAAAAAAAAAGCAGTCGTATTAAAATGATTTCAAGAAAATGTGCATGCCATAACAAATATTTAGACAACAAAAGATTATAGACGGTTGGCCGCATAAAAAAAAATCATGTTAAGCCTGGTCCCTATTGGAATTCAGGACGTGTTAGCGCATTTTCGTATTATGTATCAGTACTTATGTTAGATATCAGAATTATGTAGTTATCAGTAATTGTGTTTAGATTTTAGACATATTTTTATGAATTTTCTTGTGTAATGAATATACCTGACATTTTTTTAATTTAAAAGTCATTTCTTTACATTTAAAAAAAAATATTTTCTCTTTAATCTAACTACAAGTCACCACAAATGATGACGTAAAACTCTCTAAACTTTTACACATATTCTAATGACGTCAACTAAAAAAACAACTAATTCTTTTGCACCCTTTCGCACCACTCTTCAATGCCTGAAGGTTTATGCATTCGACTTCCGGCAATGGCGGCCGTTCCCTGCGCTAGTGTTACCTCTCGATTCGAAATATTTTTTGGTAGTTTTAACGGGATTTTTTAACGGATCGAGTAACTGAGTGTTGATGCACAAATGGCAGGTCAGGACATACAAAAAACATATATACCTCATGGGTCTAGGACTTATGGATGCTGAGATCAAGGGTGATGACGAACGGACGGACGGACTTCTCGAAAATGCGCTAAAAATCTTGTTATAAAGTAAATGTCCAGTACCAAAATAACTCTTCTCTTTGACGTGTTCGTAGTTGTTTTAACAGGCAAATAATATATTTTATGTCTCTATATTTTACGATTTATATTTAAGTTTTTATGCAATGTGTTTAATTTCAAAAAGGAATCCTTTTTTTTTCTTTTTTTTTTTTTCACTATTTCTCATAAGGCATTATATTTTGTAGGGGGCGCGGTGGTCTAAGTAGTAGCGCAGCGCACTGCGAACCGCTGCAAGAACTCGAGTCGCGAGTTCGAGACGCAGCACTGGCAAGGCCCACAGGGCATTGTGCTAACCACACAATCCCCTGCTCGTTAGTGGTCAATGAAACTTGTGAACGCTACTTCATTTGCCCCAATGGACCTTCATGTCTGTAAGGGATCAATTTTTTTTCATTATATTTTGTCATTATATTCAAAAACACGCACACCAAATTTTGTTTGTGAAAAATAAAAATAAAATTATATCCACATTAAAAGAAAGGATGCAACCGGCTGTTGATAAACGCATCTGATAAATGATTAAAACGGGATTTTACAAATGGCCTATGTTAATTCGGCTACAAATGAATGAACATAACGTGTTAATATTAATTAGGCGTTTTCATGATCACTTTATTAAAATTTAGTCAACTTCTGTTAATACGTTCGGTAGCGAAAGTTTATAATGCACAGTGTATATAGGGGCCGTCCATAAAGTACGTCACGCTATTTTTGACCATTTTAACTCCCCCTGTCACAAACTGACACAAATCTCGGACCATCCCCCACCCCCCTAATTACGTCACACTTTCGTACAAAAATATTTTTTTATAAATAAAATATTTAAAATTGAACATAAAACTACGTGACGTCACACATGGTCGAACCCCTCCCCCCCCTGTCACAAACTGTCACACTTTCTTACACCCACTCCCCCTCTGGAGCGTGACGTACTTTATAAAAGGCCACATATAGCTTCTGTAAACTTGTTTAAAGTGTAAGTTTATTTGACATAGGCCATCGCTTTCCACATTAAAAAAAAAAAAACGCTACATCTAAGGTTTTAAATTAAATGTCGAGTTATGAATGACATTTTAAAAATCGTAATTTTGTTCACACAACGAAAATATTATTCCAATGCGTCGTGAAAAAAAATGGAAATAAAATAATTAAAACGCATATCTCATATATAAAGCTCAGTTGATGTTTGTGTGTTTGTTTGTTTGTATCCTTTAAAAAAGGGCCACTGCTTTGTTGACACTTTTCCAAAAGATCTTTACTACTGTCGTCACTAAAGAAGCATATATTTTTACGACACTCCATCGTAACACAATTGTAAATAATACAATATTTGCAACAGCGTCTATGAGATACAGATAATAAGGCAAAATCAACTTAACCTATAGAATAGCACCAACAAATTAAATTATAAACGTTATATATGAATTGTAGTCTAGATCTACCTTGTAAAATACATGAAAGAAACTAAAGCAATCGTATAAGAAAGAATTCAAGAAAATGTGCGCATCGCATTTAGACAATTCAATAATAATAAATGGTCATAGAAATATTCTTGCTTAAAAGATCTACTTAATATAAAGTTTGCTTATAACAAGTAGACCAAAATAAACTCGATCTTTGTAACCTATTTACATGAGTTCTAACACGAAATTAATATTTGAATTTTTATCTATTTGTGTCTACATTTACGATTTAAATTAACGACTTCATGCAAATGGGTATAGATCTAATTTCATAAAGGAATGGAATTCTTTTTTTTTTTTTTTGAGCCTCACAACAGATTTTGTTTCTAAAAAATAAAGAAATTATGTTCCACATAAAAAAATGCCAAAACTAATCAACTGTCTGTTAAAAACGCATGTGAAACAATGACAATAATTGATTTTAAAAATGGCCTATATAAATCGAACTACAAAGGAATGAACATACTCAAATCGCAATACAAAATAACTATAAGCGTTTTCAGGATAACTTGATTCAGATTAATCTTCTTCTGTTAATAGGTCCGGTAGGCTAAGTTTAAATTGTATAAGTGTATAGCTTAATCAAAAGCCAAACCAAATACAAATGTTAAAATAATATAACACAACTAAATTTAAGATGCGAACACGAAAATATGCGCACAGTAATCAGGCGATAAAAAATTGTATAGCGCGCACCGCTAAAAATGAAGCCTTGAAGAAAATACTGAAACAATTATTACAGAAATAGGTTTTTATTAAGGTAGTGAGTATAGCCTCGTCAAAACCACCCAATATGCGGCTGCATACGCGCTCGTCCACTTCCGGTTGTTGCTATTCTTAGTAACATTGTTTATAAAATGATGTTTATAAAATTGAAGAGTTACAAGTATTCACTGCGCCTTTCATTGAACCTCCGATTCTATATGTGCATTCAAACAATCTCTAAAATCTATCACTAAACGTAACCCAAAACCCTAAAAACTATCACTAAACCTAACCCAACCCTAAATACTATCACTCAACCTAACCCAAACCCTAAAAGCTATCACTAAACCTAACCCAAACCCTAAAAACTATCACTAAACCTAACCCAAACCCTAATAACTATCACTTAACGTAACCCTAAAGTCTATCCCTAAGCCTAACATCAAAACAAACCATTTTTAAAAAAAAAAAATCTTATTCATAATCAATTCATGTAGAATCTAGTATTGTTTGAAAAAAAAAAATAGGCATCAATAAGAAATCGAACCCCGGACCTGCGTTATAGCGTACTATAGTACTATCAATATGACCACACAGCCACACATTCTGCGATGAAATTTTTAACCTTATAAAAAAAATATTACTAAGAATAGCAATAACCGGAAGTGAACGAGCGCGTATGCAGCCGCATATTGGGTCGTTTTGACGAGGCTATACTCACTACCTTTTATTAAATATCAATTTATGGAAAAGAAAATAATTAAAACAAATTCGCAATTTTATTTACACGTGTAAATTTTAAAAAACCTAAGGCTTAGTGTGGCCAATGTAATTAAATATTTTTATGTCTAAATTATATAGAAAGTAAGCCTACCAGTAAAAAATGCCAATGCTTTGTATTGCACATCTCAAATTAAGACGCGTACAGGAAAATGTGCGCACCGTAATTAGAAAATTTAGAATTTAGACAATAAAATATGTTTGAAAGCGCACCGTTGAAAATAAAGTATTGAAAAAAAAAACTGCACCAAAAACAACTCGCTTTGAACATCGCGTAAATATGGAAATGAGGTATAGTCTAATTTTTCTTTTTTTTTCCTCTGCATTTACTGACTTTTAAATTAAATTAAATTTCCGTCCAAAGTATACCAGAACCATCAGTAGTTTACGAGGAACCCTCCTGCTAAATTTGGTCCCCGTCCGTTATATGGTTTGTCCGTGATTGTGTAACTAACATTTGAAAGAGTGTAACATACCCACATACAAACATCAACTGAGCTTTATATATTAGATATAATTAGTGACCAATCGGAATTGGCGCTGGACATTCGCCCCGGCCGATATCGTTTTTTTTTTTTTATTATTATTTTTTTTTTTTTTTTTAAATTATTCGTCACGGCAAATAGTGCCCACATATATAGCCTAATATCTTTTTAAAATACCTTAAAACATACACTTTTGGAACTCGATAAATATCAAGATTAGTATACTTACAAATTGTTAAAAAATATAACAAATCTAACCAAATTATAGAAATTAATAATTTTAACATCTATTATAAGCGCGTCCGTCAGTGTGTTCTATTATATAATGCGCCTAAGCGCGTCCGTCAGTGTGTGTGAAGCTCCTATGCCCCGCAACTCTGGATTACTTTCTTTTTAAAATTAAAAAGGTAGTGATTATAGCCTCGTCAGGACGACCCAATATGCGGCTGCATACGCGCTCGTCCACTTCCGGTTATTGCTATTCTTAGTAACATTGTTTATAAAATGATGTTTATAAAATTGAAGAGTTACAAGTATTCACTGCGCCTTTCATTGAACCTCCGATTTTATATGTGCATTCAAAAAATCTCTCAAATCTATCACTAAACCTAACCCAAAACCCTAAAAACTATCACTAAACCTGACCCAAACCCTAAAAACTATCACTAAAACTAACCCAAACCCTAAAAACTATCACTAAACCTAACCCAAACCCTAAAAACTATAACTAAACCTAACCCAAACCCTAAAAACTATCACTAAACCTAACCCAAACCCTAAAAACCATCACTAAACCTAACCCAAACCCTAAAAACTATCACTTAACGTAACCCTAAAGTTAAAGTCTATCCCTAAACCTAACATCAAAACAAACCCTTTTTTAAAAAAAAAATAATCTTATTCATTATCAATTCATGTAGTATTGTTTTAAAAAAAAATATGGCATCAGTAAGGAATTGGGTTTTTTCTATGTCTGCTAATGTTGCGCCTCTAGCATGACAACCAGTATTTATCTTCTTAAACAACTCATATTTGTTTGAGTTTACGTCTCATAATTGTTTTCTTTATTGTAATATACTATCGGAAAAATTATATTGCAAGCTGGTATGATTTTTTGATTAATCAGTGAACTTAATGCAGGCAAATAACAAACAACATTAAATCCCTAATACATAT
>MUZC01000876.1:94193-105942 GCA_002072015.1 Radix auricularia
GCTTATTTTAAAAAAGACTTATTGCTAGAATAATGCAATATTATGGTACGTGCTTTGGTTAGAACTGTAGAGTTTTCTATTGGTGCAAGTTTGTGTATGTGGGGGTGGGGTGGGGGGTGGGGGGGTTATGTGCGTATGTGTGTGTGATTTGGTTATTTCTATGTCTGCTAATGTTGCGTCTCTAAAATTACAACCAGTATTCTTTTTAAACAACTCATATTTGTTTGATTTTACGTCTTATTATTGTTTTCTTTATTGTAATATTTTATCGGAAAAATTATATTGCAAGCTGGTATTATTTTTTGATAAATCAGTGAACTTTATGCAGGCAAATAACAAACAAACTTAAATCCCTAAAAATATATATAGAAATAGAAAAAAATTACGGACACTTCGACTCCGTACGGTTTGACCCTGCCAATTCGACCACAGGACATTTCGTCCCTGGGACGTTTCGTCCCCAGGACGTTACGACCCCAGGAGGTTTCAGCCCCAGGAGGTTTCGACCCCGGTCGGTTCGACCACGGACGGTTCGACCCCTTTCTATTTACACCGTAGAAATTTATTATTATTTTTTGTTTATATACTTTTTAAAATTTAGTGTTTGGTATAAAAATAATTCAGCATAATATTATTATGCATTAAAAATTAAATTCAGTTTGAAATAGTTATTTGTAGAGTGTAAAGAAATATCACTGGTATTACGACTTATAAATAGGATCTAGCATAAGAAAGTGCGTGTTTTGTCGAAAAAACACACTGACAACAACTCATTTTGTGCCAAACTATTTTGAGTTTATTAGATGAATATTATACAACGGGAATAAAGATTGATATAAGATGAATCGTTACTATTATAAAAAATGTGTTGGAATATATAATGATTGACATAAAATCTATAAGGAGATCAATTTCTCACCATTTTCTTAAAAAGCAGCATTGCTCTTATTTTTTTTTCCACTTTAAAGGAACATGTGCCTTGAAAACAAATAAACCATATTTTCCACTCTCCCCAAGCCACAACATTCACAAATATTATCTGACTAAAAATGTCATATTCGTCTTGAACTAATTTCATGCTTAGACTATGAATGAAATGGGTGTTTAGCGAGCTATTTCTAAGAACCAAGGAAATCATGAGGAAAGATATTGTTTTCATGTTTTGATTCACATGAAAAGAAAGTGAGCCTTGCCCGTTAGATTTTTTAAACTGTTAACGACATTTGTTATTCTGGTAGAGTATATAGCATGCGTTATTAAAGGGGTTTGAGCATGGTGAAAAAAAAACCCATCAATCGATCTGAATGGAAGGATGTGGTTGAGCAGGCCAGGGCCCTACATGGGCTGTAGCTGGAAGGATGAGGTGGAGCAAGCCAGGGCCCTACATGGGCTGGAGAGCCACAGATGATAATGATGATGCTATGTTAAAGCAGAAATACCAAAATTGATGGTTCATATTTAAATCAATAATATTTTTTTATTTTTCTCGACACACATATCGTTGATTTTATTAAGAAAGGGTTTGATTTATCACTACCCTAATTTCCAGATGCGTTTACATTCATTTTTAAGGAGAATTTGAGACCCAAAACTAAATAAAGTTATTCTTATTGTGCCCACCCCGTAACGTAGCACGGGTATTTTGCTCGTTATAAATATATAATGTTAATAAACTAATTTTCTTCGCCAATTTCGTGTTTACTTCTAGTAACTAGCGCCACACCATCATGTTTACTAATGCTGATTATTTAGGATTGAAGACTTGGCTGTGCTTTGTTGCTTGAGCTAACAACACTAGTACGCGGTTCGTACCCGGATCCGGCTAATTGTACATCCTACTATTTGTATTTGGTACCCGGTAGAAAGTGTCTACTGGTTGGTCCCAATATATAATGCAGATTGCATGCATTTCTGCTTTAATAAAAAGATTGTGTTAGCTGTTTGGATGTGCACCTTGGTCCTTACTCACAGACAGTGATGTTGCAGTAATAAGAATATATTGGCACAGGAATGCGTGCATGAAAGTGTTACAAGCCATTGAATTAAATAGCCTACTATAGTAGACTGCTAAACACGTATAATGTTTCCTTCAATGTGTCAGTGTTTAGTGTATCTAGATAACCTAATGAAAGAGGAAATAATTAAATCCCCCGATGGACGATGATCAGAGAGCAGTGTGAGTAGGGAAAAAAAGCCTGCGGTGTGGTTGACTTTAAGGCATCACCCGACACAAGACCTTAAGAGCCCTATTATAAAGGTATGTAAGATATAAAAAAAATAATTTTAATTTAAATTTAATTTAAACATGTAAACGTTTAGGATTAACCTTGGCACAATTTCTTTTTCACGACACTGTACTAGTAACCAATAAGTGAACATACCTTTTTGAACACTGCTGGTTGACTCTTTCGTGGTATACAATTTTAACTTTGTTTTTAAACAGAAAAAAACACCAAAAAAAAAACCAACACATGCATAAGGCTATGATCGAGCATTTTGATTTTGGAGATGTATGTATATGAAATAATTTCCAATATGTATATGGAGAAGTATGTGTATTATATACTTTCCTAAAATTTAATTTTTAAAAAAAATTAAACTGTACAGTTACTGATGATTCTTACGATGAAGAATTCATGACGTCATTGTTATAATTACTGCATTCTGTCCAAAACGATGTTTTAAATTAGTATTGACGTCAGCGGCGTAGCGTGGGTATGTGTCCCCCGGGGCAGAACCCAAAATTGCCGCCCACCCCCAAAAAGTATTTTTAAAAACTATTTAAAAGCTAAATAGAAAATATAGTTTTTATTATGAAGATTTAATAAGGACACTAAACATTTTAATTTTAGAAATGAATAGAAAAGCTTTCACTTCTTGAATAAAATTGAAGCTTCTGTTTTTCTTCATGGCACAACCTGACGTGTACACAACTTGTCAGTGATGTCATGCCCAATGGTAATAATAGTTACAGATTAGTCAATCTTGGTGTATTCATCATTTCTCGTACTTATTTTTTTCAATAACTTTATTTAGAGAAGAAGCTACCTTCAAACCTTGCATGGCTGAAAAAAGTTGTAAGCAGCGTTCGTTTTAATTATTTTATTTTAGGCAGGGATACTTCGAGCCTAAAGGATATTAAACTTGAATAAATCAACTGGTCTTGAATTAATTAATTCTTTTTTTAACCTTTGGGGTAAAATATTCCTTGCCTTACAATGTCACGTGAGATATTTTGAGTAATCTAATTGGAAGGCCAAATTTCAAAGTCCAGCAGATTGGCTGATGTCCGAAAATGATGTGTTTCCCAAATTCCATTTAACTGCCGAATCCTCACATTAACTTCTACAGTAATCTCCCCTTATGAAGAACACAACTTTCTTCTCCACTGTTTTTCTATATAACACTGATACATATTCGCTTCGATCAACAAATATTTGCTATCTTGTTCTTGGATTGGAATTGGCGATTAAAAGAAGTAAGTTCCCACAGATAATTTTAGCAAATGTCAAAGCATCCTTTAAGGATTATATTAGTTCCTCTGTAAGTAGCCTCTAGATAGCATTTTTAGTTTTAGCCCAACACGTTTGTAAATAATTCCGGGCATCATTGACTTCATAAAGTCATGTTTCAAGATGTCAAAAAGAAATAGATTCACGTGTGACTACAGTTTGTGATTCACAGTTTGAGTGAAATATAATCTCGAGATTTATGTTTATGCGTCTTTATTAAATTCCTGTACACGCTCAATCCACGAAAAAGTATTAACACACGTTGGGTCTGTGCATTCCATTATTTTAAGAACATCATTTATTTGAAATCATTTCAGATATGTCGTATTCAGATTCAATTTTGCTTCAAAGAAGTCTTTGAAAAATTCTACAGTGACTACTTTTTTCCCAAGCTTTACTATATCACACAAATTGACTCGTTTGATCCTTGTGTGAAAAATATGAAATACATTGAATGATATTTTTTTATCTTGTTAGTGAAAGATGATTTTCGCGAACTCTCCTGAAATTTCTATGAACTGAATTTTAGATGTCATGTTTTTATCATTTTTCAGAGGATGTATTCGGAGTTGTCAATCTTCACTTTCAAGCAAATTCATCGGTTGCAGAATATTGTATTTATTTGAAAAAGTATTTTCCCCTCCGTGACCTAAAAAAGCCACAGTTCTTCCTGGTTTGAATAATGTCAAACATTGTAACAAGAACTTCGTGCCATTTTCTTTGTTTTTCTTATTTTACAACAACGAAATGTTATTCTTTTATTAATAGTCCATATTCTAAATCCGATTTCTGATTTCTGACCATTTCTAACAACTTTGATAAAGTTGGCGACTTATTCATGAGTGGTTACCTTAATATTTATTTATGTCAAGTTTTAATTCCATTAGATAAGCAATTTTATTCATTTTTCCTTTATGACCCAAAGCAAAAAGACTTACAATTTAAGATTATGATGCTTCGCAATTGGAAGAATAAATCATTTTAGAACTTCAACAGTGTTTATTTCCCAATTAGTTTACTTACGTTGAAACCAAACTTGAACCAATTATATGATCACATTAGTGTCATGTTCGTACACTACTTTAGCCCCTGTGTTTTTCATCTAAGTAGCATTTGTATCAGAAGACTGAATTTGCGATGGAGTTTGAAGTTTTGGTATTAGAAAATTTCACATGTTTTAATATAGTTTCTTCAATTTTATTTATTTATTTTTGGTTGAAATCTTGGCTTTTATTTTATTTTATTAAACTTTATTTAAACATTTTTCAATGTTAGAAGCTAATTGACACACAGGATTTGGCCACCCCCACCTTATCAATGCGCTACTCAGAGCATTCGATAAGCTTATGTTTGAAATTGATAGGAAACATATTTTTTTAATTTTACAGCAGTATCGGATGTCAAATTTGAAGAATCAAATAAGTTACTACAACATCAATGTCGAATTTTGATACTATTGAGGCCTCTGTTTTTGTCAGTACAGAAGCATTGTATCAGAAGAATGTATATCATATAAAAAAGTTTAAACGAAGAAACGTTCACATATTTTATCTTATGTTAGACATACAGACGCTCCTTCTATGCAGAAGATAATTGCGTCCACAGACCATGAGAGATGATCTGTTGGCCAGTGATGCAGCGGTCACAGGCCACGGCTATAAGGGTTCCACGCATTACCCCAGCCGCCTAACTATTGTCTAGTTAGATACCCATTTAGAGCTGAGTGACTCGGGGACTCCTCAGGCCCCGGGAACAAATCCTCGCCACCTCGTGGATTCGAACTCGTGACCATCGGTACGACAGTCGAGAGCGCTACCACTCGACCACCACATACTTAGGGTAGTTCCTTTATTTTTTTCAAAAGTAATCTCATGTTTGGCTTTTCTTTTGCTGGGATCGAAGCACCACTTTCTTGTAAAATATTCCTTGATATAAACCAATTAAGGTCTAGTAATTTTCCACCCCTAGCCAAGTGCCGCCCGGAGCATTTGCCCCATTTGCCTCCCCTTCGCTACGTCACTGATTGAGATGAAAGATTTTTTCTAAACAATGTATTTATTTTGTGTTTGTTGAAGTCCTATAACGTAATTGTAATTATCCTCAAAATATTGATGCCGAGTTTTAGTCAAATGTGTTGTAACCTGTTCAAGCTGATCATTATAAAACTTTTAAAACCTACGAGGTCATTAACAAAACACCATCAAAACTTTCTGTAAGTCGCTAAACAAGCTAATACATTTATCTGGCAATAAAAGGGAACTTATATTTATTTCGCTGTATCATTTAATCAAAACGATTAAAAATTCAATTTTTGGATCCACCATTTAGTTTTAAAAAAAGAAGAAGAAACCAACAACATATTTCTAGAATTAATTCATAGCGTTTCGAAAATTGTTTTTTTTTTTTATTTGTTGTTGTCAAAATCACCTTAACTTAACTGAGTTTGAAATACATGAGGCCAATTAGGTTAATTGTTTAATGTGAACTTTAAGTATTTTGAAATCATGAAGTCATATTTTTATGTTGACATTATTCCCAAGACAGATATAATAAATAAACCCACAAAAATAAATCAAGGAAATCATTTTTTTTTTTGACAAGTGGATTTTATGAAATCATTGAATTGGATGCAGTAAGAAAAAAATTGTTATAGCAAAAAAAAATTATTTTATTTTGCTGGGGAACAAAAAATATTTTGAACAAGTTACTAGAATGTTTTAAAGAAGTTTTAAAAAATATTATTTGTAAGAAACAGTTTGAAGAAGTCAAGGTTTACAGTATCCTATTTTAAGAAAAGTTAAATATCCAAGCAAGAAAAACAACATATTTTTAAATCTTTCAAGTCCTTACATAGCAGACTATAACAAGATCCATTTTTTTTAACTACAGGAATTATTGTAAACTGACATAGTTATGATTACACAGAGAATATTCACTTTATACAAGGATCTCTGTTACAAGATTCAGTTTTACTGTCATCTATTAAATTTATGATGGTCACTCAATTCTATCGTGCGGCAAAGAAATATTATGTAATTTGTAATAGAAACATTCATTTACAAGTAATAATTTTCCATACATGGACATTTAAAGTTTATCAAGATAACATACTCTATATTTGGTAAATTTAAAGAAGATGAGTTTATATATATGGATTTAACTATCTATTTATTTCATGCTGTTTTATCATTATTATATCAAGGCTTTCCAAAAAAAAATCTTTAAAACAATTTTTAATTCGTCTCATTTAAATTACTAACTATAAGATAATCATAGAAACTGTATTCATCATTATACATCACATTCATAACATCGCATTCATAATATTAATATCACATTTGCATCATCATTACTTATAAATGTATTTGATTTGTCAGGATAGTAATTGTATATTAAAATATTATAATAATATAAGACATATTCAGGGAGTTTAATTATTTAAAATTTGTTCAGAAATCAACACAGAAGTTTTGAAACCAAGTTTTGTTGGAGCGATGGAGACAATATTTAAATTTCGGCGGTATTATTACCAACTCTTAACTAATATTTCTTTATGTGATATCATCTTTTGGTTGTTTGTATTACTAATATTATAAAGGGAAGTCACTGCGACAGAATGTCGTTCTTATCTGTAGTGAGAAGGGAAATGGTGGGAGGGGAATGTTTCACTTGATTGTGTTGTCAGTATATTGGAATGATTCTGTTTGTGCAGAAAAACTATTTATTTATTTTTTATATTTCAAATTAGTTTCATCATATACCTTTGACACACATGACCAAGTGCTAAAATTTAAAGACATATTTATTATTTATATTTGAATCGCACTAACCTCAACCTCGCTCCACTTATATTAATGTCTACTTGATATTACCATACAGACTCTCATTTTTCTGATCCAAAAACCCTAAACCCGAGGAAGGGGGTGGGGGTTGTCTGATCAGCTTCCAGTGGTTGGCTTACAGTTCAGATCTAAAGGCAGAGGTGTCACCAGGATGTGGGCGCATATGAAAAGAAGAGGAGGACGGTGGTCAACACCATAAAGTCCCTATTACTTATACTCATAGGCCCATCATATTGCATACCGTTTTTCTCACCACCTAAAACATAATGTCAGATTTGGACTTATGATTCCTGTTGAAATTTGTTGATTGCCGGTCCTGCCTGATCTCATTATTTTCACCAACAGGTCAATTGATGAATGAAGGCGTAGGTAATAAGGGTGATTATTTTTTTCTGATATTTGTCTTAAATTTTCGTCCTGATAGAGTTACCGGGTTAGGCGATAAATGAGTGATTGAAAATGAAATAATTTTATTCTTGTAAATAGATTTAAAATTACTGTTTTAAGAAGAAGAAAAAAAAAGTTATTAAAAAAAATTATTTTTAAAAAAAATTAAAATTCGCTTCTTAAGGGTCATGGAGATATTTTAATTATTATTTAGATTTTCAATAATTCATCAAAGACTGTTTTCGCGTTATGGCTGAATGTAATTTATAAAGTTTTTAAAAAAAAGAAATTAAGTTTATTAATCATTCAGTTCAGTTAATCATTAAAGTTCCAAATAAAATAACCGGTACCGTTGTTTCCATGGTGTAGTCATCAAGGCGAATAACTGAGCAACATGTGTGGCATGTTTATCGTGATAGTCTCCCCTTATAAACGTTAGCAAGCTTAAATCTTATCTGCTTCAGACGCTGATCCTTCTGTTGCATCTGTTATATAAAGGTAGATCTAAGTCATGATCTAAGTCATGATCTAAGTCATGATCTAAGTCATGATCTAAATCATGATCTCAGTCATGATCTAAGTCATGATCTAAGTCATGATCTCAGTCATGATCTAAGTCATGATCTCAGTCATGATCTAAGTCATGATCTAAGTCATGATCTCAGTCATGATCTAAGTCATGATCTAAGTCATGATCTAAGTCATGATCTAAATCATGATCTAAGTCATGATCTAAATCATGATCTAAGTCATGATCTAAGTCATGATCTCAGTCATGATCTAAGTCATGATCTAAGTCATGATTTCAAATCTTTTATTTTTTAAAAAATCAGACAATTTTTGTTTAACATAATTCATTTATATGTTAAATTTCACAACGAGGTATATGTGATTTAAACACAATCTACAGGTCGGAATGTCTTACAAACTGTGTCACTGATTCTCCTAATTCAGTTTCAGAGAGGAAAAAGATTTAGACCATCTTGACAGAATTTATTTTGAATCAATATCAATTTTATGGGTGGATGGAAATGATACAAGTGACCCAAATTTAAAACCTATTTGGCCCGACATCACAGACTCTTTGAACTAGTGAAAAAATAATTTCGGTTATACTTTATGTAGACTAACGTTAAATTTAGTACCGGATTTGGTTGCTAGGAATTTTTAGGGGTTTGGGGAAGGGGGGGTGGGGGCAACATACAGGGCGGTGGCGTAATATTTAATGTAAAAAAATTCAGACACTAATTTGGGGCCCCCCAAAAAGGGGGGCCCTGGAGGATTTTCGAATGTGGATCCCCCGCCCCTTCGTTAGCTACGCCTTAATAGCGTTTTTATTTTATTGTTAAATTATTTTTTAACAATTTTTTTAGATCAGAGTCGTCACTACGGTGTTAAAAGTTGTCTTTGGTAAAGTCAGTGAAAAGCCGTACAGAATCTGGTGTGACCCGATGAAAACATAAAACTTTTGCACACCACGACCAACTAACCGGTACAAACTGGTGGGTAGGTTTCAGACGTTTGTCTTAACAATGGCTGGGTGGACACACTCATGACATGAATACACATGAAGGGTTTTAGTTTTAACAGAACATCAATGAATGGGTTGAACAGGGAATGAATGTGAAATGGTAGGCGTAAGATTTTTTGTTTAATTAATCACATCTTGAGTAGGTGTTGGGCAGCTTCAAAATAAGGTTTTGTGAAACAACATGCTTGTAATGTTCATATATGAACATGTTTGTAATAGAACTGTTTATATATGAACATGTTTGTAATAGAACTGTTTATATATGAACATGTTTGTAATAGAACTGTTTATATATGAACATGCTTGTAATAGAACTGTTCATATATGAACATGTTTGTAATAGAATTGTTTATATATGAACATGTTTGTAATAGAACTGTTTATATATGAACATGTTTGTAATAGAACTGTTATATATGAACATGTTTGTAATAGAACTGTTATATATGAACATGTTTGTAATAGAACTGTTATATATTAACATGTTTGTAATAGAACTGTTTATATATGAACATGTTTGTAATAGAACTGTTATATATGAACATGTTTGTAATAGAACTGTTATATATGAACATGTTTGTAATAGAACTGTTATATATGAACATGTTTGTAATAGAACTGTTATATATGAACATACATAGATTCAATTAGTTATGGTGAAGATAGACAAAAGTATCAAGAAACATCGGGGGGGGGGGGCTGGTCGCGTCTTGTACAATAAATGAGCTAATCATTGTGTCTTGTACTGGTCGCGTCTTGTACAATAAATGAGCTAATCATTGTGTCTTGTACTGGTCGCGTCTTGTACAATAAATGAGCTAATCATTGTGTCTTGTACTGGTCGCGTCTTGTACAATAAATGAGCTAATCATTGTGTCTTGTACTGGTCGCGTCTTGTACAATAAATGAGCTAATCATTGTGTCTTGTACTGGTCGCGTCTTGTACAATAAATGAGCTAATCATTGTGTCTTGTACTGGTCGCGTCTTGTACAATAAATGAGCTAATCATTGTGTCTACAAGACATTCACCGTCGTTTTTTTTTCTCTAAATTTAAAATACTCGAATCACTTATTTGTTAATAGATTAATCATCAATGTTTGAAAATAAAAATGAAACTGTTGTGCAACAAATATATTTTATATTTGGCCCACAGATAAGAGGCTAATTAATAAATTTATGATTACGGTGAGGTTAAGGACTATTAAAAACTTAATCCATTACGCCAGTATAATGGCTTTTTACAATGATGCCTCGATGTGGAATAGCATAAAAATTCCATTCATCCATTATATCTATCTGTTTAAAATTTGATAAATAATATACATTTGAGGATGAACTTTGCAAAATGTGTTGTACTCATTTGAAACATTGACTTTTTGTTGTATTTGATAATTGATGATATCTGATTCAGAGGATAAATTAAATGTATTTCAGATACATCGATTTGCAGGACACTCAAAGAAAACGTATGTTGGAAGCGGGGGGGGGGGGTAGTAGGACCCACATTGGAGATGTTCTCAGTGAGGGGATTTTCATATGTCCATTTAGAAATTTGTTTGAGGCATTAACAAGCAGGACTTTTTTAACTGGGGAAGCTGAAAGGTTTAGAGTAGCCCTAAATTAAAACCCGTGATTGTTTGTGTCCACTGACCAACTGGGGTTAAACAGATCTGTTACAATAGAGGGAGAACATTTGAAATGTTTTTAAAAGATAAGAAAGGTAGAAAAAAAGTAAACATGCAAGAAGGTTAAACGCCAACACCCTGTAAGACAACAGTAGATAACTGTGTGACGTGATGGTAGATCACTGTGAGACGTGATGGTAGGTCACTGTGTGACGTGATGGTAGATCACTGTGTGACGTGATGGTAGATCATTGCGTGACGTGATGGTAGGTCACTGTGTGACGTGATGGTAGGTCACTGTGTGACGTGATGGTAGATCACTGTGTGACGTGATGGTAGATCACTGTGAGATGTGATGGTAGATCACTGTGAGACGTGATGGTAGATCACTGTGAGACGTGATGGTAGGTCACTGTGAGATGTGATGGTAGATCACTGTGAGATGTGATGGTAGATCACTGTGAGACGTGATGGTAGGTAACTGTGTGACGTGATGGTAGATCACTGTGTGACGTGATGGTAGATCATTGTGTGACGTGATGGTAGGTCACTGTGTGACGTGATGGTAGGTCACTGTGTGACGTGATGGTAGATCACTGTGTGACGTGATGGTAGGTCACTGTGTGATGTGATGGTAGATCACTGTGTGACGTGATGGTAGATCACTGTGAGATGTGATGGTAGATCACTGTAAGACGTGATGGTAGATCACTGTGAGATTTGGTGGTAGATCACTGTGAGACGTGATGGTAGGTCACTGTGAGATGTGATGGTAGATCACTGTGAGACGTGATGGTAGATCACTGTGTGATGTGATGGTAGATCACTGTGTGACGTGATGGTAGATCAC
>MUZC01000876.1:106220-118543 GCA_002072015.1 Radix auricularia
GTGATGGTAGATCACTGTGTGATGTGATGGTAGATCACTGTAAGACGTGATGGTAGATCACTGTGAGACGTGATGGTAGATCACTGTGTGATGTGATGGTAGATCACTGTGTGATGTGATGGTAGATCACTGTGAGATTTGATGGTAGATCACTGTGTGACGTGTGACGTGATGGTAGATCACTGTGAGACGTGATGGTAGATCACTGTGAGATGTGATGGTAGATCACTGTGAGACGTGATGGTAGATCACGGTGACAATCTCTTAGTAGTTTTACCCTGACAAAATAACATGGTAACACAGTCCAGCAATACACAGGCGCCACTATGTTTATTTAGAAAAGAAATATATTTACACCACTAAAAATGTCAACACATTCTCTTAAAATTTCTTACCCTGATCATATTTGGCAACAATATTTTCCTTTCATGCCAGAAGTGGTTTAAAAAAAAAATACTTTTTCAATAAACCGTTCATTCAAGAGCCTTGAACAGTTCAATACACATCCATAAAAATTCCAATACACATTCATGAACGTTTGAACACACACACACACACACATAATGCCATAAAAAGCATCAGTTCACACATAAACATAACACTTTTAAGTGTGTGTGTTTGAAGAGGGGGGCGGGGTATTTTTGTAGAAATAAACACAGGCAGCTGCAGTGTTGTTTTATGGCAAACTCCAAGAAATAAATGGTGACCACGGCAAATCTCTGTCACGTCTAGTCGAGAAGACTAACTTCAGGTAATGCATAAGGGATCCCTGCCCCACAACAGCGTTGGCTCTCTGCACTAACTTTCTTATGAGTTGGACCAACCTCTGCTCTAACTTTCTTATGAGTTGGACCAACCTCTGCTCTAAATTTCTTCTGAGTTGGACCAACCTCTGCTCTAAATTTCTTCTGAGTTGGACCAACCTCTGCTCTAAATTTCTTCTGAGTTCGACCAACCTCTGCACTAACTTTCTTATGAGTTTGACCAACCTCTGGACTAACTTTTTTCTGAGTTGAACCAACATCTTGAAGGTACAAGACATAACCTGCACGCCTGAGGTCTAGCTATCACTAGCCAGTGTTCGGTGTACTGCTTGCAGCTTTTATGTCAATTCGAGACAATATATTTAACAGGTCACGTGTAGATCCTTTGTAGCAATAACGTTCGTATACACTGTCCAGATTTCGGTGTTTGTTGAGTGGCTAGGTCAGAGCTGTCATGAGAATGACAAGTTCTTGAAGCTCGTCATAAAAGTCATTTATTTACCGTGACAAGTCTCTTTAATTCCTGCAGCAGAATCTCATTTGTATTCGAATTAAGAGCAATCATTATTAATAGGCGCTCGACTTTAGAAAATTAAATTGAAAATAAAAAAAGCAGCCTTGATCTGTGCTCCCCAATTTGATTGGCTGCTCTCTTTCTTTCATAGAGTTCGGTTGGTGGCTTTTTCTTTTTATCATAGAGTTTGATTGGGTGCTCAGTTTTCAACAATTCAAATTTAATTGGACGCCTCCTCCTAGAATTAAGTTGATTGACCATTCCTGCCCCGCCCACACCCCTTCCCCCTCTCCTGATGTCATGATACAAACGGGCGGATCTTTGTGTTTCTCACGTGCTTCCTCCTTGACGTCATCTCCACGAGCATGTAGCCCGATATCAGAGCGATGACGGCGAATATGGCGACACAAAGGGAGACGACCACAGCGATGAGCGGCCGAGTGGTGTCCTCGGCTTCGTCCTCCCAGTATTCAATGGGTCCCACCTTGTTGCCAGGCGACGACGGGCTGAGCAGCGATGACGATTTGTCGCTACCGAACGAGAACATTTCGTCGAGGACAAACTCACACAAGCAAGAATTCGGGTTATCCCCCGTGTTGTCCGAGTGTTGTTCACCCGGCTTGTCTCCCTTTGAGTCCTCACAGTTTTCAAATGAGATATCCGATTTTTGCGAGCAGCTGGGGCCCGGCAATTTGCTTCCAGACGGCAGGAAGTTCAAATTGGTCAGGTCGTACCGGAACACGATGAATGAGTTGTTGGTCGTGATGATGACGTCATCGGCGTCCTTGAACTCGAAGGCGGGCTGTATGTACGTGCTGATGTCGAAAATCGCCCGCACCATCAGCGGGTACCCCGACGTGGGCTGAGAATCGCTGGCGTTCTGGAAAAAAGCGAAGGTCTCCGGGTCGAAGTTTCTTTGAAAGACTGACGGACACGTGCAAATGCAGGTGTCACGTGATTGGTTGCCCTCGCACGTGAAGTAGTGGTCGAGGCTCGGGAGAAAGAAGCCGTTGTCGGCGCAGAGCTTGGACGGGGTGGACGCGTTGCTGCAGATGGTCAGTTTGACGTAGATGCTGACGTCGCGGGTAGTCGACACCCAGGCCGACGTGGTCCTCGTGACGTCACGAATGCCGGAGCCCGACTGGTCAAGGACGACTTCTGAAATCATCAGGTCGGACGTGATGTCCAGAACGTCGTCGGGGGAACCTGAAAGTTGGGGGGGGGGGGGGGAGGATGGGCGTGAAAAGAAAAAATAATTTGAGTCAGTTCCATTTATTAATAAATGTATTTATTTTGACTGCAAAGTTGTTTTTTCATACACCTCATGAACGCTCCTCAATATGCATACAACCCTTGAACTCTATGCAAAATTCATCATACCCTTGAACAGTTCTCATTTTTTTTAAAATCCAAAACTTGAATTATATCTAACTAGTCATGTGACCCTTAAAAAGTAAACTTTTAACGTTAATTTCCCTATGCAGCTATATGCATTGTTTTAAAGATATTTTAAATTTAGTGTGACAACCAGTTATATATTTTTTCAATTTGTTAATTTATTTATATATTTTTGATCTAAGCAAACATCCAACCTGGTTTTAAAAAACTACAAGTTTTCAATAAAACTATTTTTAAACATTAAATCAGAGTTTCCCCAACTTTTTTCTCGTCTTTGCCCTAACCTAGTTGGATATAATTCAAGTTTAGGATTTTTTAAAAATGAGAAATGTTCAAGGGTAGTATGAATTTTGTATATAATTCAAGGGTTTTATGCATATTGAGGAGCGTTAATGAGGTGTATCATAAACATCATTGTAAACATTGTTAAATGATTTTCACTAAGGAAAGTGAAATATTAGATTTAGGAAAAAAAAATCAGTAGGAAATTTGAGGGCGGGGGATCGTTGTAAATGAATGTTGAAAACTCACGGAGAACTAAAATTTAAGTACGGAATAATTTCAAGGCAATCTGTCTCCAACGTATTTTAAAGGTTCTCTTTAAAAAAGAAATCTATTCAAAGTTTAAACGTAATTTAATTGCCAATTAATGTGAGAACTGTTTCATGTCAGATAAAAAGGGGGCCGTGTATCGTGCACTGACAGCGGTTATGGAGACCAAATTGTGAGTCATTCTTCACATAATGAGGATTTTTTAATTTTGCAAGCCAATATTTAAATTGACCATTCCCGTTATTTAAATTGACGCCTCCCACTTTTTTCTCCCATCCTCCTTCCCAAATTTGGGTTCTGGATCCTACGTGGAGAAATACTGTTACCTGTTACCTGTTTTTGACAGAGAAAACGAATTCGCAAATTAAAAGCACATATAATTAATGTTTCATTAATATTTTTTAAAATTTATAATTAGAAATTAGACTAATATAAAAGATATTCATTTTCTAATCTCACTTCTAATCACTTTTTTAAAATCATTTATTTTAACTTATGTCGTCTGCTTGCTTGATTCCCGAAAAAACTTTGGATCGATTTTAACCCACTTGTTTGTAAGCTAGCGAGCTGAAATGTTGCATGCAGACTCGAGCCGATGATAAAAATGATCTTTCAAAATTTCAGATTGATCGAATGTACTTTAATTGAATTAATGAATTTTTAGATTATCTCTAGTGGGAATGTTATTTTTTTTTGAGTGTCGCGGTGCGTATTATATTGACGACTAGATTGTGCCAGGCGCCGTGGCGCCTGCGGCGCCCCCTTTTTTTGGGCGCCTACGGCGCCAACCTTTTTTTTAAAGACCAACTAACTTGTCCTTTTTTGATAAATACGAATTATTAAACTTTATGAAATGTACGCAAAGTATTTATTTAATAATAATAATAGGGGTTGTATTTTGCGTACCGATGCACACCAAACAATGACGTCATCATATTAAATATTTTTACAGCGCTCATCAACACACGATTTTTCAACTAAACTAACTGCTGTAGACTGTCGTACATCGCTCCTCAGCGTTTCAACTAAACTAACTGCTGTAGACTGTCGTACATCGCTCCTCAGCGTTACGTTACAAACATACAGAACCACACCACTGGGTGTTTATATATATTAATACTTTTGTAAAATACATTCCTGATCTGTAGATCTAAATGTAAATGCTATTAATTACTAATCTGTCTCGCGGTGCGCACTTTTTAAAACATATTTTTATAACCCTTTTCCCATGATCAAATTGAGCTGTAATTTAGCAGGCAGACTGCAGTATTTGTTGTAATATAAATCCTTTATATATTAAAAATAACTTAAATTTTGGATTTTAGGATTGACGTGCAATGCAAAGTATAATTAGCATACTTAGTTATGCCTCAAATATAAAGGATTTATAGTCAAAGACTTTGTTTTTTACCGGGTTTTTTATTCTCTGCCTTAAATAGTCTTTCTTCAAAGTATCATTTTTTTAAAAACCAATATTATCGCATGATGTTAAAAAACAATGTAAATATTTACATGACCTGAAGCCACACGTACTATTGAAATTTTTATTTTAAAAGTCACACTATTTCTCGTGACCATCACTTACCCTGAATGAACATTGTGAAGTCCGTGACATTGGGGAACGCTATGTAAAACTGCCGCCCCCTCACTGAATACGGCGGCACGAAGTCAAACAGTGAAATGTTTTTGCACGTGCTGTCGTTGTTTAGCGGGGATTCCCGGCTTTGGACGAGGATCACACCGAAGATGTCCGTGGAGCTGAGGCGATAGCGGTGCTGTGGGTTCAGCGGGAGCTTGAAGATCTCGAAGGCGTCCAGCAGGACCTTGGACGTGGATGAAGGCGGCGACGAGGACGTGGGGGAGGACGACGTGGGCGTCGACAGCGGCGCGGCCGAGGAGGTGATGCCCTCGACGTCCCGTAGGGCGGTCACGGCGATGCTGGTGTTGTTGAAGGGGGTGAAGACGAACAGGACGGCGGTCGCCTTGCTGCTGAGGTTTGTGGGGGAGGTCAGGCGTGGGATCTCGTACTCACGGGCAAGGGCGTCCAGGGGGAACACCGTCATGGAGTCGCCGAGCTCTTTGTGGATGTAGATGGAGACATCTTCATTGCTCCTTACAATTACACCTGGAGGAAAACAAGTAGACGTGTACTTTTTAAGGCAATGGCTAAACAAAAATGAAATAAAAAACAAACAAAAATATATATAAGTATGAATTTATATCCTGCACAATAATTATCTTCCCCCAAATAGTTCTTAAAAATTGCGATGGACGGGAACTGTTATCCGAAATACCGTGGGTGATGTATTGAAAATAACGCAGCATAAATATTGCATCAAACGTTAGTAAGATTAGGACGATTGTCTCGTTGAAATCGCTCTTATTGTTGGTTTAACTTATTGTTGGTTTAACTTATTGTTGGTTTAACTTATTGTTGGTTTAACTTATTCTTGGTTTAACTTATTCTTGGTTTAACTTATTCTTGGTTTAACTTATTCTTGGTTTAACTTATTCTTGGTTTAACTTATTCTTGGTTTAACTTATTCTTGGTTTAACTTATTCTTGGTTTAAACTGGTTGCTAATATATTTCTGCCGTAACCATTTTCTGTCATTTTTTACTCAAGAATGAAAAACTCATAAATCTGAAAAATCAAAAGGTTGTTAGCTGCCTTGATTTCACTAGTGGTACTGACAAACTGACGTACTTGAATGAAGCAGACATCAGTCATCTGGTTTCCTAGGAGTCGTAGGTTTGTGTTCGGTCATCTGGTTTCCTAGGAGTCGTAGGTTTGTGTTCGGTCATCTGGTTTCTTAGGAGTCGTAGGTTTGTGTTCGGTCATCTGGTTTCCTTGGAGTCTTAGTTTTGTGTTCGGTCATCTGGTTTCCTAGGAGTCTTAGGTTTGTGTTCGGTCATCTGGTTTCCTAGGAGTCGTAGGTTTGTGTTCGGTTATCTGGTTTCCTAGGAGTCGTAGGTTTGTGTTCGGTCATCGACTGCCCCAAGTCATTAAACCGTTAATTCCCCCAAAGCTCATCTTGTCAAGTTTACAGCCCCCCGATGTCGGTTAAGCTTTAATTTGATCGGTTGATTGATGGACTTCTACGTTTCTGCTCAGCGAATAACAACACCATGGCCCCGGGCGAAGGGAGCAGTGCCTCAGCGGTCACGAAGACCGGTCATGCGTGGGCGCCAGACACCGGGGCGCGATGGGAGGCAAGAGCATCGAATGAAGAAGTCGTGACACCAGTCAATAGAACCACAGCCCCGGGCCACACTCCTCTCTGACGTATTCTGTTTTAACACGCGAGGAATGAGTTTCTTTACACAGACTCAACCTACACTTGCGGGCCTATCTTTTCACGCGTATTTATAACATATAGAAAAGAACAGTACAAACTAGTCGAAAGGAAAGAAGTGGGTTGTTGTGTCAAGAATGGCATCTCTGAACACGAAAAAAGCACTACCGAGTCACAATGTGTTTCAGTGGTTCTGAAATAGCTCTATACTTGTGGCACCCTTAAGCTAGTGATGGCCCTAAGTTATTGGTGGTCCTAAGCTAGTGGTGGCCCTAAGCTAGTGGTGGCCCTAAGCTAGTGGTGGCCCTAAGCTAGTGGTGGCCCTAAGCTAGTGGTGGCCCTAAGCTATTGGTGGCCCTAAGTTATTGGTGGCCCTAAGCTAGTGGTGGCTCTAAGTTATTGGTGGCCCTCAGTTATTGGTGGCCCTAAACTAGTGGTGGCCCTAAGCTACTGGTGGCCCTAAGATAGTGGTGGCCCTCAGTTATTGGTGGCCCTAAGCTAGTGGTGGCCCTAAGCTAGTGGTGGCCCTCAGTTATTGGTGGCCCTAAGCTAGTGGTGGCCCTAAGCTAGTTGTGGCCCTAAGCTAGTGGCGGCCCTAAGCTAGTGGCGGCCCTAACCTAGTGGTGGCCCTAAGCTAGTGGTGGCCCTAAGTTATTGGTGGCCCTAAACTGGTGGTGGCCCTAAGCTAGTGGTGGCCCTAAGTTAGTGGTGGCCCTAAGCTAGTGGTGGCCCTAAGTTATTGGTGGCCCTAAGCTAGTGGTGGCCCTAAGCTAGTGGTGGCTCTAAGCTAGTGGCGGCCCTAAGCTAGTGGTGGCCCTAAGCTAGTGGTAGCCCTAAGTTATTGGTGGCCCTAAGCTAGTGGTAGCCCAAAGCTAGTGGTGGCCCTAAGCTAGTGGTGGTCCTAAGCTAGTGGTGGCCCTAAGTTATTGGTGGCCCTAAGCTAGTGGTGGCCCTAAGCTAGTGGCGGCCCTAAGCTAGTGGTGGTCCTAAGCTAGTGGTGGCCCTAAGTTATTGGTAGCCCTAAGCTAGTGGTGGCCCTAAGCTAGTGGTGGTCCTAAGCTAGTGGTGGTCCTAAGTTATTGGTGTCCCTAAGTTATTGGTGGCCCTAAGCTAGTGGTGGCCCTAAGCTAGTGGTGGCCCTAAGCTAGTGGCGGCCCTAAGCTAGTGGTGGCCCTAAGTTATTGGTGGCCCTAAGCTAGTGGTTGCCCTAAGCTAGTGGCGGCCCTAAGCTAGTGGTGGTCCTAAGCTAGTGGTGGCCCTAAGTTATTGGTGGCCCTAAGCTAATGGCGGCCCTAACCTAGTGGTGGCCCTAAGTCAGTGGTGGTCCTAAGCTAGTGGCGGTCCTAAGCTAGTGGCGGCCCTAAGCTAGTGGTGGCCCTAAGTTATTCTTGGCCCTAAGCTAGTGGAGGCCCTAAGTTGATGGTGGTCCTAAGATAGTGGTGGTCCTAAGCTAGTGGCGGCCCTACCTAGTGGCGGTCCTAAGCTAATGGTGGCCCTAAGCTAGTGGCGGCCCTACCTAGTGGCGGTCCTAAGCTAATGGTGGCCCTAAGCTAGTGGCGTTCCTAAGCTAGTGGTGGCCCTAAGTTATTGGTTGCCCTAAGCTAGTGGTGGCCCTAAGATAGTGGTGGTCCTAAGCTAGTGGCGGCCCTACCTAGTGGTGGTCCTAAGCTAGTTGTGGCCCTAAGCTAGTGGTGGCCCTAAGCTAGTGGTTGTCCTAAGATAGTGGTGACCCTAAGATAGTGGTGGCCCTCAGATAGTGGTGGTCCTAAGATAGTGGTGGCCCTAAGATAGTGGTGGCCCTAAGATAAAGTTGGTCCTAAGCTAGTGGCGGCCCTACCTAGTGGCGGTCCTAAGCTAGTGGTGGTCCTAAGCTAGTGGTGGCCCTAAGCTAGTGGTGGCCCTAAGTTATTGGTGGCCCTAAGCTAGTGGCGGCCCTAAGCTAGTGGTGGCCCTAAGTTATTCTTGGCCCTAAGCTAGTTGTGGCCCTAAGCTAGTGGTGGCCCTAAGCTAGTGGCGGCCCTAAGCTAGTGGTGGTCCTAAGCTAGTGGTGGCCCTAAGTTATTGGTGGCCCTAAGCTAATGGCGGCCCTAACCTAGTGGTGGCCCTAAGTCAGTGGTGGTCCTAAGCTAGTGGCGGTCCTAAGCTATTGGCGGCCCTAAGCTAGTGGTGGCCCTAAGTTATTCTTGGCCCTAAGCTAGTGGTGGCCCTAAGCTAGTGGTGGTCCTAAGATAGTGGTGGTCCTAAGCTAGTTGCGGCCCTACCTAGTGGCGGTCCTAAGCTAATGGTGGCCCTAAGCTAGTGGCGGCCCTACCTAGTGGTGGTCCTAAGCTAATGGTGGCCCTAAGCTAGTGGCGTTCCTAAGCTAGTGGTGGCCCTAAGCAAGTGGTGGCCCTAAGCTAGTGGTTGTCCTAAGATAGTGGTGACCCTAAGATAGTGGTGACCCTCAGATAGTGGTGGTCCTAAGATAGTGGTGGCCCTAAGATAGTGGTGGCCCTAAGATAGTGGTGGTCCTAAGCTAGTGGCGGCCCTACCTAGTGGCGGTCCTAAGCTAGTGGTGGTCCTAAGCTAGTGGTGGCCCTAAGCTAGTGGTGGCCCTAAGCTAGTGGCGTTCCTAAGCTAGTGGTGGCCCTAAGTTATTGGTGGCCCTAAGCTAGTGGTGGCCCAAAGATAGTGGTGGTCCTAAGCTAGTGGCGGCCCTAAGCTAGTGGTGGCCCTAAGCTAGTGGTGGCCCAAAGTTATTGGTGGCCCTAAGCTAGTGGTGGCCCTAAGATAGTGGTGGTCCTAAGCTAATGGTGGTCCTAAGCTAGTGGCGGCCCTAAGCTAGTGGTGGTCCTAAGCTAGTGGTGGCCCTAAGTTATTGGTGGCCCTAAGCTAGTGGTGGCCCTAAGATAGTGGTGGTCCTAAGCTAGTGGCGGCCCTACCTAGTGGCGGTCCTAAGCTAATGGAGGCCCTAAGCTAGTGGCGGCCCTACCTAGTGGCGGTCCTAAGCTAATGGTGGCCCTAAGCTAGTGGCGTTCCTAAGCTAGTGGTGGCCCTAAGCTCATGGAGCCCCTAAGCTGATGGTTGTTTGGAAGAACCATGCTCGATGATGCTTACGTGCACTGAATCTATAGATGGCTGTTCTAGGCTCACGTGTACCCCCCAGTCGTAGCGGCGCTTGATAGAGAATGAATCAATCTGATACACAAATCATTAAATTATAATACCGTCTCTAAAGACTACTCATAGATTACTTCTCATATTTTAAACGACAATAAAAACTATGATGTAATTATCAAGCATTAACGCGTTGTTGTTTTTTTTTTAAGTCATGGGAATTATCAATATTATCTTTTTTCTGTTTTGTATTTAATCTATACTGAAGTTGCTGCTTGTAACATTAGACGGCAGTGGCTCAGTTTTCAAAGAACTAAGACTTTTCTCTATATTCCAGCTACTAATTAACAATTTGATCCCGAGACATAGGCAGGTAGTTAAGAAAAGGTTTCCACGGCGATCATCAACTCACATTACACTTTGTGTAATTAACTCTCTCATTTCGGTAGAGGTCGGCCGAACCGTTTCTTTACTTAAAGTCACGAACTCTCGGGTCTGGCCGAGGCCATTGTTGGTCTTTACCGCAACGCCCTGACCCCCAACCCCCCACCCCCGGGGGGTCGTCACCCGATCCTGGTCGCGACTGGCTACTTTGCTGCGACGGCTACTGTGAGCCGACGACCCAAATCATTAGGGCTCGGCCGCGGGGTCAGATATGCCTTTATGTGGTGGAGTAATTTGTGGGAAACACAGAGTTGTCACTGCGGGAAATGGGGGATCGTTAGGGCCGTGTTGTGGCAACATTCCCATCAATCGATCCAAGAGTCGATACCGAGCCATCAAATACTCAGTAGCTCTGCCCACCGTTGTTCCTTTGGTAACACTACTTTGGTTTTAACTGTACGTGCCCTTGCATACATTGAAATGAAGCAAAGCGATAACATTATCTTGGTCGGGATTTGAGGTCTGGGCTTAATGAAATTTACCGTCTTCGCAACATCCAATATCTTAAACATTACTTGGCTGTTGTTTTTAAATTACAATAGTGGTCTATATCGATAAATCTAAATCATCTAAAATCTAAAGACTCTTGCAAACTTCAATAAAAAAAAATACACAAATACACAAACAAATTGTGCAATGAAAACAATAAATTTGAGCTTTTCTTGCAAACTAACAGGATCGTAGAGGTTTCGATTAATACCTTCATCAGTATAATAACATGAAATACGTACTTTCATGAGTAATATTTAAATTCTTAAAACATATCATATTTTAAAAAATTAAGTAAAATAAAAGTGAAAAAAAACACGGACTCAGGATAAATGAAAAAGCATGCACTTGTGACGATATGTTAACAATCTTACAACATCATTGAAAATCATATACACAGAGCAACGGGGACTTATGTTGTTATGTTGTGTGATAAACTTCGGATGAAAGTTGACGCGAAACAATTTAAATCTAGAAGTACTATGAACTGCTGCTCGAAGTACCATGAACTGATGCTAGAAGTACCATGAACTGCTGCTAGAAGTACCATGAACTGATGGTAGAAGTACTATGAACTGCTGCTAGAAGTACCATGAACTGATGGTAGAAGTACCATAAACTAATGTTATAAACTTCATGAACTGCTGCAAGAAATACCATGAAAACTGCTAGAAGTACCATGTACTAATGCTAGAAGTACCATAACAATTGCTAGAAGTACCATGAACTGATGCTAGAAGTACCATGAACTGATGTTAGAAGTAGCACGAACTGATGTTAGAAGTACCACGAACTGTTATTAGAAGTAGCACGAACTGTTATTAGAAGTACCACGAACTGTTATTAGAAGTAGCACGAACTGATGTTAGAAGTAGCACCAACTGATGATAGAAGTAGCACGAACTGATGTTAGAAGTAGCACGAACTGATGTTAGAAGTAGCACGAACTGATGTTAGAAGTAGCACAAACTGATGTTAGAAGTAGCACGAACTGTTGTTAGAAGTAGCACGAACTGATGTTAGAAGTAGCACGAACTGATATTAGAAGTAGCACGAACTGATGTTAGAAGTAGCACGAACTGATGTTAGAAGTATCACGAACTGTTATTAGAGGTACCACGAACTGTTATTAGAGGTACCACGAACTGATGTTAGAAGTAGCACGAGCTGATGTTAGAAGTACCACGAAATGATGTTAGAATTAGCACGAACTGTTATTAGAGGTACCACGAACTGTTATTAGAGGTAGCACGAACTGATGTTAGAAGTAGCACGAACTGATGTTAGAAGTAGCACGAACTGATGTTAGAAGTAGCACGAACTGATGTTAGAAGTTGCACGAACTGATGTTAGAAGTAGCACGAACTGTTATTAGAGGTACCACGAACTGTTATTAGAGGTACCACGAACTGATGTTAGAAGTAGCACGAACTGATGTTAGAAGTAGCACGAACTGATGTTAGAAGTAGCACGAACTGTTATTAGAGGTACAACGAACTGTTATTAGAAGTATCACGAACTGTTATTAGAGGTAGCACGAACTGATGTTAGAAGTAGCACGAACTGATGTTAGAAGTAGCACGAACTGATGTTAGAAGTAGCACGAACTGATGTTAGAAGTAGCACGAACTGATGTTAGAAGTAGCACGAACTGATGTTAGAAGTAGCACGAACTGATGTTAGAAGTAGCACGAACTGATGTTAGAAGTAGCACGAACTGATGTTAGAAGTAGCACGAACTGATGTTAGAAGTAGCACGAACTGATGTTTG
>MUZC01000876.1:123706-143465 GCA_002072015.1 Radix auricularia
GGATTGAGATGTACTAATCTGTGCTAACTACAAATAACTGATTGAGATGTACTAATCTGTGCTAACTACACATAACTGATTGAGATGTACTAATCTGTGCTATCTGCGCCTGACTAATTATGATGCACTCTTCTGTCATTCCATTAAATCTGTCTTTATTCCGACAAGCAAAGTCCTGTCAGCCAATAAATTGGCATTTATCCCTTGAAGGGCTGACACGCCATCGCGTCTTTTATCTCTTGTAAGACCTTCAACTCTGACCTTGACCTCTATCATTGACTTTCACAGTTGAAACGTTTCCTAACAGTTTAATTTATGTTTCTGTTTTTTTTTTTTTTTCAATAGTTCATTATATATTTTTTTAAAAATACAGCTGGAATAGTTTATACAAAGTGACTTTTCGCATTCTTCTAATTATTTAAAATTTAAACGAACACATTTAAATCTCATAACAATGCAGAAACCAGGTTCTGGTCATTATGCGGAAAATGTAACCAAACAAAATTTAACTCATGGAAAACTGATCAACGGAAGTTTGAACAACTAAAGTTTGCACGACTCAAATTAGTTACATAGCAGTTTATCTCCAATTACGTTAGTGGTATATCTAAGTGCTCCTAACTGAGCTACACTTTGAGGAATGTTTTATCAGAAGGAATGTTTTAGCACACGGAATGTTTCATCAGAAGGAATGTTTTATCACAAGGAATTGTGAGACTAAATTGTGTGACCCACTGGAAGATTTATTTTAATGGCCAGATTTCTTTCAACGAAACTTTTTAAAACTTTGTTAGTATTTTAAAAAATTTTTAAAAAAATTTTCTCAAACTAATTTTTTTAAAATTTAAACAGAGTTCTTAAGAAAATCCTAATGTCATTCTTTCGTTATTCCTTGTGTAGGTATTATTATGGAAATTTTAAATTAAAATAAAAACGTTCATTTTTTGTTAAATTTTAGTGTTGTAAATTAAAATAACAACGAATACAGTGGTGTAACTTGAAGAAACGATGTAACTACTTTTAGTAGCGTAATTTCAAAAAGAGCTGTAACTACTATTAAGAATTTAGTTTTAACCCCATACAGTACTGTAACTAAATAAACCAAACTCAGATTGATGTGTTAGCGTTTGAGGTGAGCCAAACCATGACCTAGATTAGAATGAACGAAGTAACTCAACGGAACCGTTCTTATTATTTTTGGTTTAGGAATTGTTTAGATTGTTTCAACCCCCCCCCCCCCCCCCATCAACTACCCTCAGCTCCAACGACATTTGATAACATTTCAAGCACCCATAAAAGCATCAGCTCAAAAATCCGCTTCTAACTCTCACGGCACCTCGCTGTCAACTCTAAGACTAAACAACATGAATCAAACTATTGAACGAATTTCATTTTGAACAAGTTTCCCTTCTGCCCAACTTCCTTCGATCAATTTTCATTCCAAATCAACTTCCGGTAACCGAAGTTGTCCGGAGAAGTTTATACCGGTGAGAGTCAACCGTTAGTTCTATTTTTTACACGTGTGTTTAGAACGTGAATCAGAACAAATCGGTTAATTTTAAAAGCAGAAGCCCAAGTAAAATTAGAAAGCGCGTGTTATTTGTTCTCGTTGACACGTATGTTTGGTATAAGAGAACCTGATACGACAGGTACATGTTTAGCCGGTTCACATTCAGATCAATGCTAAAACTAACGACCTAAAGCCAAGAAGCAAACTATACGTCCTATAGGACCACCGCCTCACACAATTAAATGGTGCTTTTCAAACTTGTATGCGTGGTCTCGGCGCTATGGTTTGTGGTCATCGATCACCTTTAACCAACCGAGCAGCGCAGCCTCAATCCTCCACATTTTTTAGGAAAGGAGCAGCCACTCTAAGGATGTATAGCATACAGATTACGGATACTGAAATAACAATGACAAAGTTTTAACCTACTGGTAATAATCATATCTAAATGATATATTCCTCGTTAGGGAGGGACACTATACAAATCTTCAATCATATATCAAGGCAAGGAACTAGTCATGAAATGCAACGTTTTTTAATTAAAAGGGCAAATACCAAAATTTAAAATTTCATAACGCTGTAATCATGAGCCAACTTGCTGCAGCTTTTATTGTCAATGTCTTTTTGACGCCATGGAAGTTAAAGGAAGAGTTAAATCCCTTCCCTAAATTATATCCAAGCATTTCCTTCGCTCTGATTCCTATATTATTCGTTTATTTTGCGAATAAATCTCACATCTAAATCCTAAACTCTAACATGAGGCTTGTTACATTATAATAAGTGAACAATGGTAATACACTATTAGCCAGTGTGAGCCGGTAGCAAATTGTATAGCAACTGTGACCAAACCGCGTCTCGCGAGCCGCATGCGACTCTTCTGTGTTCATACTGTGGCTTGCAAACAATGAATGAAATTTTTAAAAATTCGTTTGGAATATTTAATTACAAAATAAATGACATAATTTTAAGAACTCTGACCGAAACAAAGAGTTGAACATATTTAAAGATTGATTGAAATTGTGAAAGTTTAAGGGATTTGATTGGTTTCTAGTTAACTGATGATGTCAACTGCTTAAATATCTGGTTACGGTTTAAATTCGCATTTTAAAGTATTGACCATTACGTTAGTCTTAATAAAGTTATTAAATTATTATTTGAAATTTTAAATCAAACATGGCAACCAGGTGCAAGAAATGAGAAAATAAAGGGAAAAAAAGAATTTTACCTCCAGGAAGGGAAGAGGACTTTGCATTTATTGGTAAAGGCAGTAAGCCGATTAGCCTAATTAGCCAAACACCAGTAGCAAATTACAAAGCTATCAAGTTGAAGCGACGCTATGAAAAAGTCAAGGAGAGTTTGAAACGCGCTACCCACTTCAAAATGACAAAGCAAGAATGTGTTAGCAGCAGACAATACTCTCTGTCTGCTCTAAAGGTGTCACTCTAACTAAGGCAAGATATGACATCCCTTGGTGTACTGCACGTTGTAAACCGCCTTATTCTGGTGGGGACATTTTTAAGAAGAAGAATATTGAGGGAAAAAATCAAAGCATCCAGCAGTAACTAGGTAGGTACCAGCATCTGACAGAAAATCTAGCAATCAACCAGATTTAAAGTAACTTGCTAATTCAAAAGCTTTTCAGCAAAATCATACCAAAGAATGTCCACTTTAATTAGGAGCCTATGTGCAGTGTTTTTCTATTCATAAATTTTAAATTTTAAAATATTTTGTTGTTGTGTAACTAACTGTAATTAACGCATTTTTTTTTCACTTAAGATACGGTTGGAGTTAGAACTACCGAAATGTTTAAATCAATAAAAATCGAATTTTAAAAAATCGTTTAAAATGAATCACAATAGAAATGTTTCATTGTCAGCGAGGTCGTAATGCACAGTGCCTCACTGCGGCCCTCATAAAATTTGTGTAGTTTTAAAATGACTGCCAGCTACTGGCAGGTCCGGCCACCACTGTGGTTTAGTTTCTCCCCGGACAAAATATCCCAGCGAGCCTTCGTATGATTCATCTTAAGGAACGGCACACGCTGAATTGACAAAGCCTATTTATATAAAAGAAAGAAGAAAAAAAAACGTGGCGTCAAAATGGTTTTGTCCACAATATCATATTTGTAGTTCAGAGAGAGGCTGTCTGCCCCGAGCCTTTCATGCTCATCAATTTTTTAAATGGCATCATTTTAGGGGCCTCTATGTAACAGCCGTGTGTGTGTTAAACTGATTCACTTGTGTCATAGGAGCCACTGACATTTTCTCAAATATCGGGCAACCTTTGTGAGACGTTATGTTAATCTGGTTCAATGATCTACAATGTAGAAAAAAATATATCTCCCCTTAATAATCCAGCGGTTATTTCCAGAGGCGTCACTAGGGTTGGTGTCATCCGGTGCGATAGCTCATGGTGTCACCCCACTCATGACTAATCCCATAGAACTCGCCCGAGTCTTTCAGTGCCAACTAACGGGAACATATAGACGTTTACATTTGGTCACGCCTTGTGATGGTGCCACCCGGGGCGGCCCGCCGCCACAGCACCCCCCTAGTGACGCCACTGGTTATTTCTCTATTTGCTTAGCTCTAAGATGAATGATCTATTCCGTTAATCTAGCGACTCAGTATTTCTCTGATTACTTTGACATTCCACAAATAATCCGTCCAAATGGCCAAGCTAAAAACTTGTTTCTTTCTTTTTTTTCTTTTAAATCACTTTCAATTAAACGGAGATTTTTTTTTGCAACTTGAAACGAAAATTAATATCGAAACTTTTAAAAATAATTAATTATAATTCAATTATTATGAAGTAGCTTTTTAAATATTATTTAATAATATTGTTGCATGATTGGAAAATGATGCAGTGGATTTTGACCTTTCATGTCCCCAAAGCTGATTTAAAAAAAAAAAAATAATAAAATAAAAAAAAATAAAAAATAATAATAATTAAAAAAAAAAGTTGGTCACTTTGGTGTCGGCTAAAATTATTTATAAAATCATTTATGTCATAACGTTCACGCGACACCAAACAAAAACTCAACGCAAAGATCTCATAAAAAAAAACCAAATATAACTACTGACCGAGCACTCGAAATAAGTTCATTGATGCGTTCTTTAAAAAAACAAGTATTGTTAAACTTTTATGATCGACCTAATCGCATCATAGACAATTTTTGTCGGTATAGCTCCTTCTACCACCAAAGCCAAACCTAGTTTGTAAGAGAAAATTGACAATTACTTGTTCTCCTTATCTATAAGAGGAAAAAAAACCTTGTGGTAATTTAATCTGAAGTCCAGCAGTCATTTATTTTGTTTCACGTAATCGTTTAATTATTTAGCGAAGATCCCCGAAAGTTGCAAGAAACCTTACAGTTTAGTTATGGTTTATAAGCAAAAGGATTTCTCCATTCCAAATTGTTTCATTTTTACCTACACCAGGGGTGGAGTCATCTGGTGATTTATAAATTATATTTGTAGTGATTCAGACAATGAGAATTGTTTAAAGTCAATTAAAAATGTTTAACTTCATGGCTATACGTTTCCACTGGGTTACACTCTACCCCCCCCCCCCACAATCACACACAATGTCTTTTTATATCGTCTACCAGCGGATGATCTAAGCACAATGACGTCATATTCTAACCAGGTCAATACCTTGAGCTCACGCTGACCCCACCCCCCACACCCCCCACCAACTCACCCTCCCTCTCTGGCGTGTTTGTTACCTGTTATCTGCGGCACCCGTGTTATTCTTGTCCCTAAATAATGGCTCGGCTTCACAGGAAGCTTATCTCCGAAAACACCTGGACCAAAACACAATAAGCGATAGGCGCGTGGCTAAAAACACAAACGGGCTCATGGATATCAATGGCTACAACATGGACTTAAAAACAAGTGGCTAAAACCTAAATTTAGACATGTGTTGAACACCTAGATTAAAAGAGAGGCCAAAACAGTTACTATTTGGGACTCGGCCATAGCGCAGAGAGGAAGGGGGAGGGAGAGAGAGAGAGAGAGAGAGAGAAAGAGGGGGAGAGAGAGAGAGAGAGAGAGAGAGGGGTGTACATCAATTTGAAAGTTAGAGACACATTATATAAACAATTAGAGTCAGAATTTTTGACTTCATGCAGCTCATCTGTCTTTCAAAACGGTGATACATATGTGAATTGAAAAATTGGTGCTTGGATGGGGAATGGGGTGATGGAAGTGGGGAAATTTTATTCTAAGGATTATATTATTAATACGGTATCAGAACGGTAGAGCGACAACTCGTTCGGCTTGTGGAGGCAGTAACCATGTACCGGGCCAAGGCAGCTAAGATAGGTACCTGATATTAGTTGGAGAAAAGTCAAGGTGCTTAAATGATCGGAATATTGATAATGGGCCTTAAATAAAACGGAGAAGAAAACGAAAACATAAAATAAGAGTAAAGACTATGATTTTTATGTAATATTTTTACAAAGCACTAGGAAATATCCGTGGAAAAGCTGTTTACTTAATTGAATTTGTTTTGTTATTATCGATCTCTGTACTTTGAGCCCTCGCTACTTCGCGGTTCGACCATCGTGGATTCTCGACTTCGCAGACTTTTTTTTCATTACGTATGTATATATTATAAAAGAAATATATCGCGTATTTTCCGGAAATTTCGAAAATAGCCGAGGTAATTCCATTAATAATTAGTCATATCTGCTCTTACTGATGGTTCATGATTCATTGCATTACACATTACATATAATGCAGTACAGAAAGAAATAAAAGACGAAAAGAGAATGTGATTCAGTATACGTAGTAAAATTAAATCGAACATGAAACACAAATCAGATGCAGTCTGACTCTGTCATGTTTGAATAGTGTAAGGCTGCTGATGGCTACCTGACTCTGTCATGTTTGAATGGTGTAAGGCTGCTGAGGGTTACCCGACTCTGTCATGTTTGAATAGTGTAAGGCTGCTGAGGGCTACCTGACTCTGTCATGTTTGAATGATGAAAGGCTGCTGAGGGCTAACTGACTCTGTCATGTTTGAATGGTGTAAGGCTGCTGATGGCTACCTGACTCTGTCATGTTTGAATGATGAAAGGCTGCTGAGGGCTACCTGACTCTGTCATGTTTGAATGGTGTAAGGCTGCTGATAGCTACTACTACAATTGTAATGGATGTGCATCTTTTCCATGAATCTTTTGTATGTAGACGTAGTACTGCCAGTGGGGGCGTTAGGTAAGCGCGGGGCCTAGTGCCAGCAATGACCCCGCGGGGCCAGAGTACTAGTAAAGATCGCTACGGAATTTGACCTTCAAAAGGATTAAAAGAGTGCCTCTTTCGTTTCTTTATAATCGTTTCCAGCATACGTTCTACCGTTCTACCATCCACTCTTTGGTTCTACATGTATAGGCTATTAACCAGGACGAGACATGTTCAGGACCGAAACGCGGGGCCTACCTAAGCACGGGGCCTGGGGCAGTCGCCCCAGTTGCCTCCCCCAAACGCCGCTCCAGAGTACTGCATCCAATAATATAGTTTGTTGCAAAAATCACATCTCGAATAAGCGTAAATATCCTTAAACAAAACAAGCGTAAAATAGCGTACGTAAAGCATATATAGTACCTTATATTTGAATTTGAAACTACTACGTACATGTAAGACGGACTGTGATTGGTTCCATTGCTGATAGATGACGAATCAGCTCCCAATGGAGGGTTTTAAAAGTCTGAATATACATGTTAAATAAATACGTAAATATGGTGTCCCTACTTCACGGATTTTCAGCCATCGCGGCCGGATTGGGAACCTATCTACCGCGATAAACGAGAGTTCACTGTATTGTAAATAACATTGTAAACTGCCTAAGATTTGCAGATATTTAAATAGCAACGATTATTTATTTGTTTGAAAATCAAGGGGCCCACAAGTTGTGTAATTTTTTATTATTTTTTTTACGGGGGTTCTAAAGGTTGATGAGCTAAAACCCCAAGCATATTCGGAAGTCCTAAAGATTAAATAAATATATTGTTACTCCAAATATGCTTTTTTAATTCAAAGAATTTAAAGTGATTGACCATTTTAGCACAACAGGGGACGAGGTCCACTTTGTTGGTTTAATTGTATGATCATCGCATCAAGAAACCTGTGTTAAGTCAGCAATAACCATGTGAGTTTAAAAAAATTTATGTTGCAAGTCGTTCAACAAAAGATAAATGCGAGGCTAAATGTTGCCAAGTTACATTATATCTATAAAATTGTCTTGATGTTGTTGACATGCACAGGGCGTATACATGAAAGAGTTTCAGAATGCTATTTTACATATCTTTCGAATTCGGCTTAAGTGTGGGGTCAACTTAGGACCTGACTTTTGCATTGAATTGGGTCGAAATCCTTCATTCCATTTCCTCTCGGTTTAAGTTACAGCTCAGAAATAAACTTTTGGTCGACCTCTAAACAAAATTGACACAGTATCTAACAGTAACATTGCCCTCATGTGACAAAGCCACTTACTGAAATAGCCACTTATTCACATAGCAACTTTATGTTCAATGTTAATGACGAACATCTATGAAGTTAACTGTGCTCAAACAAAGTGAAACTGTTACTAGACACACGGCAAGTCAAAGTGTTTACATGGACACAGAGAAGGTCAAGGTGTTTTCATGGATACGTGTCAAGTCAAAGTGTTTAATTCGACACAAGACACGTCAAAGTGTTTAACTTGACACAAGGCAAGTCAAAGTGTTTAACTTGAAACAAAGCAAGTCAAAGTGTTAAACTTGACACAAGGCAAGTCAATGTGTTTAACTTAACACAAGACAAGTCAAAGGGTTTAAATGGACACAAGGCAAGTCAAAGTGTTTAAATGGACACAAGACAAGTCAAAGTGTTTAAATGGACACAAGGCAAGTCAAAGTGTTTAAATGGACACAAGGCAAGTCAAAGTTTTTAAATGGACACAAGGCAAGTCAAAATGGTTTAAAAAGATAAAAAAAAGACGGGCCAAAGTGTTTACATGGACACAAGGAAGGTCAAAGTGTTTAAATGGTTACGAAGCAGGTCAAATTGTCTAAATGAGCCCTTGAGATTTCAAAATTTTACCTGGATATTTCTTCTTGCTAATGAACCTCAGAGACGGCTCGGACGACTCGCCAACACTCGCCTCGAAACTGTGAAGGAATTCTCCCGAGGGCGTTGCCATGGTGACGATTACGTTCTGACTGTTGTTAGAGCAACGAACCGCTTCTAAATACAGGTCACATTCCGGAAACGTCGGCAGGAAAAAGTAATCGCCACAAGTGTCTGGAACTGAAAGTTTAAAAAAAAAAAAAAAGTGATCTGATAGAAATAAAATTGCCTCTGTTGCTGTGTGTACATTGAAAGGCAGTTGTTGTTTTTAATTAAAAAAAACAACAACTATATTTCGGGAGTTTTTATTCAACAGTAAATAACATTATTGATTTTAACCCTCTCTTTCCCACCCATCATGACGTCATAACGTGGCGAGCGTGGGTGGAGGCCAGAAATTAGCATAATTTATCAGGTTGGAACAAAACGTCGTTGTAAAACATCGAAGTAAATTTAGAGCAGTAATTGTGAGATCAAATTGGCCATCTTTACCCCCAAAGAAATTAAACATCTACCAGAAAATAAAAATTTATTCGTTTTTTTTTTTTTTTGGGGGGGGGCTATGTGGATGGGCAGGAGCAGGCTACAGCTGTTTAGATGTGTCTTAATTTGTTTTCTTGTTTTTTTTCTTCACAGAAACGCAACATATGATCGCCTTAACCACCAATCAAAGCATTCCTTGGGGTTATATCAAAATAAGATGTGTAGTGCTTACAAATGAGCACATGGTCGGATTGTAGAAACACCCAGACAGAATGCTGTGACATAGGCGGAGAAACCAGTGGCGTACTCTGAGATGAAAATCCAATGGAAAAGACGTAAACAAGGTAAGGGTTAGCCTGACAGGACGTAACAAAACAGTGAACGTTTCGGCAAAGAGCCTTTATCAACGAACATACAAGACACCAACAAAACGAAAATAAAAATAAAAAATGAAAAATGAAGGAACTTAGCTGCGGTGAAATCCAAAGTATCCAAAAAGAAGTGAAACTGAGAGATGACAGAGCGATATTATATAGGAAAGCAGAGAGTGGGCGGGGCAACCGCCTAGGTGGACAAAGAAAAGACCATATTCATCCCATGTGGTGCGATTGTACCGTGACTTTCTATTAATCTGTTTTCAATCTGGACTCTCGTGGGTGTGTTTGTGCACGAGACAATAGCAGTGACTGCCAGGTCCTTGACACCCATATGGTCGCGTCCATTGAAGTGACGGGAGACGGGACACTGTTCAGACTAAATAATTTGGTGAACTGGCAGATGGCAGGCTAAACATTTAGCGAACTGGTCAGAAAATCTACATGAGATCTACGAGAAAGACAAAGGAAGACAGTTTGCGAAAGTAGAAATGTATACTGAACAAGTTCGATCGTTTACTGCGTTGATTTCTGTTACAAAATTTGCGAGAAGTTGTTCAAACATTCAAGTGTACTTTACTGGGATTTCGAGTCAACTCTAAAAGATATTTAAACAATTGTTCCATCTAAGACTCTACGTAACCTATTTCCTTTTTTTACTGAATTATTAACGGAGAAATAAGTGAGGGAAAAAACACTAATTGTCTGTCAACAGAGAAATGAACAAAATACCGCAAACTTTCAACAGGAAAATTGGAAATAAATACTCAGGCTTGTCCATAGGAATGTTTTTCCCATGTGATTCCCATTGGAAACGTACCATGGGATGGGATGGGATGGGACAGGCATAAATTGCTATGGGATGGGATGGGATGGAATGGGACAGAAAAATATGTCCCATGGACAAGCCTGTAAATACCTAACTGTCAAAATTGCAACTAGAGAAAAAGACAACTAATTTTCAACAGAGCAATGAGAGATCCCCCCCCCCCCACACACACACACGTTTTTCAGACCATGATTGCCTTTAATGGCAAGTCAAGCAGCGTTTAGAATATTTTAAAACTATAAGCCTCTGCATACGAGGTATTGTTGGGCTAGCACAATGCCTAGCCGCCTTTACCTTCCCTAGCCAATGTCAATTACCTATTTCCAAGCAGGGTGAACTCGGGGAACTTGTCAGCACAGAGCAATGAGAGATAAATATCACTAGTTATCAACAGAGCAATGAGAGATAAATATCACTAGTTATCAACAGAGCAATGAGAGATAAATATCACTAGTTATCAACAGAGCAATGAGTGTGAATGACAACGAGGATAGCTTCCAATTTTTATAAAAATATGATTAGCCCATAAAAACCGATAGGTCATTGCGGCTAGAAATACCACTTCCCTTGAAACATAAGTATGGCGCTACGTGGTCGGTCAATAAACTAAAAATATATTAAACACGCATTTTATTTTTTAGTAACCCACGTAATAAATATTTTACAACGTAAATTTGTGTGAACATCTACAATTCTATAAAGCCAACGCGTATAGCAAGCAAGAAACGCGCACGTGACATTGGTAAAAAAAATACATTTACCGCAGAGATCTGAGCTGTCTAGGGTAGTACTACTCTCAGAGACCAAATGTCTAGCGGATCCTGTACTCTCAGAGACCAAATGTCTAGCGGATCCTGTACTCTCAGAGACCAAATGTCTAGCGGATCCTGTATTCTGATGAAGTCAAATTTATTTAAAACTAGCTGACCGGTCCTTCCAACGATCAAATTAAAAATGAATAAATTGCAAGAAAGCAATGTGGGGTATGTTTTAAAAATAATTATGTCAGAAATTTTCGCGGAAATGTTTGCAAAAAGTCCAAGTTTCTTAGCAAACGGAGAAATAAATTAATAATTTAAAAGTTTACATAAGAAGAAACGATATAAAGGGCACGGGCCCAAAAATGAGTGACATTTTTTGTGTCTTTGTACTCAAGCTGTATGTGTCAATATCGTGTAAAATTTAATGGATAATACAAGTATTAACGTTCAATTAAAAAGACAGTTGGGGCCCCCAGGTCCGAGAGAATGGTCATTAGGAGTTCAGTGCCCTATAGTAATTTAATATAGATCCTTAAGTTTTTATATACTCAGTTTGGTCAAACTCCAGTTATTTTCTCATTAGCTAACACTTTAACTAATTTTTATATTGCTAATATAGGGGGGAAACGACATTAATGGGCCCCGGGTCCTTTCCTTGCAAGTTGTCTATTTCAAAAACCTGTTCATTTTAATTCAGTTTCATCATGTATATATATTTCTATAGATCATGAATGGGGAAAATATCTTAAACATATACGAAAAAAGGCATTTGGGGCCTCCAGCCCCTAAGAAATTGGCATTAAAAGTTCAGTTCCCTTAAGTATTTTAATATGGCCTACTAATTTTTTGGGTACAAAGTTTGGTTAAGATCCATTCATTTAGTTACACTAATTTTTATATAGCTCATATAATCACATAAAAATGACACTTAGGACCCCAGAGCTCATTCAGTGCAAGACATAAAGTTCAAAATACATGTTCATTCAATATGGATAATAATGGATGCATTTTTCATTATGTTTCAAGATCGTTATAATTCAATAGGATATAAAATTCATAAATGTTTAAGAAAAAGGGCATTTTGAGTTCAGTGTCCTATATAATTTTAATATTTGCTGTCAAATATTGATATACAAAGTTTGGTTGCGATCCATCAATTAACTAATTTTTGCATAGCTCACATAAGCGAAAAATGACATCATGGGCCCCCGGCGCCCCATGATTGTTAAATTTAGGAAAACAAAGTTGCGAGCATAATCAACAGTCTCCAAAAGTTTCATAACGATCGAGTGAATGGTTTAGTCAGCTATAAAGGACATGCACTCACACACATACAGTCATACTTTGATTTTTTTTATATATAGATTTTAATCCCAGAATTCAAATTCAGAATATCTCTTGTCATGTTGACGCATGATTCAGGCGCGCCTACTTCCGCTCTTATGTTTTCATCTCAGACGCTGAAAACCATCTGGTTTTAGATTATATTCTAGAAAGTCTCTAAGGCGATTACCTCATGAAGGCTGAGAAATGGATTCAATTGTTGCTGAGTATTGATTGGATTATAGGAACCAATCTCTAGTCCTTTGACATTTTATTCTTGTCACTGACGTCAATTTCCAGGCACAACAGCCAGTTGTCAAGAACTCAAAAATCAATTTTAGACATCTTCAATTTTTTTCAGTTCTATGTTTGATTTACCCGATCTATTGTTAGTATACAATGACTGTTCAATAGTTGATATACCCTGACTGTTTTATAGTTGATATACCCTGACTGTTCAATAGTTGATATACCCTGACTGTTCTATAGTTGATATACCCTGACTGTTCTATAGTTGATATACCCTGACTGTTCTATAGTTGATATACCCTGACTGTTCTAAAGTTGATATACCCTGAATGTTCAATAGTTTATATGCCTGACTGTTTTATAGTTGATATACCATGGCTATTCAAAAGATGATTTACCTTAACTGTTCTGTATTTGATAAACACTGACTGTACTATCATCAATATACATAATTGGGCATGTATGCGTGTCCGTTCATAACGCTACTAATTTTAGAAGGCAGCACACGCTTTAAAAAAAAGCCTTGAGATAAAAAAAATCATGTTAAGCCTGGTCCCTTTTTGGACTCAGGACGTGTTAGCGCATTTTCGTATTATGTATCAGTACTTATGTTAGATATCAGCATTATGTAGTTATCAGTAATTGTGTTTAGATTTTAGACATATTTTTATGAATTTTTAGGAACTCTTGTGTGTTGGTGGTGGTAGGAACTCTTGTGTGTTGGCGGTGGTAGGAACTCTTGTGTGTTGGTGGTGGTAGGAATTCTTGTGTGTTGGAGATGGTAGGAACTCTTGTGATATACATCATGGGTCTAGGACTTTGATACTTCCAGGAGCTCTACTGCCACTACAAGAGGTCGGATCGAGTAACAGAGTGTTGATGCACAAATGGCAGGTCAGGACATACAAAAAGCATATATACATCATGGGTCTAGGACTTATGGATGCTGAGATCTAGGGTGATGACAGACGGACTGACGGACAGACGGACAAAACGGATACAATAGCGCATTTCGACTTCTCGAAAATGCGCTAAACACGTAAATAAAAACAAGTTTTTCACTATAAATCCTTTAAATACGAGACATAACTATAAGGATGTTCATTATAATAAGCAGGGCAAATCAATCCGAAAATACAAAATTCTAGTTATGTCTCGTAAAACGTGTTTAATATAATGCGCACCGATCGGGAATATATTTTTAAAAAGTATCGTCAATATAATGCGCACCTCATTGCGCGACAGGAAAGGTTGTTAAACAAAATACGCACAACGACACTATCTCAAAAATTAGCATGATACATAGAGATAAATAAAATAATGTAACAATTTAATAATTCAATTACTGTCCATTCGATCGATCTGAAATTTTAATACATCCTTTTTATCATCGGCATGAGTCTGCCTGCAAACTTTCAGCTCGCTAGCTTACGAGAAAGTGGGTCAAAATCGATTCAAAACTTTTTCGGCAAGCAAGCAAGGGCTCAAATAGACACCACAAGTTAATATAAAAGATTTTTTAAAAATACGGGGGAAAAAAAACAAAAAACTTAGCCAACGTCTGCGTAAAAGTGTTTAATATTGCAATAAATTCATAATATAAAAATAAATAAAATGAATGAAAATTCTGTATTATATTATTTTTTATTGTGATGTATATTTTTTTCAAGGTCAATAGGTTTCAGCTGAGATATATTTATATTGAAAACTTCCGTCATTTTTGACGGTTAATGCACTAGTTTTTAATATACCCTGACTATTTTACAATTGATGTACCCTGACTATTTTATAGTTGATGGGACCTAACTGTTCTATAGTCTACTTTTTTTTTCCAATTTTACTCCATTTTTTGTATTAAACGAAGCTTGCGGACATATCCTGACACCGATACATCACTATATTATTTCGTTAGAGAACCTGCCATTGTTGGGAGGAGTCTGTTTCACATGGATAAGATCGAACATGATTCTCGACTGATTTAATTGCCTCATGACGTCATGAATGGCGGGTAGTTAAGACAGGTCTAAACAGCCTGCCATTTCCCCCCATGTATTTCCTGTGATGGTTGAAAAGGTCAAGACCACCACCACGCCCCTGCCCCGTGGGAAAGGGCGCTCAGGGATAGATTGGTATCACCCTGACGAGATAATGACATACTTTTACCATATAATTTTTGTTCATTAAATAATTAGGTTATTGCTTTTTTGTGAAGAAATTATGTGCATGATATTTTTATGTAGGAATTTCCTTCATGATATTTTGTCGGGAAGGAATTAGGTTTAAGATTTTTTTTGGAGAAGGTTATTAAGTTTATGATGGTTTTTTTTTTCGAGAAGGATTTTGGTTTATGCTCTTTGTTCATGAAGGAATTAAATTTATGATGTTTATTTATGAACAGATGGGGCCATGATATGTATCCTTTATCCACTCCCTAACTTTCTGCACTACCTAACTTTATTCACTCCCTAACTTTATCCACTCCCTAACTTCATCCTCTCCCTAAATTTCTCCACTCCCTAACTTTATCCACTCTCTAACTTTATCCACTCTCTCACTTTCTCCACTCCCTAACTTTATCCACTCCCTAACTTTATCCACTCCCTAACTTTATCCACTCCCTAACTTTATCCACTCTCTAACTTTCTCCACTCCCTAACTTTCTCCACTCCCTAACTTTCTCCACTCCCTAACTTTATCCACTCCCTAACTTTATCCACTCCCTAACTTTCTCCACTCCCTAACTTTATCCACTCCCTAACTTTATCCACTCCCTAACTTTATCCACTCCCTAACTTTATCCACTCTCTAAATTTTTACCCTCTCTCTATTTTTCGATCAATATTTCTTCTTCCTTGCTATATCAAATTTTAGATTTAAGTAATTTGGGTAATTGTAATCTTTAAGCTCCAAACATTTTATACCCCACGTTTCAGTTACAATATTTCAAACGTAGTTTCTCTAATGAATTGATTTTGATCCTACATATCATTTTTATATATCTAAACGGAATTCCTATAAAATATTTCAGATATGAACTCTGAGTACTTAAATTAGGAGCAAAATATTATCAGTAACGAAATTTTATTTTAAGACAACAATATAATCCTATATCTTATCTTTGTTTTGAGACAAAGTACCTAAAAAAAATAATAATAATAAAAAAAAAAAAATAATAAAATAAAAAATTAAGAGTAATTTAATATTTTTCTTTTAAGATAAAATATCCAAAAATGTACGCGTAGTAAAAGATTTTTTTTTTTTTCGAAGTGTTTCTGTAATGGAATCAAGAAGACAAAAATTGTTTGTGTGTTGTTCTCGTGTTGTTCTCGTGTGGTAACAATGCAACTTACCGTTAGTTAAGTTNTATATATATATATATATATATATATATATATATGTTTTATTTGTGTATTGTATGTCAGTTGGAAAAGGCTATTTGCCGAAACGTTCGCTGTTTTGTTACGTTATGTCAGGCTAATCCTACCCTGTTCACGTCTTTTCCATTTACTTACCGTTAGATGAGCGGCCAAAACCAGGAAAGACAACTGATAAACAACCTGTCGAGGATAGAAGTAGTAACTATAGTTTGAACTGAAATAATTTTAGCTCAACCAAATGCACACTCCACAGTTCACACAAATAAAACGCTATTTGAAATAAAGGAACTATTACAGTTCCCATTCAATAGAAGGAACTATTACAGTTCCCATTCAATAGAAGCATTATCATTTACACGATGCCTTTTCGCCTCACTTAAATTATTCTCAGTTAATAGATTAGACTATCAAGGGTTAAACTTATAGCTATACATGAGCCCGCGGTCTTGATCCTAACGTTAAGAAATATAACACGACGTCCGTCTCAATACATATGAGGAACTCTTAATGACGATAGGAGTTAAACTAAGGGAGCAAACTCACTACATGCTCAATGTCTAGCGGTGCTTTTTTTTTCTTTTTTTTTTCTTATTTTTACAATTATATTCAATTTTATTGTATGGTGGTGTCAGATGTTTGGCCTCGACGGCCCAGGCATTAGACCTCCTTACACGTGAGTACAACATACAGTTCCTACTTACTTTCGGCCAACCCCTTGACCTATTTTACCCAACAAATCCGAACCCTTTGACCCGCTATACCAGGGAAACAAGTTAGACCTACTATCAATGGCGACCAAACTTGTTGTTAAGGCTATGGCTGATTAAGGGGGGTTGCTGATTGGGCTTAAAACAGGGGCCCCCATTGATTTAAGGGCCCAAAACGTATTATATTGTATAATAAAGGTGGCTGGGCCAGGCCCCATGTGGAATCGCAGCCAGGGGCCCCGTGCAATCTTAATCCACCCCAGTGTTGAGGTACTTGGCCTAAATTACATGCCACCTTGACCAACTGGCATATGAGAACCAGTTTGACCTACTTACCCATGACAACCAAAGCCGAGACGTCTAATTTGGTGAAAGAATTCCGGAACAGACAACGCATCTTATTTCAACAAGAGTGATCTTCCTCTTTCAACCCATTGGTTACCGGAACTTGGCACAATTGAACTATTCTGAAATTGATATAAATCACAAGGTTCAAAATTAGCTCGCTTTTTAGAAATGTCTGACTGTAAATGCTGATTAAGCAATATCTGATAGTAGATGGTGATAGAGCAATATCTGATACTAGATGCTGAGAGCAATATCTGATAGTAGATGCTGATAGAGCAATATCTGATAGTAGATGGTGATAGAGAAATATCTGATAGTAGATGGTGATAGAGCAATATCTGATAGTAGATGGTGATAGAGAAATATCTGATAGTAGATGTTGATAGAGCAATATCTGATGCTGGTGTCAATTGAGAAATGTTTGACTGAATACGATGTTGGCGGAGAATCTGATGCAGGTGTCAACTGAGCTATGTCTGACTGCAGATCGTGATGGAGCAACGTGTTATGTTTGTTTCAATGGAGCAATGTGTGACTGTAGATGATAAAACAGCAATATCTGTGTTACGGGAATTAGTATAATTGGGATTAGGCTAAAAACGTTTCTGGCAGTACTTCGTGTAAGACATTCATTTGACTCTAGTTACCTGTTTCCAAGATAATCATCTTTATACTTTATAGAGAGCTTATGCTCTTTTAATAAAAATCCGTTCGACCGATGACGTATGTGTTCTGCCTGCTCGCCGGAAGATCAATGGTTGAATCACAGAAGAGCTGAGATGCCATGCGTGTTGTCAGATATGCACAGAGCTGTCGGAGCTCGAGAGGACGGTCAAGTATGACTCAGCATTGAAAAAACGTTCATGTCCATCATTTCCGACAGAAAGACGAGTGCTGCAAGTGTCAGGGGCGAGGCTGTTTTTTAAAAAAAACAACAGTTGAAGTGGAGATGAGCAGCTCATTGGACAGATCAAGCCCTCAGTGGTGAACTCGAGCGTCTGGTTTTCTAGGGTGAAAATATGAGGGTGTTAGGCACGAGTGGCGGGTAGTGTATCTGGTAGGCTGGTCATTCACAACATAAACTTTTCTGCAGAAGTAAAAAAAAAAAAGTTGCTTTAGAATTCACATATTAAATAAGATAGATATTTATAATAATCTTTTCACCGAAGTGACAATCTGCAAACTATTGGAATAGTTCGTAGATTACGTTAGAGTGAGAAAAATATTAAAATTTGTGAGCACGTAATTTCAAACTGTTTCATGTACGTACTTTGTGAAACGATTAAATCAGTACCAGGTAATATATATATATATATATACGTATACATATATATATATATATATATATATATACATATATACATATAGCCTATATATATATATATATATATATAATATATCAACAAAGCAGTTAACATTGCATATTGCACGTGTCCATTGTAATTTTGATCAATTTTTCACGCACAATCGTGAGCTTCATAAATCGGGCAATCTTAAAATTTCACCATTTTCCTTTTGAAGTGTGCCTCTGATCTTTGATTGTATTAAAAATTTGTGTGTAGTTTTGTTTTTTTATTGTTTTTTTTTTTAGAGAGAGATAAGAAAGATCCCGAAATTCTGTAAAATTCTGTGATATTGTCATATTTTAATGTCTCAATTCTGTTCAATGGAATGTAAGGGCATGCATTTCAATACCATCTTCTTGTCGTAATTGTTAATGTTTTGAAAAATATCTTGCTGTTAACAAGGCATAGAGCCTGAACACAAACCAGCTGTCACAAATGCATGTGTTTCAACTCCATTGATGACTTTTCTATCTCATAATACAACTTTCGTCTTGATTAAGTTGAATTTTTGGTTACATTTGTTTGTTCCTTTCTATCTCGGCGCGGTCGTGACGTTAAGAGACTTTTGAAAGTTTAATTCATTTTCTAATTTGGTTTTCCTATATCCACGAAACTGTTTTCTGATATATATATATATATATACATTATCTAGCTTTTCTGCTCTTTCATTTTACTTGTGTAATTGAATGAGAGAATCCCAATCTGAGTCGCTATGAAATGACAGTAGCGCAAAGCTGTACTCTATCAGGACTGACAACGTGACACGTAATCTTTTCCCATCAGATGTGGTATTCACGCAATGCCGTGACATACTGGTAAACGGGTTGTCTTCTCTTTTGAAAGAGGGGGGGGTATGCTTTTCAGATTGACACATGTCATTTTTGAATTTTTTAAAAACTTTTGTTGAGTTGATGGTGATGATCTGATTCACTGGAGTGTAACGTTTTAGAGAGACATCACAACTTTTAGTGAGACAACACAACTTTTGGTGAGACATCACAACTTTTAGTGAGACATCACAACTTTTAGTGAGACATCACAACTTTTAGTGAGACATCACAACTTTTAGTGAGACGACACAACTTTTAGTGAGACATCACAACTTTTAGTGAGACATCACAACTTTTGGTGAGACATCACAACTTTTAGTGAGACATCACAACTTTTAGTGAGACATCACAACTTTTAGTGAGACATCACAACTTTTAGTGAGACATCACAACTTTTAGTGAGACATCACAACTTTTAGTGAGACATCACAACTTTTAGTGAGACATCACAACTTTTAGTGAGACATCACAACTTTTAGTGAGACATCACAACTTTTAGTGAGACATCACAAC
>MUZC01000877.1:0-16023 GCA_002072015.1 Radix auricularia
ATTTGTTGGGACCAGTGCCATGGGCCATAGTTTGTTGGGACCAGGGCCATGGGCCACAATTTGTTGGGACCAGTGCCATGGGCCATAGTTTGTTGGGACCAGTGCCATAGTTTGTTGGGACCAGTGCCATGGGCCATAGTTTGTTGGGACCAGTGCCATGGGCCACAATTTGTTGGGACCAATGCCATGGGCCACAATTTGTTGGGACCAGTGCCAAAGTCACACAAGGCTGGCCATATACGCACTTCACAGTTTAAGTCCGAGAACGAAAATCGATTCTGCAAAGCGAATGGCTGGCAACCCCCCCCCCCACGGCCCTGTTCATCTACACCCCACATCCCCCTCTACACGGTTTGCTTACATCAAGCACCCAATCTAATCATCTCAAGCTCAGAGCAAACCAAAAATTCTATTTTCATCAATCAAATTTTATTATGGTGCAATGTCGAATCAATCGGTTGAATATTAATATTTTGCCAAGGTCACATTTCTGTAATGTAAATTTTATGTCAAGGGTACACCCAATGTACTCTATAGGCTGTGAGGCCGTTTGGTCGCGCAGATATCTCTGATCGACGCCGCGCAGCTGCTTAGAATAACCGCGAAGAAAATTTCGATTATAATAATACATCTGAGCTTGCTTGGGGGTGGGGGGACATTTAAAAATATGGTTACATCCATATGTATGATGTAAATTATGTCAAACACGTATCTAACGGTAGATAGATTAAAATTAGCACAAATGTAAAGAATGAATTTTAAAAAAAATAATGTAAATTAATATTGATCACCATTTAATCCGACCCTTCTCCTTAAAAAAAAAAAGTCCATAATAAAACAACAATGACAAGATAGAACGTTCAGGACCACATTATTTGTAGGACATCTTTCCTCTGCAATAATCTACACCACCGCATTTTGAAAGACTTGCAATAATCTACAGCACCGCATTTTGAAAGACTAACAATAATCTACAGCACCGCATTTGAAAGACTAACAATAATCTACACCACCGCATTTTGAAAGACTTACAATAATCTACAGCACCGCATTTTGAAAGACTAACAATAATCTATAGCACCATATCTGTCACAATAAGCCCATCATTTTCCTCTGTTGATAATATTCCCAACACATCTGAGACTTAGTAAAGACACTTTGAATCTATTTGCTTCTGTGTACGTTACATCATGTCACGATCTCATGGGAACTAGACCCTACAGATAGAAGGGATCTACCCGCAAGAGAAAAGGGATCATCCGGAGAAGGGACCCACCAAACAAAGGGAGGGGGACCGTCCACTCTGCCGCACTGACCAGCAATGACTCACCCAGACCAAACATCAAACCGCCACAGCTGCACATTCGTCAGTTTCTTTTTCTTATTTTTTTATAGCCGGGCGACGCACCGCGTCCGTTTCCATGGCAACGAAGCTCCATTTTTTGGCCAAAGTTTTTACCACCTTTAAGATAACATACAGCAGCTATTTAGACTAAAAATGCCGTTTGAATGTTTTTGCGTTCTTCAAATATTGGAACTAGCACCACATTTAATTGATATACCTCAGAAAACGAATTCAGTTTGATAAAAAATGAACGAAATAAATGTGTAAATGATAACTTCCTTTGTTGTATCACATTTCATGACGTCAATTTCTTGTATCTGATGTACGATCAATGTTATCTAAACCAGTGCTTCTCAAAAGTATGTTGGACCGGCAGGGATTTTTACATGGCACCAGCGACCGGTGCTATATTTTTTCCTTTATTGATGTCCTAGCTTCTTCTTCTTCAACGATCTCAAACTCTTTTTGAATGAGGATTTAGATCACAAGCCCTATATCCGTGATGTATTGCGCTGTGGCTATCAATTGGCTCAGTCCACTATACACTTTATCGGGGAGGGTTCCTCCTGGGGCCAAACGTCCTAGCTAAATGTCATATATTTTATTTGTTTTACTTTATGTGCTTAATGCCAAAAAATTGACATATTCTATGGGGTTAGTACGGCTGGTTGGATATGGAGGTTTACAATGAATATTTTTCAGTCCTTTCTTGATAACATCTGCGGACCGGCAGCGGATGGACCGGCACCGGTCTGCGGACCACCACTTTGAGAAGCACTGATCTAAACCAAATCGATAGTAAAGGCAAAGAATACCTTTGTTTATGTTTTCACAATACTATTATATGATGAGATGAAGGCGAGGGAAAAAAAACAGACTTGTGTTTTGTAGTTTTATAAATATCAAATAACTATTTGGTCAATACCGAGACATGCACCGACTGAAGTTTTTGACAAAAAGCGATATCAATGATTACATAATCGATAATTTTAGGAGAGTAATAAAGAAAATATTATTCTATAAATTAAAAATGTAAATAAAGGACATTCCTTCACGTAACGGTGTGTGTGTGTGAGGGGGTGGGGGTGGGGAAGGAGGTTGGTGTCACCGAAATTTCAGGGAAATCAAGGGTAGGTTACTCCGTCTCCTGTCATCAAGAACTGTCTGGTTGTCATTGTGTCACCCCAACCCACCTCCCCCAGTCAAGGGTCATTGAAGGTCAAGGCAATAGTTTGACCTAATCCAACGTCCCGCTGGTGCCGCGGGGCCCGGAGTCTTAACCTGTGTCATGCGATCTAGTCACGTGATACGTTGTCTGCCAAATTCTCAGCGGCTCACCCCCCCCCCTCTCAAACCAGCTTTCATGACAGGATTTGGTGGGGGGCAGATTAATGTGGGGGGGGGGCTGTTAATTCCCGGCCATATCGTCCACTGTAAATGTCGTCTGCTTTAGTTAAAGGATAACCGGAAGTTGGTAATTAAGATCCGGTCTACAGTTCCGGATGAGGACAATGCAAGTAAGAGAGAGATGAGAGAATCTTGTTCCGAAATGTGAGAATAATCTTTTCATTACATTTTGTTTGTACACTAGTCTCAATTAACACTAGCCAGACCCCACCCCTACGAACCGCCCCACTCCACACACAGAGGCCCACTGGTGGGGTTAAGAAAGGGACAATGCCGTGACCAACACAAGGAACTCAGTAGTGCATGATCTGTTTCAGTTATTTCTTGTGATATGGTAAAGATATTAAGGGGAAAAGTCTTTTCAACTTCAAGCTGTTTATTCTATTCCCCTCCCTCTAACACTAACATTGTAGTTTAATTACTCACTACTAAAATTGCCCTTCCGCTAACATCTAAAAACTAAAGTCAACGATTCTATGCGGCCATGCCAACCTTAAGATCTGTACTACACCTGGTTATTACTTGTCCTAACTTATAGGTATATCTGCGAAATCTGGAAGTAAACAAAGTAAATAGACCAACATCGTATTCGTAATGCCTATAAAAATAAATGCCTTGGCAGAATTTTACAGTCTTACGTGATCGTCTGATTGTAAGGCATCCGCAAACAAGTAAAGGAACTTTCTGAACAGACATAAGCAACTTCTACAATAAAAAAAAATTAAGATCTTGTTTGGTAATTTTATTAGAATATTAAATTTGTTTAGGGTCGTTAAAAGCTAAACGGAAATCCGATACATAATATTATAACATTTTTATTCAAATCACAGATATATTTATTGTTTTCTTGGGACACTCTCATTCCTCTGTATTGAAGATATGTCAACGTTAATTGGTCTATTTACTTTATTAGATTAGTTAGTGGTCGTCGAAAGCCCTGGTCAAAACAATATGTGTGTTGTCCCTTCTATTAATTTGCATCTTTGATATGTCATGAAAATGTTTAATGTATCGTCATTTTCAAGATGTTTAGCTCTTGTGGTTCAACTCAAACGACAGTTGACAATTAGATAAATGTATATATTTTTTTATTAGGTCACGATGACATGGTAACAATGTGTAATCAAAGGGTAATGTGATGTAAGAAATAAAAAGTTGCTTCGTTATTGCCATGACAACAATGTATATTCACGTCAACAGTGTGTTTTTGTGCGTGTGTGTGGTTATATTACTAAGATAATTTGTGAGGCTGAACTATCAAAGGGAGTTAATCACTCTTCGCTTGGTGTCTCCGGTGCCGAGTGAGCGCTAGCCGCCTCCCTTGCGAATACAATGGCGTCCTAATAAAGAGAGATGATGGAACACAAACAAACTGCTGAACGGCAGCTTCAAGCTAGATTGATAGCTATAGAAAGTGAGGGCAGAGAGACATGATAGATTGATAGCTATAGAAAGTGAGGGCAGAGAGACATGATAGATTGATAGCTATAGAAAGTGAGGGCAGAGAGGCATGATAGATTGATAGCTGTAGAAAGTGAGGGCAGAGAGACATGATAGATTGATAGCTGTAGAAAGTGAGGGCAGAGAGACATGATAGATTGATAGCTGTAGAAAGTGAGGGCAGAGAGGCATGATAGATTGCTAGCTATAGAAAGTGAGGGCAGAGAGACATGATAGATTGATAGCTATAGAAAGTGAGGGCAGAGAGAAATGATAGATTGATAGCTATAGAAAGTGAGGGCAGAGAGAAATGATAGATTGATAGCTATAGAAAGTGAGGGCAGTGAGGCATGATAGAAGAAGAGCCCCAAAAATACATGATGACAGAAATAGAAAATCAAGAGATTTGATGGTTTTTAGGATGTTGTTGTACAGACAAGCTAACTATACTTGGGAGCATACATTTTAATAAACTGTTTATAGCTCATTTTGGCGACCAGAGAGAGAGAGAGAGAGCGAGCGAGAGAGAGACAGACAGAGAGATAGAGAGAGACAGAGAGAGAGATAGAGAGAGATAGAGATAGAGAGAGAGACAGACAGAGAGATAGAGAGAGACAGAGAGAGAGACAGAGAGAGATAGAGAGAGAGATAGAGAGAGACAGACAGAGAGATAGAGAGAGATAGATAGAGAGACAGAGAGAGATAGAGAGAGACAGAGAGAGAGAGACAGAGAGAGAGACAGAGAGAGAGAGAAAGAGAGAGAGAGAGCAACAACCGATTTTTGTCTTTAATTTCAGGGCTCATGAAAACTACAAAACTCACAAAATAGAACACATACAGAAATGAAAGCGTACACAGTGGGGGAGGGTGCCGGGGAGCGGACCCCACAGGGTGACACCATCACAAAGGGTGTCACCAATATATACAATTGTGTATGTTCTCGTTACTGGGCACTGGCAGACTTGGAGGTCTAAGGGGCAACTAGTGAGGGGTGACACCATGAGTTAGCGCACTAGGTGACACCAATGCTAGTGACGCCTCTGAGGCTACAGAATATAAAACACAAAGAAAATAAATATACAGATGTTAAACAAATACAGAATAGAGAACATACAGAGTAAAAACATACAGAATTGAAAACAAAGAACAGAAAAAAACTTATTAAAAGTTATAAAAAGTAAAATATTTTCAAAAGACAATTACCACATAGTTTATGCCCCCCTCCCCCAACATTCCAAGCGTACCGCGATATACCCCTACCCTCAGGAAGTGAAGTCACCCCCCCCCCCAAAATATTCCAAGCGTCCCGAGATATCCTACTTTCAGGAAGTGAAGTCAGCCCCCCCCCCACAACATGCGTAATTACTCGTGTTACTGTTGTCTGTCGGGACTATCTCAGCGACGTGATCGTTCTAATGTTAATGGAACAGTTACAGGGGCGTGAACGTGGGGTGTGGGTGAGGGGGGTAATTATGTTGACAGTCACTGTGATGTCCATGTGTGACCTTCAACAACCAACGGACATCTCGGCAAAGCAGAAGAGAACATCTGGGGAAGGGGTGGTGTTATCCCAGCGCCAGTGACCGCGGAATGGTTAAATGTTAAATGACGAAAACGGTGAATAGTTTAGGGGAAGAGGGAATATGGGAAGCAGACATTGCCGGGACATTAGCCATCAACTCCTCCACTACGTTGACTACTCAGGTATGAATGACACAAAGGGGCGGTAACTTTGTCATAGAAACTGTGACCCGCGCTAAAAGCAAACTCTTGTCTGAAAGCATTATACAGAATATAAAACGAGATGTTTGTCCAGTTATTTACCTCTGTATGGAGTCGATATATTTGTCCAGTTATTTACCTCTGTATGGAGCATTATTCGATATGTTTGTCCAGTTATTTACCTCTGTATGGAGCATTAGTCGACATGTTTGTCCAGTTATTTACCACTGTATGGAGTATTAGGTCAGATGTTTGTTTAGTTATTGACCAGTCAGTGACACGCAGTGGACAGAAATAAAAATGACGATAACAAGGTATTAGTGACACTGACCTCTGTGGCTAAAGACAAGATTATAGCTTTGATATTCCTAATGTTGACATGGATGGTGAGTGGGGCAAACACCCCAGACCCTAATGGCCCCCACAGTGGGAGGTTCTGTACGATATTAAGTCTATATTTGTACCTCTGGGCCCCAGCCGCGACACCAAGGCCCAGCAAGCTGCTGAGACCGCTCATGACACGCGGTGTCCAGCGGTGTCAAGATCTTTGTCAGTGTATTAGTGGCTAGTGGCCCCAATTCACAGCAGACATTCCGCTGTGACGTCACAAGAGGTCAGCCTCTGTAGAAACTCGTACCCCCCCCCTCCGACAGACCTTAAGTAGAGCCTCATAATGACGGTGGTTGATCTGCTAGTATATAAAGATTATTGAGAACACGGTAATGATTACTTTTAAAAAAGAAAGATCAATGTTTGTGAAACAAATAATGAAACGCCACAAAAGAACGTTCAAATATCTCATATCTTGTTACCATGGCAATGGAGGTGACAACGAATTCGGATCGATTTTCAATTTCTTTCAAGTCCGACTAGACCTCTGGGTTTGAAACGCAGGTGAGACTTTGAGTCGAATTACTCCTTCAGTGAGTAAGACAGACTCTGTCAGTGTGTAGACAGACTCTGTCAGTGGGTAGACAGACTCTGTCAGTGTGTAGACAGACTCTGTCAGTGTGTAGACAGACTCTGTCAGTGTGTAGACTCGACTCTATCAATGTGCAAACTGACTCAATCAGTATGTAGACTGACTCCGTAAGTATGTAGACTCGACTATATCAATGCGCAAACTGACTCAATCAGTATGTAGACTGACTCCGTAAGTATGTTAACTGACTCCGTCAGTGTGTAGACTCGACTCTATCAATGTGCAAACTGACTCAATCAGTATGTAGACTGACTCCATCAGTATGTAGACTGACTCCATCAGTATGTAGACTGAATCAATAAATGCTCTGAAAGATCCCATTGAACCAATAGATTCACTCCCCACAGATCGCCGAATCCTCAGAGAGATAGAAATCCATATATGCGTAGAATTAAACCCTGGCCCATATTTGGCATTGCCGATATTTAAGGAACAATAAGGGATGAAGTAATTCTGTCTGGTCTGGAGCTTACAGGGGGGAAATCTACATCTTGTTGTCATGGAGACCATCATGGACGCGGCTTAGTGAAACGGTTATACATAATCTCCAAGGGATGGCAACAGTTATTAATCTTGGAAGGCAGAGAACCAACAATATGTCAACCAGGATGTCTGCCATTTCCCGTTCACCAGCACGAGATTTGGCTTCATAACGAGAACAGAGTGATCTTGATGTGCAAGAACAGCGAGTTAGTGCAAAGAGTATAAATTGTCAGAGAGTAGAATAAACGAGTATAAATTGTCAGAGATTAGAATAAACGAGTATAAATTTGTCAAGAGAGTAGAATAAAAGAATATAAATTGTCAGAGGATTAAGGTAAGACTTTGAACGATTTTATGGCTATGTCAGTATAATAAATAGTTTTATTGGACGTAGAAGTATATTGGAAAATGTAGAATGTGTCTCCACATAGCAACTATGGAAGAACAAATAAAACAGAGTTATGAGATCTACACGGCAACCGCACGATCCTGGCACAAAATGTTTAAATGCTGTTACAGAGTTTTTCCGATCTAAAATTAAACCAGGGACTCTCTCTTTGTGCAGCCACAAACCAGGAGTAGGGACCCCTCCCCTCCCCCCCTTCGCCCCAGAAGAACACGCCTATCATATATTTGAAGGTATATATTTGGGATTTCTTTTCTTTATTGAAATTAATCAGACGTCTGATTTTAATTCCTTCCAGCTTAGAGCTGTTTAATTAAATCACTTTCTTATGTGGTGCAAGGTGTGGTTAAGCTTTAGATGCCAGCTGTGGATGTGTTTAGGTGATGGGTGGCAAGGTGATGTGTGGTTAGGTGATGGATGGCAAGGTAAGGTGTGGTAAGGTGAGGTGTGGCAAGGTGAGGTGTGGTAAGTTAAGGTGTAACAAGGTGTGGTGTGGCAAGGTGTGGCGTGGCAAGGGTGTGGTAAGTTAAGGTGTAACAAGGTGTGGTGTGGCAAGGTGTGGCGTGGCAAGGTGAGGTGTGGCAAGGTGAGGTGTAGCAAGGTGAGGTGTGGCGAGGTCAGGTGTGGTAAGTTAAGGTGTAACAAGGTGTGGTGTGGCAAGGTGTGGCGTGGCAAGGTGAGGTGTGGTTAGGTGAGGTATGGTAAGGTGAGGTGTGGCAAGGTAATGGAGTAGCAAGGGGTGGTGGGGCCAGGTGAGGTGTGGTAAGGTGAGGTGTGGCAAGGTGAGGTGTGGCACGGTGAGGTATGGCAAGGTGAGGTGTGGCGAGGTCAGGTGTGGTAAGTTAAGGTGTAACAAGGTGTGGTGTGGCAAGGTGTGGCGTGGCAAGGTGAGGTGTGGTTAGGTGAGGTATGGTAAGGTGAGGTGTGGCAAGGTAATGGAGTAGCAAGGGGTGGTGGGGCCAGGTGAGGTGTGGTAAGGTGTGGTGTGGTAAGGTGTGGTGTGGCAAGGTGAGATGTGGTAAGGTGAGGTGTGGAAAGGTGTGATAAGGTGTGATAAGGTGCGGTATTGCATGATAGACGAGTGATTTGGGTGTGTCAACGCGGTTGTGGCGAGTTAGTTGTAGCAAGGTGCGTGTAGTAAGATAAACGAACAGCTGGGTGGGGCATGGTAGTTGTAGCAATGTGGGTGTGTCAAGTTGGGTGGGGTAAGGCAACTTGGGTGTGCTTGAAAGGATGCCGCAAGAAAGACGTGCAAGTTGTTTGTAGCAAGATGGGTGTGGCAAGCTTATGGGGGTGTGGCAAGTTTATGGGGGTGTGGCAAGTTTATGGGGGGTGTTGCAAGTTGGGTGGGACAACCTTATGTGGGTGTGGCAAGTTGACTGTAGCAAGGTGAGTATGGCAGTGTGGTGAGAGCGTCAGTAATAATGGTCGTTAGATCATTGTGGTCACCGATATTTGCTTATGTCAGATAAATGTTTTGTCGACAATGTTACAATTTTTGTTGCCGTGGCTTTGAATGTCTGCACACTGAATGTCATTATGGTTTTCGCAATTACGTGTTGATTTTATACATGTAGACACAGCAATGTCCTCTCTGCAATCCTAGAACTATAACTCAATTAATATACATTAGCTCCCACTCGACCAGCGATCCCCATACACACACAAATAGAAATCATGGGTGGTCAAAATAGAAAAATATGTCAGTGCATTTAGTCTACGAGTGTAACATATTTACATTTGGAAGGAGGTAAGGGAGGTGACATTAGAGATATATCTGGGAAAGGAGTTACACATTTATGTTGTTCAGATGGGGCGAGGGGTGTTGAAAGGGTTGGTGAGCACTATTTTGAAGCCTGGGAACCTTAGCTCCATCGCTGTGCTTTATAACTTCTACAGCCGAGTTGAACTTAACATAAACAAGTCCTGGCTTTCCCATCGATTGGTCAGCGTCTTGTGTTTACAGCATCCTATACACGGAGGCCGGGGGGGGGGATATTTGACATCAGTGGTATCTAGAACATCAGAATAAATGGTATCTAGAACATTAGACTGAACGGTATCTAGAACATCAGACTGAATGGTATCTAGAACATCAGACTGAATGGTATCTAGAACATCAAACTGAATGGTACCTAGAACATCAGACTGAATGGTACCTAGAACATTAGACTGAATGGAACCTAGAACATTAGACTGAACGGTATCTAGAACATCAGACTGAATGGTATCTAGAACATCAGACTGAATGGTATCTAGAACATCAAACTGAATGGTATCTAGAACATCAGACTGAATGGTATCTAGAACATCAAACTGAATGGTATCTAGAACATCAAACTGAATGGTATCTAGAACATCAGACTGAATGGTATCTAGAACATCAGACTGAATGGTATCTAGAACATCAGACTGAATGGTATCTAGAACATCACACTGAATGGTACATAGAACATCAGACTGAATGGTACCTAGAACATCAAACTGAATGGTACCTAGAACATCAAACTGAATGATACCTTGAACATCAGACTGAATGGTGCCTGGAAAATAGTAATAAATGGTACCAAGTACATTAGACTGAATGGTATCCAGAACACGAGACTGAAAAAAATCTATTATTGCAGTTGTCCCTGACACAAAGGGTATCGAACGAGCATAAATGGGGAGGGGGTTGTTGGTAAAGGTGGACGGTTCGGACATTTGTATGTGCCAGTTTGTAGTGTGAGTCAGAATTAGGTTGTCCGACATTCGAAGTTATTTTATCGATTAGTGTTAGAAGAAGACGAACCATGAAATCTCATAAATTATTTTTTGAAGAAATTTCGAATTTTAAAAGAGAAATATGAAACGCGTTGTTTATTCTTCCTATACAAACTTGAATCAACAACACATTTTCTTAAATATTAACAATTAGAGACATAAAGGCACAAAAAAGTCTACTGAAGTGAAAGCCTCTAATATACTTTAATCGATGACAAATTTTCTTTTAATAAACGCCTCCAAAAAAGCCTCTCAAACATTTTGGTATGTCGGGCCGACAGGAGTTTTGACATTGCAGCAGAGACCGGAAACCGGTGCTGACATAGTAGCGACATGAGCCCCTACATGGCTTACAGCCCTTCAAATTTTGGCAAGAATTCGGTTAGTTATATGCTACATGTCATCCGACAATTTTGAAAAGAATAATCTGTTGTATTTGACTAGTCTTTATGGTCGTAGGCGGTAACTACTTTACTTAACCTTACTATGTTCTTGATGGTCGTGGGCGGTATCTGCTTTAGTTCATCTAACTATGTTCTTTATTGTCAAGGGCGGTAACTACTTTACTTCACCTATGTTCTTTATCGTCAAGGGTGGGAACTACTTTACATCACCTAACTATGTTCTTTATCGTCAAGGGCGGTAACTACTTTACTTAACTATGTTCTTTATCGTCAAGGGTGGGAACTACTTTACTTCACCTAACTATGTTCTTTATCGTCAAGGGCGGTAACTACTTTACTTAACCTATGTTCTTTATCGTCAAGGGCGGTAACTACTTTACTTAACCTAAATATGTTCTTTATCGTCAAGGGCGGTAACTACTTTACGTCACCTAACTATGTTCTTTATCGTCAAGGGCGGTAACTACTTTACTTAACTATGTTCTTTATCGTCAAGGGCGGTAACTACTTTACTTAACTATGTTCTTTATCGTCACGGGTGATAACTACTTTACGTCACCTAACTATGTTCTTTATCGTCAAGGGCGGTAACTACTTTACTTAACCTATGTTCTTTATCGTCAAGGGCGGTAACTACTTTACTTAACTATGTTCTTTATCGTCAAGGGCGGTAACTACTTTACTTAACTATGTTCTTTATTGTCACGGGTGGTAACTACTTTACGTCACCTAACTATGTTCTTCATCGTTAAAGTTAAAGACTGGAACTATAACTTGTTTGTTTTTTTTTTTTAAATTTTTGCTTGACAATGACAATAAATTGCTGGACCTTAATTTCATTAATGATAACAGAAAATGATACTAAATGCTATGTTTATTTGGTTTAGAGTTAGTAGAAGCAACTAGGTATACACGCTAATAAATTTCATTGTATTTGTATCCTTATCTGTAGGAATCGAAGTTAAGTGGCGGGCCACTTACATAAATAGACCATCCCGATTTGCTATATCATTATTGGTGCCTCTGTTAAAATAGTCAAAGGTAATTTAGATTTATCTTAATATATTAATTTCATTGTTTCTCTTACAATAAGCAAATGCAATGTGCATTCGCATTTATTTTTATTTGCATTAATTTTTTTGTAAACGTAAGTTTAGGTTACTAGAAAGGATGATTCTAATGTAACACAGGTTAATCATAATTATTAATACGTGTCACAGTATTATAAATTAAATTTGAAATGAATTTAAAGAAATATCGAATTCTTATCTTGTCACCAACATTTTTTCAAGAACAACGCAGTTGATAAAATATATGTGTACTGGTGCTGTGTGGTGCAGCGATTACAGACAAATTGTAATGCACATCAGATGTTGACAATCACAAATAAATTACAATGTCTATCATATGTTGATAATCAAGACTTATATAAAGATAAAGTGTTGTTTCTCACTGACAAACTATATGCCTAATTGTATACCCATATAGAATAGTTGAAACTAAGATAATTGTATTATTTGTTATGTATATTTGGGTACTAATGATATCATCCAACAATTCTAACAACTTTGTTCTTAGGCATTGATTGCTTACTGTTCGTTTACTATCGTCTTCACTTCGTTCGTATCAGTAAGTTGAGAACATTCGATACAACATCGCTGCTACTAACATCTTGAGGTGTTGCGATACCAGCATCATCCATACAACATCGCTGCTACTACACCATGATGTGTTGGGATACCAGCATCATCCAACACTTACAAAACCGAATGGAAAATAGCAAGATTGATAATTTCAAGTGAGGCCAGAATGAATTCGTTTCACTAATGAAGCCTCGGTTTTATTCATGTTTTCATCATCTAATTGGGAAGACAAGTCAGAATTCGTTTGATGTTTAGCGATCATGTTTCTTCTCTTTATTAAACCATTCATTGCTCCTCTTTCCCATATATACAAGTTGGGTTTAATATAATAAATATTTTCGGTATCAAAAATCTATATCATTCTTTCTATTATAATTATTTTTGAAGTTTTAAGAAAAAAAAACGACTAGAAAATTAAATATTAAAATTTTAGACCAGAAAAGTGTGTGTGTTTTGTGTGTGTGTGTTGTGTGTTGTGTATATATATATATATATAAAGTCCCATAAACTCTTTTTTTTTCGAGATCGTAGGGGTTCTCAAATTTCCATTAGAACATTCTCGAGGTTTGTAGACCCTGGCGGCGCCCATCCCTCTCCAGGTCAGCGGATGACGTTCTTAGAGTTGGTTATTTCTCAACATTTTTAAAGTGGCTTTACCGTGGGCTTGATCCCAAACCCCTCAGCTTGTGAGGCTAGCGCACTATTGGCTTCAATACCCAGCCGCCTTATTATATTCTTTGAGTTTTCTAAGACATATCTATGACAAATCTTTGCTCTTGTTAGTTTTTTTCTTGTGATTATGACTACGTATTGAAATAAATGCAGATTAATTTTCATTTAGATACATTTTCATAAATCAATTCATAATGTTTGTAAAAATAAAATAAATAAAACATTTAAAAAAATTAAAAGTTAAAAAAAAAAAAATAATAATTAGTTAAAATATAGGTGACCCGTACAAACGGCTCCGGTTAAAACATAAATTGCAATGTATGTTCGTTAGTTCGTAACGTTACTAATTTTAGAAAGCAGTGCATCAAATTAATACACCAAAAACAATTGTTTTTGAACGTCCGCATAAAATTGTTCAATATGGATATAAATAACAGTTCTGTAGTACATTACTTTTTTCGGATTTGATTTTTACAAAATTAATAGATCTCAGCTGAGATATATTTATTTTGAAAACTTCCGTCATTTTTGACGGGTAATATGCTAGTGTACGTTTATTATATAATTTTTACTGTATGTGTTTATTGCATAAAAATCTACATATCTTTAGGCTTAGTATTAATGGCTGCGAATGGAAGATTATTATTATTATCTTTCATTTCTTGATAATATCTGCTGACCCGCAACCGATGGTCCACGGACCGGCACGTGTTCTTGGATCACCACTATGAGAAGTAAAGCTATGCTAAACTTGAAGGAAAGAAGAATCACTTAAAAAGCCTGTAATATACTCGAATCAACGTCTTCGCACTCTTTAGGAACACGCAACTCAATGTCGTCATAAACATAAATCACGCGATGACGTCATCGGCTGGCGATTTGTTATTTGTTGATTGGCGTTACACCAAGTAACCAAAAAATGTCGGGGTGTACGCCATGTAATTAGATTAATCCATCAGAGGATTATACCAGTGCGCCCGGCGGTCTGCTAGTTTCTTGTGGACTTCCATATATCCACGAAGTGCTTCAATAGTCACGTGATCTTGTTTGTGTAGAGGTGAAAGTGAGCGATCTTTCTTCTACAGCTTTCGGATGGATGTTGTTTTTTAGCCGTCACATACGAAATACGTGATGGTGGTTGAGCCAAAACATAGTACAAGGGTAAACGCTTTACTGTAACTATAGGATTCAGTGAGGGTGGGTTACTTTCGTTCCCAAATACTAGTTGGCTTAGGTTTGGGTCAAGGAATCCAGAGCTTGTGTTGTGGGAGTAAACAAGTTTGAATGTTTCAAACTCGCAGGCATCAAATGTAACAAACGGTGAGTAGGTTAGGGGCAGCATAAGAGGGAGGAGTGGTGAGGTTAGGGGCATCATAAGAGGGAAGGGTGGTGAGGTTAGGGGCATCATAAGAGGGAGGAGTGGTGAGGTTAGGGGCATCATAAGAGGGAGGAGTGGTGAGGTTAGGGGCATCATAAGAGGGAGGAGTGGTGAGGTTAGGGGCATCATAAGAGGGAGGGGTGGTGAGGTTAGTGTTATCATCAAACAAATGTAGATGTTAGGGTTATCATCAAACAAATGTAGATGTTAGTGTTATCATCAAACAAATGTAGATGTTAGTGTTATCAGACGGGTCTTGGCAAGTCACCAACCACGTACGAGGAACATCATTCTTCTAGCACAGCTAGTAGCAGTGCATCCCCATAATTAATAGGAAAAGTCCTTGAGTTTTTTTCCCCGCAGGCGTCAGCTATATTCCCCTTGTGTACACGAGTCACATGAGTTAGAGCTTTAATGACCTACTGAAAAGCGCGTGCTGGGCACATTTAGGCAACTCGTCATCACATAATTGACAAGTGGGAGGGACAAGACGAGAGAGCATGTTATGTTATTCTCTGCAACATTTTCCAGGGGACAAAAACAAACAACAGAAATTGGCAGGATAAAAAAAAAGAAACATGGATGCCTTGTCAAGAGTAAATTAAGTTGAGCGAGGTAATCAGATCAAATGCTTCATTTGTGCTCTTTCAACTATGACAATAAGATAAATCCTTTATTAAACAGGGGTGACGTCATACTTTAAAATGCATCATCCTTTAAAACCTGAAATACTTTTATCAGTAATAATTAGGGGTGGACCGGATTTCGGCTCCGGCTCTAGCAAATCTGAAATCCGGCAATTTTTTTTTTACAAATCCGCCTCCGGATGAATTTCACTTCATAAATCCGGCTGGCCGGTAGAGCAATAATAAATAATATATATATATAATGCCTCCGGCTCAGGAAAATCCGGAAACCATGCAGCCATTTTTACAAATCCGTCTCCGGCAGGATTTCACTTCATAAATGCGGCTCCGGTCGGATTTCAAACATATTAATACGGTACACCATTAGTAATACATGTAATGTGTCAGTTATTTTTTCTTCTCATGGTGTGTACCATCAAATGACGTGACACATAGTATATACCATCATTTGATACGAATCATGGTGTGTACCATCAAATGGCGTGACACATAGTGTATACCATCCCAATAGTCCTAGGAGTCCAGTATTCCCATGTCAGTGACTGTGTTCACAGAGGATTTGATATGTCAAAATAGATGCGTCAGATCACCTCCCACGGCCTAGGCCACTAATTTGTTCCTCTTTTATTGCCCACCCCCTCTAAACGAATCGTGAACATCAAAGACAACTGTGCTCTTACCAGTATCTCCACAGTTATCCCCCTTGGTTCTGACGTTGATTTTTTTTTTTT
>MUZC01000877.1:39320-66453 GCA_002072015.1 Radix auricularia
AACAAGTACAGCTAGCCACAAGTACAGCTAGCCACAAGTACAGCTAGCCACAATCTGGGTTTAGAACAAATGTTGAACGTTTTCCAAAGTCTCGAAAGACTAAAAGTCTAAACTGTCCTATAAATATGTCATAACTCAGTCCTACCTCTCAGTCCTACCTCTCAGTCCTACCTCTCAGTCCTATCTCACAGTCCTACCTCTCAGTCCTACCTCTCAGTCCTACCTCTCAGTCCTACCTCTCAGTCCTATCTCACAGTCCTATCTCACAGTCCTATCTCACAGTCCTACCTCTCAGTCCTACCTCTCAGTCCTATCTCACAGTCCTATCTCAGTCCTATCTCACAGTCCTATCTCACAGTCCTATATCACAGTCCTATCTCACAGTCCTATCTCACAGTCCTATCTCACAGTCCTATCTCACAGTCCTATATCTCAGTCCTATCTCTCAGTCCTACCTCTCAGTCCTACCTCTCAGTCATATCTCACAGTCCTATCTCACAGTCATATCTCTCAGTCCTATCTCTCAGTCCTATCTCACAGTCCTATCTCACAGTCCTATATCTCAGTCCTATCTCACAGTCCTATCTCTCTGTCCTATCTCACAGTCCTACCTCTCTGTCATATCTCTCAGTCCTATCTCACAGTCCTATATCTCAGTCCTATCTCTCAGTCCTACCTCTCAGTCCTACCTCTCAGTCATATCTCACAGTCCTATCTCACAGTCCTATCTCTCAGTCCTATCTCTCAGTCCTATCTCACAGTCCTATCTCAAAGTCCTATCTCACAGTCCTATCTCTCAGTCCTATCCCTCAGTCCTATCTCACAGTCTTATCTCTCAGTCATATCTCACAGTCCTATCTCTCAGTCATATATAACAGTCCTATATCTCAGTCCTATCTCTCAGTCCTATATCTCAGTCCTATCTCTCAGTCCTATCTCTCAGTCCTACCTCTCAATCCTATCTCCCAGTCATATCTCTCAGTCCTATCTCCCAGTCCTACCTCTCAGTCCTATCAGTCCTACCTTTCACCCCCTCAGACCTGTGACAAAGATAATGGTCCTCAAAGAGCTCAAATTCGCACCAATGACAAGTAAAACAATGTACCAACCACAGGTAAAACCCTGTGCCTATCGCAGGTAAAACCCCTGTACCTACCTACCACAGGTAAAACAATGAATCCTTGGACATGCGGCCTCAAGAGTGATCCCCCGTTTGTTTATCACCTACTGACATGTCTGGCGCTAACTAAAAGAGTTGCCAAGGATTTTTTTTTTTTTTGGGGGGGGGGGGGATTGCGTTAACACAAACTTAAATTGATTGAAAGGAAGTTTGACCTAGATAGGTGGGAGTTAAGGCGTGAGCACCTATCCTGAGGGGTAGGGGGACTGGAACAGTTTAGGGTGGGGCAGTGAAGGAGGGAGAGCTTGGAGGAAAGACATGTAGAGAATGATGGGATGGGGCAAGACGAAAGGTAGAATAACGACTGTTAACCTGTGGGCAACACAATTTTGTGGCGTCTCATATGTGACCTACTGGGACCATTGAGTATAGCACAATATATTACGTCATAGATGTGACCTACTGGGACCTATGACTATAGCACAATATATTATGTTATAGATGTGACCTACTGGGACTTTTGAGTATGGCACAATATATTATGTCATTGATGTGACCTACCGGGACCTATGAGTATAGCACAATATATTATGTCATAGATGTGACCTACTGGGACCTATGAGTATAGCACAATATATTATGTCATAGATGTGACCAACTGGGACCTATGACTAAAACACAATATATTATGTCATAGATGTGACCTACTGGGACCTATGAGTATGGCACAGTATATTATGTCATAGATGTGACCTACTGGGACCTATGAGTATAGCACAATATATTATGTCATAGATGTGACCTACTGGGACCTATGAGTATAGCACAGTATATTATGTCATTGATGTGACCAAACGGCGCCTAGGGACAGCACAGTGTGACGTCACAGACGTGACCTAATGATGATGTTTAGGGCGGAGCACATTCTTGACGGTATCGGTTTGGTTGGTGGGGGGGGCAAGTGCCAAACAAGGTCTGTTGTAACAGATGTTTGAATGCAGGAGCGTGGACAGGGAAGCACGTACGATGGAATGATACACAGGAGGCGGAGGAAACCGTGGTTCTCAAAATGTTTACTGGCATACTCAGTGTCTTTTGTGTGCGTGCGTGTGCGTGTATGTGTATGTACGTGTGTGTGTTTGTGTGTATGTTTGTAGAATGCGAGCAGTTCCGTTTCATTCAAGTTGTATATTTGATCTTAGAAGTCTAAGAGCGAGCCTTTGTTCAGAGTTTTCGGTCTATACCTAACACAAGATGGTTCAAAATTTTGTCAAGTCATTCATCATTACTTTCCATCTAGTATTTCCTATCAATTTCATTTAAATGATAAATTTGCGAAAATCTGTTACACTAGCTGATAGCCATAGTAAAATTGATTAAAATAAAATATAAGGTAATTTAAAAAGAAAAAAAAATCGATAGCCAGAATAAAATTGACACAAGATGGTAAAATTGAGTAGAATCCAATTGCAACTGTAAAATGTATAAAATTATAGCTTAAACAAATTCTATTCCCTTGAGGTAGTACGGTAGTTGGCAGATTAACACTGATGACATTACATGACGGTAACAATATTCCCTTGAGGTAGTACGGTAGTTTCCAGGTTAACACTGATGACATGTCTCTCCTGCATATGTCCGTGCATCTGAGACATGGCCGACCAGCTGACCTTTTCCCTGCTGCCAGCTCGCTGTATGGCACATCTTTGGGTATGCGACCAGTTTGCATTCTCTTGACGTGTCCAAGCCAGCGGAGGCGTCTTTGGCTTAATATGGCTGGAATGCTGCTCATGCTTGCTTGAGCCAGGACCTCTGTGTTTGGGACTTTCTCTTGCCATTTGATGTCACGGATGCGGCGCAGGCATCTGAGGTGGAAGCTATTCTGCAGTACGTCTGCTGTGTGAAATATTAAGCCAGCATCGTCTGCAAATAAGATCTCGCGCACCATAATCTTCCTTATTTTTTGACATATCTATTAACAAATATTATTGTATCATTGAAATACATTTTCTACTAGTGTGTGTGAGTCTGTATGTATGTGTACCTGTGTGTGTCAGTGTGTGTGTCTGTGTTTGTGTGTGACTGTATGTATGTGTACATGTGTGTGTCAGTGTGTGTGTCTGTGTCTGTATGCGTGTGTGTGCCAGTGTGTGTGTATGTGCCTATGAGTCTGTATATGTGTGTGCCTGTGTTTGTGTGTGTCTGTATGTATATGTACCTGCGTGTGTCAGTGTGTGTGTCTGTGTCTGTATGTGTGTGTGTGTGTGTGCCAGTGTGTGTGTGTGTGTATGTGCCTATGTGTCGGTATATGTGTGTGCCCGTGTGATTGGGCAATAATGGCATTGCGTGACTTCCAAAGCATTTAGTACCGTGTAGTGTTATAAGAGTGAGAGAACTGACCATGACTGAGGTTGTGTGTAATTGCCAACCCCGAATATAACCGAGACACACGGCAGGTGGCATTTAATGGTATATTACAGATGTAACTGTGTTGGAATATAATTATTTCCTCCCATGTGAGATTGTTCGTAAGATAATCTCTCGTGTTTATTTGAGGTTAACATAACATTTTTTTTTTTTTTGCAATAGAATAATATTTTTTTTAGAACGTTCTTTCTTGCTTTTATTTTATACGAGCAACGAAGCCCTTCCAAGGACGTTCCGCCGTCGTTTCGGTGGAATGTTGTCTAGGAGTAATAGTGGTGAATAGCAGGAGTGACACACTTGAAGATGGGAACACAGTATTGAATGATGACAAAAATACTGCACCAAAAATAACTCGTCTATATTGTCAAGTATTCGACTAGCTTCCTCTGCAGCTAAACCCTGTCACTGTCATATTTAAGTCCCCAATAACCGTGATCTACAGTGTAAAGTACGAGACTAGCTGTGATCTATATTGTAAAGTACGAGACTAGCTGTGATCTATATTGTAAAAGTACGAGACTAGCTGTGATCTATATTGTAAAGTACGAGACTAGCTGTGATCTATATTGTAAAGTACGAGACTAGCTGTGATCTACAGTGTAAAGTACCAGTCTAGCTGTGATCTATATTGTAAAGTACTAAACTAGCTGTGATCTATATTGTAAAGTACCAGACTAGCTGAGATCTATATTGTAAAGTACCAGACTAGCTGTGATCTATATTGTTTAGTACCAGACTAGCTGTGATCTATAATGTAAAGTACCAGACTAGCTGTGATCTATATTGTAAAGTAGCAGACTAGCTGTGATCTTTATTGTAAAGTACCAGACGAGCTGTGATTTATATTGTATTGTACGAGACTAGCTGTGATCTATATTGTAAAGTACCAGACTAGCTGTGATCTATATTGTAAAGTACGAGACTAGCTGTGATCTATATTGTAAGTACCAGTCTAGCTGTGATCTATAATGTAAAGTACCAGACTAGATGTGATCTATATTGTAAAGTACCAGACTAGCTGTGATCTATATTGTAAAGTATCAGACTAGCTGTGATCTATATTATAAAGTACCAGTCTAGCAGCCCTGCCGTCAAAACCCTGTCCACATTCCAGCCCTCTCATGAACTCATTGCCTCCGTTCTAACTTCAGATTACCATCAGCACGTTCTCCCAAACTCTACACAAACATTTTATTGTTTTGCTTTGAATGCGAGCAGGGAACAAAGCAGGGAACACGGCTTCACTACTCACCAGACTCACTATTCGGGGAACCGTTTAAACAAAAGTGCCTCGGGCTGTGGGCTACACCGGCCCTCATTCCACGAATAGTTTGTCCCTTGGGGATACCACTTGGGTTTGTATACTAAGGTAAGCGGGGTACTGTCCGACAAAGGTCATGTAATGGGATATCCTAGGCATTCTCTAACTCGGCATTTAACATGATCGAAACATTCCTTGACCCGGCACACTCATTGACCCGGCACATTCCTTGACCGGGCACACTCATTGACAGGACACACTCCTTGACACTTCACATTCCTTGACCCGGCACACTCATTGACACGACATACTCCTTGACCCGGCACACTCATTGACACGACACACTCATTGACACTTCACATTCATTGACACGACACACTCATTGACACGACACACTCATTGACACTTCACATTCATTGACACGACACACTCATTGACCCGGCACACTCATTGACACGACACACTCATTGACACTTCACATTCTTTGACCCGGCACACTCATTGACACGACACACTCATTGACACGACACACTCATTGACACGACACACTCATTGACACGACACACTCATTGACACGACACACTCATTGACACTTCCCATTCATTGACACGACACATTCCTTGACTCGGCACACTCATTGACACGACACACTCCTTGACTCGGCACACTCATTGACACGACACATTCCTTGACTCGACACATTCCTTGACTCGGCACACTCATTGACACGACATACTCTTTGACTCGGCACACTCATTGACACGACACACTCATTGACACGACACATTCCTTGACTCGGCACACTCATTGACACGACATACTCCTTGACTCGGCACACTCATTGACACGACACACTCATTGACACGACACACTCATTGACACGACACAGTCCTTGACTCGGCACACTCATTGACACGACACATTCCTTGACTCGGCACACTCATTGACATGACACATTCCTTGACTCGGCACACTCATTGACACGACACATTCCTTGACTCGGCACACTCATTGACTCGGCACACTCATTGACACGACACATTCCTTGACTCGGCACACTCATTGACACGACACACTCATTGACACGACACACTCATTGACACGACACAGTCCTTGACTCGGCACACTCATTGACACGACACATTCCTTGACTCGGCACACTCATTGACACGACACATTCCTTGACTCGACACACTCATTGACACGACACACTCATTGACACGACACATTCATTGACCCGGCACACTCATTGACACTTCCCATTCATTGACACGACACATTCCTTGACTCGGCACACTCATTGACACGACACATTCCTTGACTCGGCACACTCATTGACACGATACATTCCTTGACTCGGCACACTCATTGACACGACCCATTCCTTGACACGACACATTCATTGACCCGGCACACTCATTGACACGACACATTCCTTGACACGACACATTCATTGACACGACACATTCATTGACCCGGCACACTCATTGACACGACACATTCATTGACCCGGCACACTCATTGACATGACACATTCATTGACCCGGCACACTCATTGACACGACACATTCATTGACCCGGCACACTCATTGACACAACACATTCCTTGACTCGGCACACTCATTGACACGACACATTCCTTGACACGACACATTCCTTGACTCGGCACACTCATTGACACGACACACTCATTGACACGACACATTCATTGACCCAGCAACTCATTGACACTTCCCATTCATTGACGCAACACATTCCTTGACTCGGCACACTCATTGACACGACACACTCATTGACACGACACATTCCTCGACTCGGCACAACCATTGACCCTTTAATTTCCTTGACCCAGATAATTCGTTGATATTCAATGAGATCATACTCAAATAAATGCTATTAGTTATTGTAGACATTAATGACAACGAAAAGGAAAGATAGCCAAGTACGGGCTTAACAAGCATGATATCAACATGGACTTGTCCAACACGTCCATTACCAACACCTTCACTATCAACACCTTCATTACCAACAGTTTCACTACAACACATTCACTACCAACACCTTCACTACCAACACCTTCACTACCAACAGTTTCACTACCAACACCTTCACTACCAACAGTTTCACTACCAACACCTTCACTACCAACAGTTTCACTACAACACATTCACTACCAACACCTTCACTACCAACACCTTCACTACCAACAGTTTCACTACCAACACCTTCACTACCAACAGTTTCACTACAACACATTCACAATCAACACCTTCACTACCAACACCTTCACTATCAACACCTTCACTACCAACACCTTCACTATCAACACCTTCACTACCAACAGTTTCACTACCAACACATTCACTACCAACACCTTCACTACCAACACCTTCACTACCAACAGTTTCACTACCAACACATTCACTACCAACACCTTCACTACCATCAACTTCACTACCAACACCTTCACTATCAACATCTTAATTATCAACACCTTCACTATCAACACCTCCACTATCAACACCTCCACTACCAACACTTTCACTACCAACACCTTCACTATCAACACTTTCACTACCAACACCTCCACTATCAACATCTCCACTACGGTGTGGCTGTATTTGAACTTATGTGACAATGATGATAATGAGATAAATGATGTAAAAAAATAACACATTTTGCATTTATGACGTTGCTATGCTACCCGGGAATAAAAAAAACGTGTTAGAAGTTATAGTTTGTGAGTTCACAAAGCCAACATTGACGGCATAGGGCTAATGGCAATACAAAGTACTGAGGGGAATAAAATAGCTAAGGGCGATCAGCAGTTCAGGTAATCGCCCATAAAAACGTATCAGGTTAAATATCTCTCTCAAAGATGGATGGCAACCAGGGGACATTAAGTCTCAATCAATAATGTTTATAAACAGGGCGGTGTTGGAAGGTGGTGGGTGGGGAGGGGGTGGGGGCTAGAGGCATGTCGTTTGGAAAAATACACGGATGGAGCTTAGGAGATGTAGTGTGTAATGAGCTGGATCACAGTATGATGGGGAGGACTACAGGACGATGGGGAGGACTACAGGATGATGGGGAGGACTACAGGACGATGGGGAGGACTACAGGACGATGGGGAGGACCACAGGATGATGGGGAGGACTACAGGACGATGGGGAGGACTACGGGATGATGGGGAGGACCACAGGATAATGGGGAGGACCACAGGATAAGGTGGACAACACTATGATGGAGAGGACCACATGATGATGGGGAGGACCACAGGATGATGGGGAGGACTACAGGATGATGGGGAGGACTACAGGATGATGGGGAGGACTACAGGATAATGGGGAGGACCACAGGATGATGGGGAGGACCACAGGATGATGGGGAGGACCACAGGATGATGGGGAGGACCACAGGATGATGGGGAGGACCACATGATAAGGTGGACAACAGTATGATGGGGAGGACCACAGGATGATGGGGAGGACCACAGGATGATGGGGAGGACCACAGGATAAGGTGGACCACAGGATGATGGGACCACAGGATGAGGTGGACCACATGATGATGGGGAGGATCACAGGATGATGGGGAGGACCACAGGATGATGGGAAGGACCACAGGATGATGGGAAGGACCACAGGATGATGGGGAGGACCACAGGGTGATGGGGAGGACCACAGGATGATGGGGAGGACCACAGGATGATGGGGAGGATCACAGGATGATGGGGACCACAGGATGAGGTGGACCGAGTGATAAGGTGGACCACAGGATGATGTGGACCACTTAATGACGTGGATCACATTATAAGGTGGACCACAGGATGATGTGGACCACTTAATGACGTGGATCACATTATAAGGTGGACCACGGGAAGAGGTGCCTGAAGTGACGTCAAGTAAATACAGTCAAAGAATGTCCACCCGGAACAGACCAGACGCTGTATGTAAATGGAACTTAACATTTGACCTCACATCACTTTTGAAGAAGACCATTGACAATCTAACGCTTCAATGACTGCATGAAATACATGGACAATGATTTCATGATACGTCGTCGTTATACAATGATAAACTGGTCAATAGGAAATGAAAGTGTGTAATAAAATCATTGACAAACTTGATATTTAAAATCTGAATCCATCAATTTTTGTCACTTGTCGGTGGATATGTCACCTGTCACAAGATATGTCAACAGCCAGTTGATATGTCATCTGTCAAAAGATATGTTGACAGTCAGTGGATATGTCTCTTGTCACATGACGTCACCTGTCACAGGATGTGTCACCTGTCACGGGATATGTCAACATTCTGTAGATATGTCACCTATCACAGGATTTGTCCCGGATGCAGAGACTTTGTCACCTTTACGTTGACATGTCACCAGTCAGTGGTCAATTCACTTACCCGCCTCGGCCACCGTGATGTGCTCGTTGAGTGGTCCGCCCTTGTAGATACACTTGACCTCCAGGTCGGCGGAGTAGACGTTATGTCCAGGGAATCTCGTATCAGGCCGAGTCGTGATGACCTTGGCCGTTAGGATGATATCGCTGTGCTGACCCTTGTAACTTGGGTTGGTGTCGTAATCAGTGTTGGGTATCGGCGAGCAGCTCTGGACACTAGTGGACACGGCACTCAGTGCCACGACAACAAGTACTAGCTTCGTCCAGGTGAGGAATGTGACGTATGCAGACATTGTTAATGACGCGTGGAACCCACCCTCGTTAGGCCTCGGTTGCTACAGTTATCTTTGAGATGCTTGCAATCCGTGTGATTAGAATTCAATTGTTGGAGTTTTCTTGCCGAGTACTGGATAACTTCTACAATCAGGGTATGTATTGTAACAGAAGTTATATTTAGAGGGGAAAAGAAGCGATTCGAAGAGAACAAGCTAGAAATGGTTTTAATTTATTACATGTGAGTATAGGTATGACTGCAATCAGACTTTCATAACAAAAATATATGAACTGGCATTAAGGTTATACGGAATGAATATGTTAACGTGATGTGTCAAGAGATTCTGTGATGGTACAAACACACACAGAAAGAGAGAGATAGAGATATAGATAGAGGGAGAGAGAGAGAGAGAGAGATTGTGTGTGAGAGAGCGAGTTGTATTTCGAGTTGACAGTAATAGAGAAAAACCGATTGCCGATTGAGAGCGGCGGATCACAGATGTACGACAGACACGAAGTGAAGACAAAAGCTTGTTATCATCTCGTGTTTTGATCAAACAGAATGACAAATGATGCTTGTTCTACACGGCACACAACCCTAATCCCTAATCTCCAATAATTATCCCAGCAGAACATTCACCATATATATACACACATGTGTCAGAAATCACTTGCCAACACAACTTGACCTCGCTACGAAGGTGTAGATGCGATGCCAATCACACACGGGTACCGGCAGCAAGGGGTTCAAATACCGCACGGTGTGGAAGAGTTCTCTCGGCGGACCAACTCACGCGGGAAACTGCGGGCTGTGCGGGGCAGACTGGGTGGATGGATTCTATGATCGCGTCATCGCCTCGCGCAGGCGCACAGGGACTGAAAGCGCTCACTGAGGAGGTAGCCTATTAGAGTTCTCCCACCCCTTACCCTGCACTTTAGTTTTTCTCACTGCTTGGCATTTACGGGAATGAGGCGGACACAAGGACACGGTTTTGAAATATTTTTAAAGTAACAATTGGGGAAAAATAATTAAAAAATAACAACCTATTTTACAACTTAATTTAGTTTCTAGTTATTGTTTAAAATCTTAATCGGGACAATCGATACCATTTTTAAGCTCGTAAATGGTAACATTACATTTTTATGTTTTAGTAACACAACAGCGTTTGACGCTATATTCAAACACTTTATCATCAATTTGAAATAAGCATTTTATTTTTAAATCAAACACACTTTAACAATTATGTATTGCTAGTCGTAGTATACGCCGCTAATTTTTTGTGACGGGTGAAGTCTTCCTGAAAAAAACAACAACAGTTGTCCAAATGAGGTGGGTTGGGACAAACGACTGTGAGCACAACGGAGAGCACGAAGTTGTTAAGCCAATATCGAGAAACAAAATCTACAGCCGTGTTGCGAAGTCATGTTAGAAAAGAAAGTGGGAAATGAACGGGCACAAATAAAAACAAATTATTTTTTTTTAAAAAAATTATATCTTAGCTGGGGCTTGAACCTACGACCTGCCGCGTATTAGGCGAATGTAATAACCACTACACAACGAAATACATACTATTCTGTTTTTCTGAAAGAACAAAGTTATTGACCTCAATGGAACGCATTTTTTGGTTTCGATGACCCTCCACCCTCTGCACTGCTTTTCCTTGCCAGCTGATTGGTCGGTGGGGCTAGAGAGTTTGGTGTCCGGCATGGTTGAACCATGAGGAGAATTATATATATATATATATATATANNNATATATAACAAATAAATTCCCTCACTAATGTCTTATTGTAACACTGTGCAAGAGAAGTTATTCATCTTACAATGAGTAACATAAAAAAATCTTTTCTGTAAAAGCCACCACAAAGAGTGCCAGTGCCTCGTCTCTCAGTTTTACTCAGCCTCTGTATAAGGAGCCGGCCATAAACTACGTCACGCTATTTTTGACTATTTTGAACTCCCCCCTCCCCCTGTTATAAATCTTGGACCCCTGCCCCTAGAGTGCGTCACACTTTAGACTTTCAAACTAAAATAAATGGTTTTATTATAAAAAAAAAAATTAAAAAAAACAACAACAGTGAAGTCACAAATAGCCCGACCCCCTCCCCCTGTCGCAAACTGTCTCACTTTCTCACACCCCTCCCCCTTCTTGAGCGTGACGTATTATATGGACGGCCCCTAAGACTCTAGTCTACCTGATGCAGGACCAACCCCCTTGTACCAATAAGTGCCCAACAATCTTTATTATACTTTATTCCTGCTTCATTTACACATCGCAACATTTAACCTCGTTGTTTGTTCAACAAGTCTCAAAGACTCGTTATCCAGTAGATAAAATGTTTCATCCATTTTTGTGTGGATCGTCGTCTCGTAAATTGTGGTTGACAGTTTTATCCATGAGCGGCTGTTAAAGTAACGGCGGATACCATTATAAGTGACTATAAACATTGTGGATGTGGATAACAGGTAGCTTGGACAGGTTGTCAGGATAGATTGTCAGGTTTGGTGGGCTATACAGGTTGAAAGGTTTGGTTGTTTATACAGGTTGTCAGGTTTGGTTGTTTATACAGGTTGTCAGGTTTGGTTGTCTATACAGGTTGTGAGGTTTGGTTGTCTATACAGGTTGTCAGATTTGGTTGTCTATACAGGTTGTCAGGTTTGGTTGTTTATACAGGTTGTCAGGTTTGGTTGTCTATACAGGTTGTCAGGTTTGGTTGTCTATACAGGTTGTCAGGTTTGGTTGTCTACACAGGTTGTCAGGTTTGGTTGTCTATACAGGTTGTCAGGTTTGGTTGTCTATACAGGTTGTCAGGTTTGGTTGTCTATACAGGTTGTCAGATTTAGTTGTATATACAGGTTGTCTGGATAGATTGTCTGCACAGGCTGGCTTTATAGGTTGTCAGTACAGAAAGTCTGCGCTGGTTGCCATGAAAGGTTGTCTGAGCTGGTTGGACACGAAATGAGATAAGAACACAGGTATTCTTCTCCTGACCAACCAGACACCAGGCGGGACACACGACAGTCAAGTGGTCATTACGTTAGGATGAGAAGACCTGTTAGAGAAGCTATCAGCGGAACTAAGGGAAGTTATCAGCAACTTAACTACCGGTAGTTGGACATTATTTACTTTCCCATGCCCTTCCCTAACTCCAGTATCAGTTACATCCCTTGATTAGCTGACAACGAAATTTAATGTAGATACATATTCTTGACCGTTCTAATGAAACCTTAATATCATTAATGCTATGATCAGTTGTGTAAAAGACATGTTTGTCAGCTTGTCATATATTGCAGGTGGTCAGTTTTACAGTCGTGAATTCGCGGTCATATACTTAAGAATCATAACACGAGGTGGACATTTCAAGGGAAATAATCGACAAAAATTAAAATATCTTGAAGGTGGAAAATAGAAGAATTAAACTCCCTTGCTTGCATGATAAACCTTGTCGGCATGATTTTCTTTTTGATATCCACCCCTCCTAAGACGATCCCCCCCCCCCCATCCGTAGATGATGTTCATTTATGGGAACTCATCTCCGACCGGATGCCTGTGTGCCTAGGCGCTCCCACATAGAGGGTGTCCACTAGCTATTATTTCCGCAAGTGTGGGGGAGGGGGGGGCGAAATCGCAAGGGTAGTTTCCCGGGGAAGTCTCACAAGTATTATAAGAGCATCAGGTCTTTTGTCGCCATTCAACAATGATTGAAATCGCTGTTATTTTTAGACTTTCTTTTTGTCACCTCAAGTATACGTCATGTTTAATTCAGTAGCCATGATTGAAGTAGCTGTGATTAAAGCAGTCACGCCGCTGTCATTGGATTAGCTTTGGGTCACGCCGCTGTCATTGGATTAGCTTTGGCTCGGCTTAAAGGATGACGCAAGTGGCAGGATTCATTAGACGGGTTTGTCCTGACCGCGAAACTCAGGGGTTAATTTTAGGCGCAGTCTTAGCACTAAATGAATAATCGTTTTAACATTGGATGTGCGGGGGCTTTAATGTATGTTTGAATCTGTTGTCAATAAGTTGTCTTATGGGTTAAACTGGGATGTAAATAGGGTAACTGACTGGGAAATAAGATACATTTGGGGTAATAAAAGGGTAACTAGTTACTTGCTGAGGGACTAAGACAAAATTGGGGTGAGAAAAGGGTAATTGTCTAATGAACTGAGAAATTAAATAAGGTAATAATATAGTCGAACTGGTTAAGTGGTGTTTGTCAATAAGTCCTTACAGTATTCACTGAAGTACATAATACTTCGACTTTAAAGACAACAAATGTAATGTAAGTGTACCTATCTAAAAGTCCACTTGTGTTTGTGAACGATGTATGGCTCTCACAGGTGAGTGTTTGTGAACGATGTATGGCTCTCACAGGTGAGTGTTTGTGAACGGTGTATGGGTCTTACAGTTGAGTGTTCCCAGTAGTGAGAAGGAAGTTTTGGCCAGATAGTCTTAGAAATAGTGACTGTCACTTAATTCCTGCACTCCCTGGTGACTAGACTTAATCTCCCATTTTTCTCATTAAAACTTTTTAAAATTCGGGTATGCTAAATAGAATAGTAATAATTTAAATATGATTAATGAAATAGTAATTTTAATATGGTTATTGGTATAGTAATTAATAATATTGTTGCTGGTATAGTAACAATTATAATTTGGTTAATGATTTTGGATTTTATAATATGTTTGATAGTGTAGTAAATATAATATGGATAATATAATTATAATGGTAAAGTAATGACAATATGCTTAATGGTGTATGATGACTGTGGCATAATTGTGTGGTAATAAGAATAAGGTTTATGTTATAGTATTCAAAATATTTCTAATATAATGATGAGTTGTAAACTGTAAATGGTATAATATAGCAATGATAGGGTTAATGGTATTACATTAATAATATGGTTAAAGGTATAGTAGAATAATAGCGTTAACAGATTGTAATTATGGTATGTTTAATATATAGTTCTTATACTATAGTTGATTGTGTATTAATCATTTCGACGTGTAGGCAACAAACATGTGTTTGGCTTAATGACCGTGTAAATAAAAAAAAAAAAAATCTGAAAATTTCTACTCCGCAGTCAGGCGACCGTAGAACCGTTTAATTAGGCGGCTAGGTGACGTCACAGACGCCAGGGGCGAACGAAGGTTAATGGGGGTACGATGTGCCCCCTCACGACCAGGAAAGTTATACAGCCAGGGATTATGCCACGTCCCAGAAGGTGTACGGTGTTTTGGCGGGGAAGGGCTAACATAAGTCTCACCAGAATACACGTTACTCGTCCTCTCAGTCTCACCAATGTAAGATTTCACTGGCTAACACTTTAGCCTCACCAATAATAAGTTTCATTCGCAAACTATTTGGTCTCACCAATGTATGATCCGACTTGTGGAGTGAAAGTCTCACCAATGTTGGTTCTCACCAATTGGCATATAATTTCACCAATGTAAGGTCCCACAAGGGACTGTTCGGTTGCTTGCGTGTGGTGAGACACAATGTTTCCTCTGAGAAGCGTGCAGTCGTGTTTCACGGAGAAGTTGATCTGTTTGTGGGTGATCGAACTTGGATGTGCGGGTAAGTACTCATGGATATGATATTGGTAGTACTCATGGCTATGATAATGGTAGTACTCATGGATATGATAATGGTTGTACTCATGGATATGATAATGGTAGTACTCATGGATATGATAATGGTAGTACTCATGGATATGATATTGGTAGTACTCATGGATATGATAATGGTAGTACTCATAGATATGATAATGGTAGTACTCATGGATATGATACTGGTGGTACTCATGGATATGATAATGGTAGTACTCATCGATATGATAATGGTAGTACTGAGCGATATGATAATCAATACTGACATAAATTAGCCATCGATAGTTTAGTGACGTTAATTATCGTCTGGTGTCTAACATTGAGTTATAAGGTTATGGGCTAGGTTAAATCTGGGCAAAAATACTAAATTTATACACTCGAAGTGTTCCTGGAGATTCGGCTTTTCAAAGAATCGACGAGGAGTGCCATTGTAGACGACGACAAATCATAACACACTTATGATCTTAAAATTCAAACACCGATTTCAGTGAACTGTAGATAATTATGACGAAGAGTGAGATCAAATGTTGTTGTAAGTTAGAGCTATAAAACACTGACAGTAGAAGGAAACAACAACTACAAATAAACAAATAAGCAAACAAACTATAGATAGATATGGTTTTAATAGATGACAGAAAATAATGTTCTGGTCAACAATACATATAAGAGTCTGGGAATGAGTGCGCGTAGAATTATCAACACTCCTTGAATAACTTGTTTTAATGTGTACAAGAATAAAATTTTATAATTTGTACAAAAATAACATGTTATAAATTGTACACGAATAACATTCTATAATGTGTACAAGAATAACATGTTAAAATGTGAAAAAGACAAGAATAACATGTTATCATGTGTACAAGAAGCTTAAAATTGACAGTGATTTTAACTTTCCATGTGTCTTATATCCCCGATATTCTCCCAGGCGCTGTAGTCTACTGCCCATCTGCCGCAGCGCAAAATGGGGACAATACAACGTCACTGGTCACTGATGGTCAAGCCACTGTCCGTCTAATATCCTGCACCAGAGGCTGTTGTCCAGGATCAGCTGACGGCTGCTGTTACCGGACAACGTAAGTGCTTCGACCTGAACAGCTCTCATATAAACACCGGGTGTAGTAACTGAACAGTTCCCATATAAACACGGGGTGTAGTAACTGAACAGCTCTCATATAAACACGGGGTGTAGTAACTGAACAGCTCTCATATGAACACGGGGTGTAGTAACTGAACAGTTCTCATATAAACACGGGTGTAGTAACTTCATGGACAACTCCAGGAAAGAACCAAATTTCGTCAAAATTTGTTCAACTTATAACTATTACTTTATGTGTAAGGGCCTCACACACAAAGGACGAAACGTCACTGCGGTCAATTTTTCACCCCAACTCCTTTCCTCTCAAGTCGTCACTAAAGTTAGGTCCCCTTAAAATATGACGTCATTAAGCTTTGCAAAAAAAGCGCCCCCCCCCCCCACTAAAAAGTAGTGTTACCTATTTGAACATGAGATGTATAAGGCTGCAGTCTAATATCGTAACACGCGTGAAGCCATGTAAAACGTCATTAAGACAGACCTAGGGTCGTTACTGGCCGTTCATAAATGACGTCACGCACCTAGGAGATAGCGGTCACACAATTGGGACCATTCGTGAAGATGGGGAGGGGTGGGTGTGCTCAAGAACTGTGACATCACATCAAAACACGCAACTTTCAAGAAAAGTTCCACTTAAATATTTGACTGCTTACAAATTGTTTAAACTAAAACCCATGATGTCCTAACTCCATACTACATGGGTCCTTAAATCACAGGATGCTTGACGACCCTGATATTTTGAATTTTAAAAAAATATATTCCTCTGGATTTAAAACATTTGATACTCAAACTATCGGATGCTGAATCCTTTTAATCAATCTGTAAACTTAAACTCGCTGTCAGTTTAACTCGCTGTCAGTTAAACTCGCTGTCAGTTTAACTCGCCTACTGATCTAATCTCCAGTATCAAGACCTTCATTCTAGATGCTGACGTTTGTATTTCTCGACCAGGCTTGAGTTAGGCCAGGACTCAAAACGAGCTTCTTGAATTGTGTTTAATTGTTAAGCAGTTAATCCGCATTTACTTCTAAAAAATTCAATACCTGGCGAGTTAAATAGAGATTTTTCCCACAAACCCTGACCCCTGACCTTTGGTTTAGAACTACAAATTTAAATCACACAACTTATATTTTGCGGTGATAGCTGATGAGGTGTAAGGTGTACAATAAGGTGTAAGGTATACAATGTGTGTAAGATGTACATAACAACTAGAAGCTATCTGTTGCAGGGATGATGTGGTAGTGTATAGTGTACCAATATGTGTGTGTACGGTACTGTGCGCTATCACCATTGGATTTGTGTACAGACATGTTAGGACCAAACGACTCACCAGAGCGAATCAGGCGAGGCTACAGGCCAGCGTGGACAAACCAGGTGAGTTGGGAGTTTATATATATGTTAGTAGTATCAGGCCCAGCAGGTGAGATGGGAGTATGTATATTAGCAGTATCATCCCATGTGTGTTTGGGTCCTTATAATGTCAGTATCATGCCAGTTGAAATAAGGGTATACAGGTTAGAAATAACAGGCACAGTAAAGACACTCTAGGAATGACTGTTTTACCCTAAAGAGTTTGTAGTAACGTGTTAAGGAATATATTTTCACTACTCTACCTATTAGAAGTGGATTTGAACGTAACTATATGACATATAATGACCAAAATCACCACACACACACACAAAAAAAATATTAAAAAAAATCATATTTTAAAATTCTTTTCTTCCTCCACAGAGTTGAATCTTTCCCCCGACAACCCTCCCTCCTACTCGTCCTGTGTGGTCGAGGCAGTGTCCAGCACCACCAACCTGACCGTGCAGGACGTCGATGACGTCATCGAGGTCATCATTCACGACACTGCCAAGGACGTGGAGGACGACCAACCGCTGTCGCCCCCGCCCGTCTACGACGAAGTCTTCAAGAGTGGCGACGAGGACCAAGTGGCGGTCATCAGCCCTGCCGGTCACGTGAGTTTCGTTGACCACAACCTCCTGCCACCGTCCGTCTGCTGTCACGGTGGACGAGACGGCTGCGGCCGGCCTGGGTCACACTCACCACGTCTGTGTCACGTGACTCGACCGAATGATGCCCCCGTTGACAGCTGCATTGACTACTGCCCCAGCCCAAGAACTCCACGGATGGCCCACTTGAAGGAAGATCTAACGTCAAGTCCCGGCTCTAGCAGAAGCTTGCGGTTGTGTCACGTGACTAGACAGAACGATGCCCCCGTAGACAGCTGCCTTGACTACTGCCCCAGCCCTAGAACACCACGAATGTCACACTTGAAGGAAGATCAAACGTCTAGTCCCGGCTCTAGCAGAAGCTTGCGGTTGTGTCACGTCAAAGTCAATGATGACCACGGTATTGACAGATGTCGCGATTCACTTCCGGGTTCCATGCGACGCGTCAAAGTCACTGAAGATCAAATCGTTGGCAGCTGCCACGATTCGCGTCAGGGCTCTGTTTGTCACGTCAAAGTCACTGACGACCAAGACATTGACAGCTGTCAAGATTCCCGTCAGGGTTCTAAAGGAAGCTTGCGCATGTGCCGCGTCAAAGTAAACGTTGATCATATTTCTGTGGGCGTTCGCAAAATAAACTCTACTCCTGAAATCCAGGACAACACGCTACATGATTCCTGCAGTGAAGATCACGTGCCTAAACACTTTTATCCCGTGATCCGCGTGACAAATGCTTGTGGTCAGGTTGTTCAAAAATCAATTCATGACACACAAGAACGTGACGATGAAAAAGCAAGCGGAAGTGAAAATGAATCTGGTCTTGTGACGTCGGGTGATGACGTAAAAGTCGACGGCTGTGACTATGAGTCCTGTTGTTTAACGTCACGTGATGACGTAGCGAGGTTGGGTGTTACGAACGTCGCTTGCACAGACATCAGCTGTGGGAGATAACAATAGGTTACTGTCACTGATTTGACAGGAGTTACTTTATTGATATTTTAGGGGTTACTTGGTGAAATTTGAAGTGGTTACTTTATTGATATCTTAGGGGTTACTTTAGTGAAATTTGAAGTGATTACTTTATTGATATCTTAGGGGTTACTTTAGTGAAATTTGAAGTGATTACTTTATTGATATTTGAAGGAGTTACTTTATTGATATTTGAAGGGGTTACTTTATTGATATTTGAAGGGATTACTTTAATCATATTTGAAGGGATTACTTTATTGATATTTGAAGGGATTACTTTATTGATATTGGAAGGGTTTACTTTATTGATATTCGAAGGGGTTACTTTGTTGATACTTCAAAGGGATGTATTGTTGATATTTGAAGGGCTTACTTTTGATAGTTCCATACGTTCCTCACGTGAGTGAAAAACATAGATGGCTTTTCATCAGATCCTTGGACTTGTAAATAAAGTAAAACCTTGAGACACTGAAATGACTAAACAACGTGCATTAGTCTACGCCCCTCTACACAATGGTTCACACATCTGCCCACAAACATACTGAATCGCGACCACAAAGACAAACCCCCCACCAAATTGACACAGAGACGAACCCCCACCAAATTGACACAGAGACGAACCCCCCACCAAATTGACACAGAGACAAACCCCCCACCAAATTGGCACAGAGACCAACCCCCACCAAATTGGCACAGAGACCAACCCCCACCAAATTGACACAGAGACCAACCCCCACCAGATTGCAGCCGGTTTTTGAGTCATCGGTCGTGGTGACAGCATTATCTCAATGCGTCTCCTAGCTTCTCCTAACTTCGCCTAGCGTTTCCTAGCTTCTCCTAACTTCTCCTAGCTTCTCCTAACTTCTAGCGTTTCCTAGCTTGTCCTAACTTCTCCTAGGTTCTCATAGCTTCTCCTAGCGTCTCCTAGCTTCTCCTAACTTTTTCGTAGCTACTCCTAGCTTCTCCTAACTTCTCCTAACTTCTCCTAACTTATCCGAGCTTCTCATATCTTCTCCTAGCTTCTCCAAGCATCTCCTAGCTTTTCCTAGCGTTTCTAGCTTCTCACAGCTTTTCCTAGTGTCTCAGAGCTTCTCCTTACTTCTGCTAGCTTCTCCTAGCTTCTCCTAGCGTCTCCTAGCTTCTCTTAACTTTTCCTAGCGACTTCTAGCTTCTCCTAATTTCTCCTAGCTTCTCCTAGCATCTCTTAACTTTGCCTAGCTTCTCATAGCTTCTCCTAGCGTCTTCTAGCTTCTCATAACGTCTCCTAACTTCTACTAACCTCTCCTAGCTTCTCCTAACTTCTCCTAGCTTCTCCTAACTTCTCCTAACTTCTCCTAACTTCTACTAACTCTCCTAGCTTCTCCTTACTTCTCCTAACTTCTACTAACTTCTCCTAGCTTCTCATAGCTTCTCCTAACTTCTCATAGCTTCTCCTAGCGTCTTCTAACTTTTCCCAGTTTCTCATAGCTACTCATAGCTTCTCCTAGCTTCTCATAGTTTCTCTTAGCCCACGAGTGTCTTTCGTGTGGGACCATGAGACCTCGTGAGATTGTTTAACTCACAAAAGATTTCTAGTTTATTCTAGAGGCAAACCTCAGGAATACAACTGATGAGTGCTTAGGATGCAGCGAGTAGGGCCAGTTGCCAGGGCCCCACGACTAAGGGGCCCCTGTGACTGAGACGCTCTACGACTTGAATACAATACTGACAGCCCCGCCTCACATTAGGCACTCGCCCAAAGCCCTGGGTATTTCTGTTGGTTCCTATGATCACAGTGCTAGGGGTAATCAAACCTCAGAATGTTTAATATTGAAACAGGTTAGAACAAATATTAAAACACTTATATTAGAACAAATATCAAAACACTTATATTAGAACAAATATCAAAACACTTATATTAGAACAAATATTAAAACATTTAGATTAGAACAAATATTAAAACACTTAGGTTAGAACAAATATTAAAACATTTAGGTTAGAACAAATATTAAAACACTTAGGTTAGAACAAATATTAAAACACTTAGGTTAGAACAAATATTAAAACACTTAGATTAGAACAAATATTAAAACATTTAGGTTAGAACAAATATTAAAACACTTAGGTTAGAACATATATTAAACACTTAGATTAGAACAAATATTAAAACACTTAGGTTAGAACAAATATTAAACACTTAGGTTAGAACAAATATTAAACACTTAGATTAGAACAAATATTAAACACTTAGGTTAGAACAAATATTAAACACTTAGGTTAGAACAAATATTAAACACTTAGATTAGAACAAATATTAAAACACTTAGGTTAGAACAAATATTAAACACTTAGGTTATAACAAATATTAAAACACGTAGGCTATAACACATATTAAAACACTTACATTAGAACAAATATTAAACACTTAGATTAGAACAAATATTAAAACACTTAGGTTAGAACAAATATTAAACACTTAGGTTAGAACAAATATTAAAACAATTAGGTTAGAACAAATATTAAAACACTTAGATTAGAACAAAAATTAAAACACTTAGGTTAGAACAAATATTAAAACACTTAGGCTATAACAAATATTAAAACACTTACATTAGAACAAATATTAAACACTTAGATTAGAACAAATATTAAAACGCGCCTTAAAACACTGTCGTATAAATTTAAATTATAACAGCGTGCATGATGGGGAAAAAAATTAACACTGGTTCTCAAACCATTTTAAAGTCATGATTATCTCCCAACGACTTAAAGATGTTCAGTTTATTAATAAGAAGAGTATAAAAAGACTTGAACTTTTTCTCTCATTCCTTCAGTTCTTATTGTTATTGTTTCATAAAACATATTACAGTGAAACATTTGACAAAAAAGATAGTTATAAATTACATAACAGATTTATCCTTCTTCATATCTACATGTATTATTTTCCTACTACAGCTCATTTACAAAAAATTGAGTGCATGCACTTCATGGAATCGTTAACTTCAAATTTAAGTGTGAGGCTTCGTAAATGTCACTGAATAGATATCAAATATGTAATCATAATCACATGGCTACATTTTAAGACTTTAAATTAGGCCTGGTAGCCAATAATTTAAATTTAATCGTTAATTTTGAAAAATTAACAATTAATATAATTATTTAATCGTTAATTTCGATTAAAGCCAAAAAGCTCAAGGGAACTAACAATAACAGGTAATTGACATTTTTTGTTTTATTGAGTCATATCCCCTGTTTCAAATACATAGAAAAATAATTTTTTGAACCTTTTAAACTGCGATCTCGTTTATTACATTGTTTGTTTATTTTTTTTATTTTAAAATGGAAAAAATAAATTAAAAAAAATTTTAATAACATTTTTTATCGATTAAAATTATTTTAATCGATATTTTATCGATAAAAGTTTTAACGATTAATCAAGAAGTTAATCTTTAATTTCTGCAGCCCTCCTTTAAATATTTCAAAAATCCATAGCAAACGAAACATTTTTTGCATTCAAAATTAAAATGTTTTTAAATGTAACAGAAACAAATACATGCTTCATCTCTGTCCTTTCAACTTCAGCGACAGAACGTAAATGTTTAGTCGCGACAAAAGATCAATTTAATTTTCAAACCCTTGCTTAAATCACTAACTGATTGTAATATATTAAAACAATTATCAAAAACAAACACAAAAAAATATTTAAAAAAAAAAAAAATACTAATAAAATATTAAAAAAGATACTTGGATGCATTCTAAAAAAATCACTGACACATCTAGGCTCTTCCCGTCACGAATACATTCTTCTCTATGGTGACTTTGAATTGCGCAACTTTGTTAAAAATGCAAATGATAATAATGTAGAACATAATAAAAAGAGATTGATTAGTTTTCTAATTTAAAAAGGATACTTAAATATATTTGCTAGCCTGTCCAAAAGTAATGTTGACAGAAAACCATTTGTTGCGTTGAAATGCCGAGGTATTGTCCACAAAGCTGCTCAAGAGTCAAATCTATCAGGACATCTGGCTGTCAGAGGGTAAAAGTATTGTATCTTCCCAGAATTGTTTTCACTCAATATGAAAAAAAAATATATGACCGATTACGCAAAAACATAATCTATATATTGCCAGCAAGCTCCCTCTGCAAGTAAATTGAACCCATAGAGCTAGGACACAAGCAGATCAAATGGATACCTTACCAAGATGTAGAAGTAGGCATCTTCGGAGCCCGCCAATAAGCAATAACAAAAGTAGATATATTCATCCATCAATCCCTGTGGCGCTACAGCCCATGTGGGGCTTGGGATATATCCATCTATACATCCCTGTGGCGCTAAATCCCATGTAGGGATTGGAATATATCCATCTATCCATCACTGAGGCGCTATAGCCCAAGTAGGGCTTAGGATATATACTCAGATTAACCTATCAAGAAGTTCTGAGACGTTTCCATTAAAGAAGATAAAAACAGAAAATTGGCAACTGCGAACATCGTTATCTGTTGATGTGATATTGTGATCACCTTACCGTTAGTAAAGTCAAGTAGTAGACACTATAATAATTCTGTAGCCCAAGAAAGGAAATGATTTAAAATTATATCCAGAGCTGAGGAAATAAACGATTAATTAATTAATTAATCATTACATTTTTATAGATGAAATTATATTAAAATTAATTTGATCGATTAAAATTTAAGAATTTTTTTTTTTCAAAATTATTGATCATTTATATATTTTTTTTTACTTACAGAATTTCCCCTGTTATTATAATTCTTCATCTAGACATGCATACGTAAACAAAAAGGTTCTACTTTGTTATTTCATGCTTAGCATAACGAATTCGCTGTGCTACGTCACAAAATTTGGGAGTCATGGAATTACCGTGTCTTAACCCATTTCGTCAAATAATAAATCGCAACTTTAAGGAATCTATATATGGGTTATAAAAATATAATTGATAAAAAAAATTTCCCCATTAATCCAACAAATTAAAAAAAAATCATTGCCAGCCCTAATTATATTCAGTGGGACCTGGGAAGTGACCGAAGAAATATCTTAAATATAATCTTGGGTTAATAGAGGACAAAAGAAGAAAGAAGTCACGCCACATTTTTGACAGCTTGGAGAAACCAGTAATGGCATTAACAAAATGATTTTTAGACATGGTGGAATAGCTGTGGTAACGACGGAGGACAGTACTTTTGAGGAGGAACCGTTGGTACCAACATTGGGGTAGCTGTGGTAACGACGTAGTCCAACTGCCCATCTATAGAAACTGCTTTGGCTTTCAATAATGCAACAAAATGGCTTGCAGTTGCATCTTCATTTTATGTAGCCTTTGTGTCACGTGCTTTGATCTTCTTTAAAATTATTAAAATTTTTGCATGGTTTGATGACAAATGTCAACTTAATTCCTGGATCTACTTTTTGCGGAAACAGCACGCAATAATTACAAAAGGCACCTTTTAACATTCGCGAGTATAAAAGCAACGGTGAAAAGTTTGATGACCATGCATATCTAAAAACTCTGTTTCCCCCATTGTCAGCTCTTAACTCATACATTTTATCAGGGGTCCAACAATCACGAATCATCTGCAATTTCAACTCATTTGAAAGGTCATGTGTTCAGACATACCTTCCAATATCTAATTTAGAAAAAGAATAAGCGTCAGCGACAATCAAATTAGAAACAATAGCTTCACCTGTGTCTGGCTGTTGACTTGTACTGATGTCCTCAATGCTGCACAGGTCGTTGGCGATATTAACTCGTGGCGTCTGATTGATTGTTTGATAGTTTGCTAAAAAAAAACAACTTTGGATCGATTTTTATCCGGTTCCCGCGTTAGCTATAGCGTGCTGAATTTTGCAGGCATATTCGTGCCGACGATGAAAATGATCACTCATCATTATTTCAGATCAATCGAATTCACTGTATTTAAATTAATGAATTTTTATATAATCTCTATTTATCTCTATTTTGCCTGTATTTTAATTTTTTTTAGCGCATTTTCGAGAAGTCGAATGCGCTATTGCACCCGTTTTGTCCGTCCGTCCGTCATCACCCTTGATCACAGCATCCATAAGTCCTAGACCCATGATTTATATATGTTTTTTGTATGTCCTGACCTGCCATTTGTGCATCAACACTCAGTTTCTCGATCCGTTAAAAAAACCCGTTAAAACTACCAAAAAACTTTGCGAATCGAGAGGTAACACTGGCGCAGGGAACGGCCGCCATTGCCGGAAGTCGAATACACAGTTTTTCAAGCATTGAAGAGTGGTGTGAAAGCGTGCAAAAGAATTCGTTTTTTTTTTAGTTGACGTCATTAGAATATGTGTAAAAGTTTAGAGAGTTTTACGTCATCATTTGTGGTGACTTGTAGTTAGATTAAATAGAAAATATTTTTTTTTAAAATGTAAAGAAATGACTTTTAAATAAAAAAAAATGTCAGGTATATTCATTACACAAGAAAATTCATAAAAATATGTCTAAAATCTAAACACAATTACTGATATCTACATAATGCTGATATCTAACATAAGTACTGATACATAATACGAAAATGCGCTAACACGTCCTGAGTTCCAATAGGGACCAGGCTTAACATGATTTTTTTGATATAGCGTATGATATGAACAACTTTAAAAAAAATTTCTTGTCATGCAGTGCGGTGCGTATCATATTGACTATACTAATTTTTAAACATATTCCCGAGCTGAAAATGTTTATGATAGTCTGTTTCGCAGTGTGCATTATATTAAAAATATTTTTATATCCCTTTCCCCGTGATCACATCGAGCTGAAATTTAGGAGGCGTGCTGTAAAAAAACATTTTTTTACTATACAATTTTTATATGAGACAAAACTAAAATTGTGGATTTTCGGAACGTCGTGAGATTAGTATTATAATGAACATACTTTTAGTTATTTTTCATATATGAAGGATTTATAGTCAAAACTTTATTTTGTAAAAAGTTTTTTTTTCCATATCTTGAGGCATTTATATTCACCATGAATCCTCCTGACAAAACATGCATCCTCCTACATGCTACCTACAACATAAAAGGAACTAATTCTCTCTGGCCACGCGTTTATGGTTATCAAAATAAAAATATTTAAGTGTTAGTTAGACTGTCCATCTGCTGGTAGTTTGCCGGGACAGTCCCTAAATTTCATCTCTGTCCCGGAATCCTGTCAGGGACGCAATTTGTCCCGAAATTTAGAAATTTAAAAGTTTTTGTATGAAAATTAAGTATTTTTTATGAATAAAGTCAAAAGTCATCGTTAAAATTTAAATGTCATTCATATTTTTTTTAACTTTTGTCAAGCACGTCGATCCAAAATTTTGGAATGAAGAAAATTTTTTAATTTTGCTATTTCTAAGTGTTTAAGGTGGTCCACGGGGGAAAAAATAGACGTTTTTCTAATTTTTATTAAAAAAATGAGATTATAGTAAATTTCAATAAATTAACCTTTTTAGAATTATTTGGTTTTTTACAAAATGCTTTAAAAATTGCTTTAATATGTTTAAAATGCATTTTAAAACAGTATGGTAAGTATAAAATTGTAAAGATTTGCGAAAATCATGGGAAATTCTATTTTAGATATATAACGTAAATGAAAAGCTAGCTCGACAATTTTGGTGTCGTTGGAAAGCTTATCCTACCTAATTTTTAATGGTATCGCCCACTACAACGTCCAAAAATAACCCGCTACGGAATTCTTTGTTCCGCTAACCCATAAAATCGCTAATACACGCATTCTTATTGGTCATTATTTATATTATCCTCAATTAACCTCGTTTGGTAGCTATCATTGGTCAGCTATATTTAAAAAACGCCCTAGCAGTAAAAATAGAATAAAATTAAAAAAAAAAATTAACGAATGGCTATTTTATGATTGCTTTATGATTTAAGTGAGCTATTTAAAGAATTAATATATATAATAGCCCAGTGGTGTGGGTTTGTAACGTAACGCTACAGAAGCGATGTACGACAGTCTACAGCAGTTAGTTTAGTTGAAAAATCGTGTT
>MUZC01000877.1:67506-79125 GCA_002072015.1 Radix auricularia
TATCAAAAAAGGACAAGTTAGTTGGTCTTTAAAAAAAAGGTTGGCGCCGTAGGCACCCAAAAAACGGGGGCGCCGCAGGCGCCACGGCGCCTGGCACAATCTAGTTTTTAAAAGGTTTTTTTTACTTATTTTTAATTTATCCCGGAATTGAACAAAAATGTCCGGATTTTTTCGAAAAACCTCTGGACAGTGTAGTGTTAGTTCCTTCTGCCTGAATCCAAGGCCATTGTTATCATGTACGTCTCAGACATGGATGGGCTTCAGATTAACGTGCACAATTACTTGGGTTTTTAAGTTAAATTTTTCCTCTCTTGATTTCCTCCAGCGTAAGAGACTAATTGATGGAATTGCTCATTTTAGCATTGGAGGTTATCTACTGGAAACTTTGATGGTTATTATTGTCACACGTGACATTACTGAATTTTTATATCTTTAAATTAAAACTAACCACCTTCAGATATTGACCTCATTGTTGGTGTAGTGAACGTAACAATAGTAATTGTTAATGTCGATACATTTTATTAAGGCTTGAGCTGCAATCTCACGAATCATATTGTAGTTTTGCAGTTGTTATGTATTTTTGTGTGTGTCAATGTTTTAGTTATTGCATTAAGTTTCCTTGTAAGTATTATTGCTATTCATGATATTGCGGTAGCAAACATAAAAAGTAATTATTAGTACGGCTTTCCCTGAAGTGTTTGAAGCATTTAACAAGAATTTTTATTTATTTACTCTGCTTACATGGCAGCCTCTTAATTACTAAACAATATCACTCGAAATAACAAAAAAAAAATGAAATTCAAAAATAATCTACAATATTTAACATAAAATAAATATGATAAATTGTAAAAAAAATTTAAAAAAAAGTGAAATTTTTATATCATGTTTATTTTTGAACGCTACCAGATTTCCTCATGGTGGCTAATTCTTTAAGGCGACATAAGCTCCGTTGTAGGACCAGAACCAGTCGTTATTGTTGACAGACTGTCAGCCGTGTACTCCTTTGGTGGACTCGGAACAGTTGTTATTGACGACATACTGTCAGTCACGTACTCTGGCTCTTCTGTAGAACACGTGCCGCACATTTTCCTACACACATGTTTGACGTATTTATGATCGCAGATTGTGGACCACTGCTCCTCACAGAGCAGGTTATAGTTATCGCAATAGTCCTCGTCGGCGCAAAGTTTGCACGATTTTTCGCAGTTTTTTTTCATATACGTAGGATCGCTGGCACATTGCCCGCTCTCAGCTTTGCTCGGACAGCTAGGATCTAAGTCTTGACATACACTCTGGCAGAGATGACAGGATCTTGGACAATGAATATACTGGTAGCTCGTCACATTGCAGCCGTTGAATAAAACATGCAAAAGACAATCTTCATCCTTGTCCTTGCACTCACCTTTCTTACCACCGTCTCCACCACCGTCTCCACCATCATTGCTCATCATATCACGTCGTTGTATTACATCTTCACCATTTACATCCAAGTCAGCTTCTTTAAATTTGGCTTCCCCACTACCCGAATCAACACAAAGTCCATTGTCCTCTATTTGACCTTCTATACACTTCCGGGTGCAGTTAGTTGTATATGGGATGCCTCCAGTCATGTTGATCTTGGGTGAGTAGAAGCAGACAAAGAACCAGGCGTCTTTTTGGATATTGACAAGGTTCTCACATCTCAATGAGTAGCAGCCGACCTTCAGAGTACTTGCCCAGACCATCTGTAAACACAAAAACGATGCACAAAGTATTTAGTAGACAGTAAGTTAAATTTGAAATAATTCTAAACAAACATCACATTTCTTAGATATGTAGTTAGTTTAAGTTTTCATGTTTTGTGATCTATTTTGATATTCTAGTTTTTTTTATTAATCACTTTCGAAACAATCACCATGGACACTTTGGGTGTAGCTTCCTGTAGCTCAGAAGGGGCCGTCCACCCCGGACAGCGGTTTAAGCCACGGCGTGTAGTAAAAAAACTTGTTTACCCGTGTGAACTTTCCACCAATTATCTTGTTTGACAAAATTCAGTGGACTCTTAAGCCTCGGCCTGAATATCGTTCACGTTGACCTAAAACACGGACACTGCTGTGAACTAAACACCTTATAGCCCCTCCACATTTCTTAGATCAGTAAGTCACTCCGTGAATGAAACTTCTAGAAGGTGACTGTGCAAATTGTGGGGGCAGAAACTAATATTCACGGTTGGCAGAATTTTTTAAGCTATCTGACCAATCAGAGGCAGTCAATGAAAATAGTGTAAAAAACACCTTGCGATAGGTCATTTCCTTTGTATATATCGTCCACAGAACAAATAAATATTTACTTCCTGATCATCTCTCATCATGACGATCCAAGAGACCGGTTATTGACGTCCTAGTGATGATCATCTCTCATCATGATGATCCAAGAGACCGGTTATTGACGTCCTAGTGATGATCGTCTCTCATCATGACGATCCAAGAGACCGGTTATTGAAGTCCTAGTGATGATCGTCTCTCATCATGACGATCCAAGAGACCGGTTATTGAAGTCCTAGTAAGTGTGAAACTTTGGTCCCAACTTCATCATTCTACTTTTATGTCATTATATTTCAGAAGTTCATACGTCACCCCATCAGTCACTTTATCAGTCACCCCATCAATCACCACATAAGTCACTACAGACATGCCTCGATAATCTAAATTATAATGACGTTATTATAAACAGATATAAATATGTGACGTAACGACAGCAGATTACCTGTGTGTAATTACGTGATTGCCACAACCCGTCTTTCTTTCCCTGCTTCTCATCAAACCATCTCTGAGACCAAAATTTGATCAAATCTTTGTCTGACGAGTTCTTAGGATCCCAAGCCAAATTCACTCCCCTTTCTTCTGTTATATCATAGTGGTAGACACACTGTTCAGCCCAATGTCTGGCCTGTCCCTCGAGTTCCATGTCTTGAAACCAAGTAACATAAAGATGTCATGTGGCGGATAGATTACAAAATACACAAACACGTTGTGTAATGAAAATAAATTTGAGCTTTATTATTTAACTACTACAACGGTTAAAGTGTCGGCTAGTGCCTTCATTAGTACATTTAACATACAGTACTAACATAACTATTAAAATTATATTTATATTATTAAGACATACTATATAAAGAAAAATAGAAACATAAGTATAAAAAGAAAGGATTAACTTCCATAACAGACAATTACACAGGATAAAAGAAAAAGGAGGAAGTTATCAAAAGTTACAGTGAAAACCACAACACGAAAAAGATTCTGCAGTGAGACGCTTTATCGCTGTCCTATTGTGTATTCTGTACTGATAGAAGCTTTTTTAAATATTTAAAATATTTTTTGGAAGTTCTTTAATAGCTGAAAACAGACTTTCATTTTATTAGTTAGTTATTTTTTTATTGTTCAGTAATAGGAAATACCAGATATAATTCATGTAAGAGACTATTGTGTGACAATTTTTTGTATTACAATGTTATGTGGCAATATCTTGTGGCATTGTTGTATGGCAATATGTTGCAATACCTATGGCAATGATACGTGACATTATTGTATGGCAATGATACGTGACAGTATTGTATGACAATAATATTTGACAGTATTTATGGCAATGATATGTGACAGTATTATATGGCAATGATAAGTGACATTATTATATGGCATTCAAATGTGACAATATTGTATGGCAATGATATGTGGCAGTATTATATGGCAGTTATACGTGGCAGTATCATATGGGAATTCTTCTTCTTCTTCGTTCTCAATATTGAATGTTGAGTTTTGCGTGCCACGAGTTTTGCGCCAATTGGCCCGCGGTCTCCGACTTCAGCCTGCTGTATTTTCTGGATTTGCTTCCATAGCCTTTGGTCAGCCAAGACCATCTGCAAGGCAGCAGTTGTTTTTTTGGCAAGTGATGCAGCGCTCACATGCCACGGCTAAGGGTTCCACACATTACCCCGCCGCGGTATTATATGGCAATGATATGTGGCAGTATTATATGGCAAAACTATTTTAGACATGTGTAAAGATACCGTTATTCAGTGGATATACTTACGACATACCCTACAAAGTACATCACAGATATCTAAAATTTTTAAACTTATTCATGAAAGATATCTAAGATGTATTACCCATGTTCATCACATATATCAAAGATATATCACCCATGTTCATCACAGATATCTAAGATGTTTTACCCATGTTCATCACATATATCTAAGTTATATTGTTCATACCATACACAAGTTTGTTCATATTACATCCGTTCTCTTCCCTTCTCTTATCGTTGTGGAACATTAAGACATAGTCTCTGTCTTCTTGGTCCCAACTTGATTCGATGGCTAGTGACGTCATCACCATAACAAACTTCAAACCCCAAAAGAAAAGGGCGTGAAACATTTCTAAAATAAAATGATTGAACTTTTCTTTATCATGATGTGGCGTAATATATATATAAAAATACATATATTAATAAAACAAGAGACATACAATGAGCTAGTACTGAAATAAGACAATTGATATACTCTTATCTAGTGGCAAAACTAGAGTAATGCATGAATTAACCTTGTGGCAAAATAATAAAAGCCATAGTTTAACCTTATCTATACTAATAAAAGGGAAAGCCCTGACTGACTCACTGAGTCATCACTAATTCTCCAACTTCCCGTGTAGGTGGAATCATGAAACTTTGGGAAGTTGTTGGGTACCCTCTGACTACGAAAATTGGCGAAAAAGAATTGAAAATCTCACTCATGTGGGGCCGGGGGCCCAAAAATGTTTTTTAGCGCATTTTCGAGATGTCGAAATCGCTATTGCCCCCGTTTTGTCCGTCTGTCTGTCATCACCATGATCACAGGATCCATAAGTCCTAGACCCATGATGTATATATGTTTTTTGTATGTCCTGACCTGCCATTGGTGCATCAACACTCAGTTACTCGATCCGTTAAAAAACCCCGTTAAAACTACCAAAAAACTTTGCGAATCGAGAGTTAACACTGGCACAAGGAACGGGCGCCATTTCCGGAAGTCGAATACATAGTTTTTCAAGCATTCAAGAGTGGTGTGAAATCGTGCAAAAGAATTAATTAGTGTTTTTTTTAGTTGACGTCATTAAAATATGTGTAAAAGTTTAGAGATTTTTACTTCATCATTTGTGGTGACTTGTAGTTAGATTAAAGAGAAAATAAAAAATTATAAAATGTAAAGAAATGACTTTTAAATAAATTTTTTTCAGGTATATTCATTACACAAGAAAATTCATAAATATATGTCTAAAATCTAAACACAATTAGTGATAACTACATAATGCTGATATCTAACATAAGTACTGATACACAATACGAAAATGCGCTAACACGTCCTGAGTCCAAAAAGGGACCAGGCTTAACATGATTTTTTTTGCATACATCACTAATTCTTCAACTTCCCGAATAGGTAGAAGCATGAAACTTTAAGAAGTTGTTGGAGATTCTCTTACGACAAAAAATGGCGAAAAAGAATCTTGAAATTCACTCTCATGGGGGCCGGGGCCCCAAAACTATTTTTCTCCTTATATAAGCAATATGCTAATTGAAAATCTATAATTCATCTATTTCCCGTGTAGGTAGAAGCATGAAACTTAAGAAATGTTTTGAGTACATGCTTCCAACGATAATTGGCAAAAGAGAATATTAAATTTCCCACTAATGGGGGCCGGGACCCCCAAAACATTTTTTTTCTTTATATGAGCTATACAAAAATTGAAAAACACTAATTCTCTTATTTCCCATATAGATAGAAGCATGAAACTTTTGAAGTTTTTTGAGTACAAGCTCCCGACAATTGGCAAAAAGAATGTTAGAATTCCCTCTAATTGGGTACCGGGGGCCCAAATATATTTTTTCTTATATTAAAAAAACAACAACTTATCACTAATTCTCAAATTTTCCGTGTAGGTAGGAGCATGAAACTTTGGGTAATTGTGAAGTACCCTCTCAGGACAAATTTTGGTGTAAAAGAATTTTGAAATTCACACTCAATGGGGCTGGGACCCCAAAAACGTATTTTTTCTTCTATGATATTTATAAAAATTGAAAATCACTGATTCTCTTACTTCTCGAGTAGGTAGACTCATGAAACGTTGGGGAATTGATAATTACACTTTCACGATGGTAGCAGATGAAAACATGTTTTAAAATATCTCTTACTAGGGGCCGGGGGCCAAAAGTAGTTTCTTTCCTAGTATAAACTATATAAAAACTACACATAACTAATTCCCCCATTCTCCAATAAGGTAGAAGCATAAAACTTTGGGAAGTGGTTGAATACAATCTCCAGATTAAATTTTGCGAAAGAGAATGATAAATTTCCACTAACAGGAGGCCGGGGGCCCTAATATAATTTTTTCTTATATTAAAAACCGAGTCATCACAAATTCCACAATTCATCGTGTAGGTAAAGACATAAAACTTTAGGAAGTTGTTGGGTACCCTCAAAACGACGAAAATTGGCTTAAAATAATTTTTAAATGCACGCTCATGAGGGCCTGGGCCCAAAAAAAACCCCCGTGTTTTTTTCCTTATACGTGCTATAAAAATTTGAAAATAAATAATTCTCCTATTTTCCAAATAGGCAAACGCATGAAACTTTGGGGGTTTGTTAACTACACTTCCACGATGGTAGCAGATGAACAATTATTTAAAACATTCTTTATTGTGGGCTGGGAGGCCAAAATGTAGTTTTTTTCCTAATATTAACTATATAAAAATTAAAAATCTCTAATTCTCCCATGTAGGTAGAAGCATAAAACTTTATGAAGTTGTTGGGTACCCTTTAACAACAAAAATTAGCGTAATATAATTTTAAAATTCACACTCATTGGGGCCGGGACCTCAAATACGTGTTTTTTCCAAATATGTGTTATATACAAATTGAAAAGCACTATTTTTCCTATTTCCCAAATAGGTAACGCATAAAACGTTGGGGATTTTTAAAATACACTTCCACGATGGCAGCAGGTTAAATAATATTTAAAATATTCCTTTGTGGGCGCTGGGGGCCAAAATATAGTTTTTTATGCACTTACTCACTTATCGCTAATACTCCATCTTCCCACAGCAAAGCGCGGGCAAATTGCTAGTTTTTTAATATAACATAAGTTATAGTTTGACTGTGCTGCTAAAAATAACAAAAGTCATAAATTCACCTTGTAGCTAAAAATAACAAAAGTCATAAATTCACCCTGCATCTAAATATAACAAGCCAAATATTGACTTAGCAACAGGACGGTATACATTAACCCACGTTAAGAAAAGGGTTGACCTCTACGTGGCTCAGACCACGGTCAACGCCAAGTCTGGTTAGGTGCTTGTAAATCATATGATTAAAGTGATCCCCCTCATTAGTGTTCAGTGAGTGGTACTGTTTAGGGCCATGAGGGCCGGTACGGATTAGCAAAATGTACCTTGAAGAAGAGGACGTCAGCTCTGAGTAAACCTTCCAATGGGGTAACACCCTTAGGATAGTCACACGATATGGAAGTTAGCTCTGAGCAAACCTTCCAATGGGGTAACACCCTTAAAATTGTCACATTGATGATACAAGCAAAAATCCTAGGATAATAGACTCGTATGAGCGGGGTGGCGTCGAGTGCGTGAAAATGGGGGAAAAAAATCAATCCTTCCTTTGTGAGGTCAACTCAGGGGGAGGCATGCTTGACAGTGTTATTGGATTCCCAGGCGGCGTCTCCAGAGGAGACCTTTCCTAGCTCTGATTTCCCTTGAGGGGCGGGGGCATAATATTTGGGAGAGTTTTCCGGGGAGACATTTAAGAGCCCTTGATGGCATTTCATTCCAAAATTTATTTGAAACAACAGTGACAAATAGTGACACGTGTAATGATCATGATACAGATTTTAATCAACATGTCTTTTGAAATGTATCATTTTGCAACGATTGTATTTTTAAAAAAAAAATCTTTTTTCATTGTATAAATTGTATTTCTAGGATTGTTCGAAAAATAAGTTTTAAAAAGCTTGAGAAATTTGTTGAGTACACTCCCGGGAAGGGTTCTAGCTAAAATGTATGACTCTCGGTTAAAAATTAAACTATTTTGCGGACACATATTTAGAATTTATAGGGCATTGAAACCCTAATGTCCAATAGTTAAGCTGGATTTATTTCGAAATTCTATTCGAGTAGCGGTATTAACGGTCAACAACGTTCGCCATGTTAAATTTTATGTTTTATTTCCCCATCTTCATAAAAATTTGTTAGGTTTCCGTGCACAAACAAAATTTGATGCACATACATATTTCGTTGTTACGGCGCCAACGTCAGTCTCCAAATTGAACTTTTACAACTGTTTTGTTACTTATTGTCCCATATATTAGAAATTTTGTACGTGGGATCCCAACGGTAACTGAATCCCATATTTTCACTGCGCAGCACGGATATATTCTAGTATATTATAAAGGAAACAATTGCTGTCAACTCACTTGTCTCTTGTGTTCAATGCTGAAAGTAGAAGATTCAGGTCGACGATTTGTCTCAAGTCCGCGGCTAGCCAATAGTTGATCAAAGTTCTGCCAACGTCCAGCCCAGGTTAGAGGTTGTTGGACGAAGGGAATCAATTTATATTCTTTCCATGCCAAACATTTTCTTGTTGGATAATAATCAAGATCGACCAATCGCCAAGCGCCTTCTTTGAAGACACAGTTTATTCATACATAGTAATTGTTTATCTCCACAAAGAAGACAAGTGTCGTGGAGTGTAATGTACCACCACTTTGATCATATTAACAGAACGTAATATCAATACACCCTGCTACCCTCTACTCAGCTCTTTGTAAGCGTTCTATACTCAAAATGGTTCAGTAGAGCCTTAATTACAGACAAAGCAGATGTGTACGGAAACGATCTGTTTCATCTACGTACATGAAAGACGATTTTAGGTTCTTGAAAGTTGTTTTTATCTTTTATAACAAACAACTGCTGTGTCTGGGACTGGATATCCCAGACAACCGCGTGTCTTTGGCCCTATCCTAGACCGTAGCACTTAGGGGATACATATCCCTAAAAGGCCTTCTTTTTTAGGGACGTAATAGTTCGTGCCACGGATATCCCAGAATCCCGTTTTCAGTAGCTCTTGTATAAGAATTCAGTGACAGTAGTTAGCAATCGATTCTAAGAACATTATAATTATAATTTTTCAATGGGTGTGGGAAAAGATCAATGCAATATTGCACAAATGACCACATTGACACAAAAGACAACATTCTAGAAAGGAAGAATGAAGACAGACAGAATCACGGAATGAATTATGAATTGATGGATGAATGGATGGATGGATAAAAAATGAATGAATGGATAATAGATGGATGGATCGATATAAAGATTTCTATCAAAGTCTGAAGATTTTACGAGGAACTCTCAGACTTAAAATAAAACACATATTATTTTTATCGACATATTTCTATAAAACTAATCACTTAATGACATCAGATTAACGTATTTGTACGTATATTCCCCGCACACGTAGATAACCCGCACACGCATTTATCCCGTATAATTATTTAGATACTAAAAAAAAATTGTGGTATAACCCGCTCACGCTTATACCTCGCACTATCTAATTTTTTATTCGTACTTTGCAAGGTGTTACGTATCTAGGCATTGTAACCTATTTTGTTGTTGTTTTCCCTTGACCTGTTGCGGTCGAGAGACGGGTGGAAAATTCCCGAGGTTGTCTGCCCCTTTTTTGTAATGAGTTTTGTTTATGAGCGGCGGCGAGTTCAAGCCACACGGACCGTGTGACCGGTCCTTGACCTGTGTGTTTTCATCTGGTCAAAAATATGAGGTTTTCTTGTTCCGTCTCTTTAGAGAAGGTTCTAGCCCTGTCTTGTTGTTGTTGACTTGTCCTGTTCTCGAATAGTATTCGAGAAACTACTAGAGTTGTCTTGAGCTCGACGCGCGGTGGACTATAAAAAGACCGCCCGTATAACGTTGAGGCGGATAAGACATACGGAGACAGCCGAGAGACAGTATCGCGGAGACTGTGCGTGACCCCTGCGTGGTATCGTTAGTGTAAGTTGAGATTTTTCCTTTTCAAGGCCTTGCTGGTAATTGTAGTTATCTTTTAAAACTCTTGAAGTGTAATATTTTTACATGCCATTTTTGTAAAAGGGTTTAGTCAACCTCTCAATTCTGTATTGAGTAGATGTTTGTGTTTTTTTGTTGCTTGTAACTTAATGTGATTCCTTTAAAAGTACTATTTGATTTATATTTTATTAAACATTCAGTTAATATTTTACTTTCCGATTTCTTGTGTTATTCATTGTAAGTCTGTGGTTAAATTCAGACTTAAGATAGTGACACAACGGCTTTTTCTATTGTCACGTTCCCCTAGACAAGCCAATACAAATTAGAATAGATGTAATTCAATTCGTAATACGTGACAAAAGAAGATTGGGGCCTTCGTCCGGGATGTTTTTCTGAACCTATTTTCATCTTACTTGAGTAATTTTGTAAAGGCGAAGTTGCCGTTAAAATTTTTTTTTCTTCAAAGAGTCGGAAGTAAAATATCAATAGTATTGACGAAACTCTCGTAAGGTTTTTTGTTGTACTGATTGTGTACTGTATATTTACATTGTATACATATTTTTTTTTGTGCCTGTGATAGTTTTGTTAGTTGGCCATGGATATTCAGAGTTTTCTTGCAAATCCCTCTGTGGAAGAGCTTGATGCTTTTACTAGGAAGGAACTGGTCCTTATTTCTAAACAGTTAGGGTTAAAAATAAAATCAAATGCCCTTAAACAAGAAATCAGAGATAACATTGTAATCCATTATGTAAACGAGGAAGTGTTTTCTGAAGACCTTTTAGAAACCCTTAGACCCGAGGAGGGTAAATCAGATTTGGAACTTCAGATTAAATTAAAACAAATGGAAATAGAAGCCCAGCTAGCTTTAAAAGATAAAGAAATAGAGTTAAGGAAATTAGAGTTAGCTGCTAATGTGAGATCAGATTCTTCCCCTGCCAGTCATACTGCTGAAGCAACAAAATTTTTGAAAATAATTCCACGCTTTAATGAAGCCACAATTGACAATTATTTTCCACAATTTGAACTTTCCGTGAAAAATTTTAATGTACCTGAAACTTTGTGGCCCACTTTGCTGCAAACAGTTTTGACTGGTAGAGCTGCAGAGGTATTTTGTTCTTTGACCATTGAACAACAGAAAGATTATAATGTTGTTAAAGCCTTAATTCTTAAGGCATATGAACTTGTTCCGGAAGCCTACCGAAAGCAGTTCAGGGATTGTCGCAAATCGGATGGCCAAACCCATGTAGAATTCCTGCGGGAAAAGGAGCGACGCTTTGAAAAATGGCTCACTTCCAAGGAAATCGGCACCGACTTTGCCAAATTCAAGAACCTAGTGCTGATGGAAGAGTTCAAGAGTTGTGTGCGGCTGGACGTCCGTACGCATATAGCTGATCGTGGCGAGGAAGATGTGCACAAGGCTGCAGTGTTGGCAGACGATTATATAATATCACATCAATTTGCCAAGTATACGACGGATGTCAAGCCAAAACAAGTCAAACAGCCGGAGTCCACTGCTAGCAACTCCAT
>MUZC01000877.1:96762-117703 GCA_002072015.1 Radix auricularia
TGTACTCTGTTGATGGTCTAGGAGTAGGTGTTGTTCTCGACATAGTGGGAGTCGTGTACTCTGTTGATGGTCTAGGAGTAGGTGTTGTTGTCGACATAGTGGGAGTCATGTACTCTGTTGATGGTCTAGGAGTAGGTGTTGTTCTCGACATAGTGGGAGTCGTGTACTCTGTTGATGGTCTAGGAGTAGATGTCATTGTCAACATAACAGAAGTCGTGTGCTCTGTTGATGGTCTAGGAGTAGATTTCATTGTCGACATATTGAAATTCGTGTACTCTGATTCCTCAGTAGCACACTCGTTGCACATTTTCCTACACACAGTTTTGACGTATGTATGATTGCAAGCTGTTGACCACTCCTTCTCACAGTTCAGATGATAGTTATCACAATAATCCTCGTCGGCGCAAAGTTTGCACGATTTTTCGCAGTTTTTTTTCATGTACATAGGATCGCTGGTACATTGCCCGCTCTCAGCTTTACTTGGACAGCTAGGATCTAAGTCTTGACACACACTCTGGCAGAGATGACAGGATCTTGGACAATGAAGATACGCGTAGCTCGTCACATTGCAGCCGTTGAATAAAACCCAACGAAGGCATTCTTCTCTCTCGTCCTTGCACTCAACTTTCTCACCATCGCGCGCATCCCCATCCAAATGATCATTTCTCATTATAATATCTCTTTTCCTATCATCATCATCATCTATGTCCAAATTCACTTCATATACTTTGCCCCCTTCACTTCCCGGAGCACCACCACCAGCATTCAGTCCTTGCCTTGTCTTTCTGGCGTAACTTCTCAGCGTGGTAAGATATTTGTCGTCATCTCCACGTGAAGGTCGGACAAGCCGTTTGAAATGTCCCCCAGGTTCATGAGTACTAACTGCATTTTCGCTTTGCTTTGATTTCACTGCAACACCCACCCCATTACTGACACATACATTGCATGACTTCTTGCATTCTACCAACATGTATGCAACATTTCTTTCACAATCTCCAATCTTAGCCATGTCTTGACAATTGTTCAAATTATCTCTGCAGACGTCACTTTCGGTTGTGAGTGCGCCGTTGACTTCACCAACACAAAGTCCATTGTCCTCTATTTGACCTTCTATACACTTCCGGGTGCAGTTAGTTGTATATGGGATGCCTCCAGTCATGTTGCCCTTGGGTGTGTAGTAGCAGACCAAGTACCAGGCGTCTTTATGGACATTGACAAGGTTCTCACATCTCAAAGAATAGCATCCGACCTTCTGAGTACTTGCCCAGACCATCTGTAAATATAAATATGATGTACAAAGTATTGAGTAAAAATTAAATTGTTAAATCTTGCCATAGATAAGTAAATTATTTGTTGATGTTTTCATGTTTTCTAATATTTTTTTTGTTAAAATATAGTAATAGAATGTCATTCACAATAGTTCTCGCTGTTTCAGTGAAAAATTGAGGACGATTCTGTTGTTGTTTCTTGTAGATAAGTGGAGACCGTTTTCCCGGGACAACGGCTTACACCCAGTGTGTAGTAAAAGTGCTTGATTACCTGTGTGAAATGACTATAAATAACCCGTTGTCGCTAATTTCAGTTGACTCTTAAAATCATGGCCCGAATTCCGCAATCGCTGACCTGTCACATGCACACTGCTATACATTAAACATCTGTTTATCCCACCCCACCCCCCTTTTTTTTAGATCCTTGAGTTCCCCGTGAGTGAAACGTGTTGTGGGGACATAAACTGATACAGTTGGCAGACATGCTGCTTGACCAATCAGAGTCAGGCAAGTAGAAGAGTATAAATACAAATGTGATTAAAGGGTCGGTCATGTCCTTGAATCTCTTGCCAGTTAAATACTGGGCTTATCTTCCAAGCGAAAACGTACACGTGACGGATTTTGAATAAATTTAGCGGTTGTTAGCGGATTTTTTAAGCGGAGGTCTGCAACCCCCCCCCCCCCGCCCCCAAGAATTACCTTTTAGAAAATTTGAATATGTTCACCCACCCCTTATCTCAATCGTCTCCAGTATACATACGTCATTGCTTCAAGAACATATTACAACATGGCGAGTTGAAAGATCGGCAATTCAAGTCCTAGTAAAGGCTGGCGAGAAGGGGTGACCTCTACGTGGTTCGCCAGACGAGTAGGGTTGTGGAGCAGACCACGACCTGAAACCGACAAACCCCTGGCTTGGACAGCCGAAGACCGATGTTAGGCGTTAGGTGCTAGTCATAAATATGATTACAGTCGCTGCACGGATCTTAGGCAAAGCATTTAGATGCAATGCCGATGATGAAAACCAAAGTACCCGTTGAGGGTCGGGTTACTCCGAAGCGACCGTTTCGTCCCCCTCAATTAACTAGCAACGCTGTTGAGCGGTGCCGGTTTAGGGTCAGGAGCGCCAGTACGGAATAGCAAAAGGTACCGCTAGGAAACGCTATTGGTCGCCAGCTCTGAGGAAACCTTCCGGTGGGGGTTAAACCCTAGGTAGGTCAGTGATGATCCCCACGCTTTGCGGCGATCTAAATTATAAAGACTCGTAAGCTTTGCCGTGGTGGCGCCAAAGTGATACTATGTTGATAGCGAGTCAAGGTAGGAAAATTCCACACCTCCCTTGGGAGGAACACTTAAGTGGGAGGCGTTTTCGGCCCAGCGCCCTGGACGCCCAGGCGGCCGCTTGTAGCAGCGACCGCTCCGGGGGGGCTTCCCAGCCTTCGCACCCCTTAGGGGGCGAGAGGGCTGGGGGGGGGGTTTCCGGGAAGCCCCATGAAGAGCGCAGGCTCGGGACTGCTGATTTCTTCCACATGTAGGATTTTCAGTCCTAGTAAAGGTGAACCTTCAATCACAACTGCATTGTTGTACATTTATGTGCTTATATTTCAAGAATTCTAATTAAATTTTACCTGTTGTGCCAAAAAATTACATCGCTTTATTTTACAAATGTTATTAGCTGAAGCTCCAACCAATAGATACATTATAATGTCACTGTTTGGACTAAATATCATTATCTGTCAAATTGTGTACATTGTATCCGGAACCCACGTGATTAGCGCTAGCACCATAAGTTTGCACCGGTTGTAGTAAGGATCATTTACAAAACGTTCGTATATGCTCAATCTTGTGACGCTTCGAGGTTTCGTTCTGAATTCGTTGTCGATGGAATGGGAAATATTTAAAGGCGTTGCGAAATCACAGTGTAATCATCACGAAATTACGAGATCCCACCATGCTATCAAACTATCATATTCAACTTTGTCAGGAGCGGCGCCGTCGAGGTAACATCCGTAACTTACAAGGCAGAGTTCAGTGCTGACCCACCAAGGAAACATCAGGTGTTTTCGTACACATTGGTCAGTTCAGAGCTCAGAGTCCCAGGAAGCTTAAGGGCTTTTCCTCGAGGACTTCCTCACTAGAGCTCACCAAGCAGCTATATGGATGATAGGTTAACCCCTTGACAACTGGAGCGTTAAGTGATCTTAAAGTACTGTGTGATTTACCCACACTATAAAGACCTCACAAATAATACCATTTATGTAGTCTATGAAGCGCACAGTGGGCAAACAGTAGTGATGAATTTTTAGGCTAAACCGGATATTATTTTGTCCATTTTTCTTTATTTTATTCAAACTTACCCGTCGTGCGTTGCAATGACCCCAGAAACTCAGAGGAAAGGAAATTTCTAAGAAACAGTGAGTGGTAATTTAAAAATAAGTTTGCAAAAACAACTTCACAATGTTACATGATCATTGGAAGAAAAAACATTCATGTAGATCTATCTTAAATTAGAAGACCATAAAAAAAAAAAAAAAAAAAAAGGGCTGAAAAGTTTTCCTTGCCCAATCGGTGCCAGATGTAAAGTTCCAAATGTATATTAGTTTCAATCTAAATGTTTATTTAAAAAAAAAATATGATGTCGCTTTGAAAAAATGGATATTAAAATTCCAATACTTTCCAATATTTTATCCTCATGGACGTTTTTATAGACACAGCTTATTCAAGATCGATCCATTTACTCAGAAGCCAATGTTTTAAATACTTTTATATCGCTCATGTAAGAAAAAAAGACCCCTCTCCCAGCCCCTAGGAGTCGTATATAATAGTTTATCTCAGCGACCTTTCGGGAGAGTACTCAACAATTTCCGAAAACTTCAAGACGATCGGATGAATAAAATATCGTTTATAAAGTTTATAGACGAAATTAAAAAAACGTCAGATTGTCCAATAGGTGGAAGATGTTATGTTCGATATATCTGTGGATTGCAGGATTGGGTAAAATTGATTAGGGATTAAAGTATCAAACATAAACGAATAAAAAGATTTGAATCCTCAGACCCCGATGGAATGGACATTATGAACTCAATGCCCGAAACTTCAACAAAATCCACTTATTTTTAGTAAAGTTCCAACACATTTGTTAAACCAGAAACATGGGGTCGGTCTAGCAAAATGCCACAAAAAGAAAAAAAAAGACTTTTCTACGATAAAAAAACAACCTTTTTATTACGGGAAATGGGATGTGGTGGTCGAGAGGTAGCGCTCTCGACTGTCATACTGATGGTCACGAGTTCGAATCCACACGAAGGTGAGGATTTGTTCTCGGGGCCTGAGGAGTCCCCGAGTCGGCCAGCTAACTAGACAATAGTTAGGCGGCTGGGGTAATGCGTGGAACCCCTATAGCCGTAGCCTGTGACCGCTGCATCACTTGCCAACAGATCATCTCTCATGGTCTGTGGACGCAATTATCTTCTGCATAGAAGGAGCGTCTGTATATCTAAGATAAGATAAGATAAGATAAGATAAGATTAATTTTGCACAATTAATCGGATTCTTGCTGTCGTTTACATACTAATAAATCGTCAAGCCTCGATCCTTGTTAAATGGAACGCAACCCTTGCAGCTTTCAGGTGATCTGACAGTCTGTTTCTTGTGTCACATTTTAAAAAAATGAACTTATTCCAAGCTGAAAACAGTTCTTTACATGCTAATTGGATCGAAACAAATTATAGCATCGCCAAGTGTTTTCATTGATTTAAAGTATTTGATAGAGAATTCCACGCTTTTAACGGATTTTATTTTTCATTACTATATACTGATCTCAAGATCAGAGAATTTGTTTTAAGCGTAGCGCTTTCTTGAAAAGCCCCTTTGTGAACCCGGGTAGTTTTCAAACATATTTTGTAATCTATCATTGCTAAAGTGTATTCAACAGTCTCCCAAAGTTTCACGGAGACAGGGTCAAAGGTATAAAGGTCAAACAGATAAAATACATTTTTATATGGATAGATTTTGCAAACTATGTACGAAATCTTGTATAATTGTAAATGAAATGTATGTTTACTTTTTTTGGTGTATCCAATAGCTAATATATAATATATTCTGTGTGTTAAAATTGGCATCATACTCTCGTAACCGAAACGCCACCTGTTCACTACATCAGTCACGACATCAGTCACTACATCAGTCACATCTGACATGACTCGACAAAATTAATTGTGATGAATTTATTATAAACAGATGTAAATATGTGACGTAACGACAGTAGATTACCTGTGTGTAATGACGTGATTGCCACACACCGTCTTTCTTTCCACGCTTCTCATCAAACCATCTCTGAGACCAGAATTTGATCAAATCTTTGTCTGACGAGTTCTTAGGATCCCAAGCCAAATTCACTCCCCTTTCTTCTGCTATATCATATTGGTAGACACACTTTTCAGCCCACTGTCTGGCCTGTCCCTCTAGTTCCATGTCTTTAAAATAAAGTTACATAAGGATGTCATGCATACTGATAAAAATATTACATTTATTTAAAACAATAATTATACTAAATACAATTTTGTATTGAATGTTTTAAATTTATCCAGCAATAGTAAGTACAAGATAAAATTTATTGAAGGAAATGTGTGAAAATGTTGCGTGGAAATGATACTTGGCAATGCATATGACATAGATGTAATACAATTATTATTTTAAATATGTGCATTTATACATAAATATACAAAATGTTTTCAAAAGTTAACGATTATATTTGAATTAATCTATAACAGCCCTAATATATATATATAAAATTCAAATTTAATCGTTAACTTTAAAAAAATTACCGAATAATTAATCGATAATTTTGATTGAAGCTGAAAATAAGATTTATGACGTCATGAAACTGAAAATTTCATAAAATGCACATAGCTTAAGTTTTGATAACAAAATATCGTATCTGTCAGGGATATATTTTAAATATAAGTATTTCAATTTAATGTCAATGACTTTTAAAAAAATATTGTCCATTAAGTAAAATCAAATTTTATTTTAAAAAAATTTTCCTTATAAAAACTGCTTATTTTAAAGTTAACACACTTTAAAAATTTTTCTTTAATAATGGAGAAGTTTGTATGTTAAAAAAAAACTATTATTAATTATTAATAATTATTTATTTATTAATAAATCGAAAAGATTGCTTGAAATATTTTTTAAATTTTAATTGCTATTTTAACGATTAAAATAATTTTAATCGATTAAAATTGTACTGATTAATCGAGAAATTAATCTATAATTTCCACAGCCCTAATATATATATATCTTTACTAATAAAAGGGAAAACCCTCACTGACTGACTGACTGACTGACTGATTCATCACTAATTCTCCAGCTTCCTTTGTAGGTAGAAGCATGAAACTTTGGGAAGTTTTTGGGTACTCTCTCACTACGACAATTGGCGGAACAAATTTTTTAACAATCTTACTCTTGTGGGGCCGGGGGCCCAAAAACTTTTATTTTATACATCACTAATTCTCCAACATTCCGTGTAGATAGAAGCATGAAACTTTGGGAAATTGTTGAATATTCTCTTACACCAAGAATTGGCGAAAAATAATTCGCAGTCATGGGGGCCGGGGCCCCAAAAATGTTTTTCCCTTATATAAGATATATACTAATTGAAAATCAATAATTCTCCAACTCCCCGTGTAGGTAGAAGCATAAAACCTTGTGAGGTTGTTGGGTACACTCTGACTACGAAATTTGGCGTAAAAGAATTTTAAAAATCTCACTCATGTGGGGTCGGGGGGGGGGCAAAAACTTTTATTTACCTACATCACTAATTCTTCAACTTCCCGCATAGGTAGAAGCATGAAACTTTGGGAAGTTGTTGGGTACCCTCTTACAAAATAAATTGGCGAATAAGAATTTTGAAATTCGCACTCATGGGGGCTGGGGCTCCTAAATGTTTTTTTCCCCATATAAGATATATACTAATTGAAAATCAACAATTCTTCAATTTCCCGTGTAGGTAGAACCATGAAACTTTAGACATTTTTGATTACATGCTTCCGACGATGATTGGCAAAAGAAAAAATTAAATTTCCCACTCATTGGGGCTGGGGCCCCAAAAACTGTTTTTTCCTTCTTTGAGCTATATATAAATTGAAAATTTAAAAACTGAAAATCACTAATTCTCCATTCCCCATGTAGGTAGAAAGCATGAAACTTGAGGAAGTTGTTGAATGCGATCTCTCAATTATAATTGGCGAAAGAGAACGTTAAATTCCCACTCATAGAGATACTGGGGCCCAAAAATAATGGGGACCCAAAAAAGTTTTTCCCCCTTAAATGAGCTATTTACAAATTGCAAATCATTAATTCTCCTATTTCCCATGTAGTTAGAAGCTGGAAACTTTGTAAATGTTTTGAGTTCATGCTTCCAATGACAATTTGCAAAAGAGAATGTTAAATTTCCAACTAATTGGGGCCGGGGCCCCAAAAACGTTTTTTTCCTTATATGAGCTATATAAAAATTGAAAATCACTAATTCTCCTATTTCCCACATAGGTAGAAGCATGAAACTTTGGAAATTTTCGAGTAGTAGCTCCCGACGAAAATATGCAAAACGAATGTTAGATTTCCAACTAATTGGTAACCAGGGGCCAAAATATTATTTTTTCATATTTTAAAAACAAACTTATCACTAATTCTTCATTTTTCCGTGTAGGTAGGAGCATTAAACTTTGCGTGATTGTTAAGTATCCTCTCACGACGATTTTCGCTGTAAAAGAATTTTGAAATACACACTTATGGGGAACCAAAAAAAAAAAGTTTGTTTTCTTATATGAGATTTATAAAAAATTACAAATCACAAATTCTCTTATTTCTCGCGTAGGTAGACTCATGAAACGTTGGGGAATGGATAATTAAACTTTCACGATTGTAGCAGGTGAACCAATATTTAAAATATCTGTTAATGGGGGCGAGGGTGCGGGCAAAAGTAGTTTTTTTCCTAATATAAACTATATAACAATTGAACATCAATAATTCTCCCTTTCCCCATGTAGGTAGAGCATGAAACTTTGGAAGATGTTGAGTACAATCTCCAGATGAAAGTTGGCGAAAGGGAATGGTAAATTTCAACTCAATACACACTTATGAGGGCCGGGGCCGAAAAAATGTGTTTTTTCTTTATATGTGCTATATAAAAATTGAAAATAAATAATTCTTTTATTTCCCGAATAGGCCGGCAAATACATGAAAATTTGGGGTTGGTTAAATACACTTCCACGATGGTAGCAGGGGAATAATTATTTAAACTATCTCTTACTGGGGGCTGAGGCCTCAAAAACGTGTTTTTTTTCCAATATGTGCTATTTACAATTGAAAAAAGAATTTTTCATATTTCCTAAATAGGTAAACTCATGTAACATATGAAAATTTGGGGCTTGTTAAATACACTTCCGTAATGGCAGCGGGTTAAATAATATTTAAAATATCTTTTGCTGGGCACCGGGGACCCAAATATAGTTTTTGTAAGCACTCACTCACTCCTTACTAATTCTCCAACTTCCCGCAGCAAGGCGCGGGGAAATTGCTAGTATATATAAAAACAGATATCTAAAATCATCTCAATATTTTCATTACATATATTTATGATCATCTCAATGTATTTAACACGGTTAATTTCATTTTGTTCATCACAGACATCTAATGTCGTCTCAAATGAAATCTAATATTAACCTTTAGAAAAAGCCTAAAATGTCATAAGAAACAACTTATTTTCGAAATTCTAAAACATAATGATTTTATTTGTTTGTCTGCCGAGTGGTTAAAGTTATAAAACACGTATAACCATGCCTGATATTTGTAACGTTTCCTAATAAGTTATGTTTTCCGGCCTCAGAGATGAAATCTCTAATTTCAAATTTCTCTTTATAGAAATCTTTGTGAGAGAGAAGTTAACATGATATACCATACACAAGTTTGTTCACATTGCATCCGTTCTCTTCCCTTCTCTTATCGTTGTGGAACATCAGGACATAGTTTCTGGCTTCTTGGTCCCAACTTGATTCGAAGGCTAGTGACGTCATCACAAAAACAAATCTCGAACTCCAAAAGAAAGAGGGGTGAGACATTTCTAAAGAAAGAAATATAACAATTTATAAAATGGTCCTTATCATGAGATTGTGCGAGCTATATTAACAACTAGAAAACATACCCGCGCTTAGCAGCGGAAAATTGGGGTTTCAGTTAACGTTGAAAACCCGTTAATACCAATTTAAAACACAAATTGATTTGAAATGTAGATCATGATGGATATCTATGCTATTAAAAGGGAAAGCCCTCAATGACTGACTGAGTGATTCATCCCTAATTCTCCAACTTCCAGTGTAGGTAGAAGCATGAAACTTTGGGGAGTTGTTGGGTACCCTCTCACTACGAAAATTGGCGAAAAATAATTTTTAAAATCTCGCTTAGTTGGGGGTGGGGGCCCAAAAACTTGTTTTCCCTACATCACTTATTCTTCAAATTTCCGAGTAGGTAGAAGCATGAAACTTTGGGAAGTTTTTTGGTGCACTCTTACGACGAAAATTGGTGAAAAAACATCTTATACACAGCGCACATAACAAACAACGCGGTCCGCAAAAAAAAAAAAAAAAAGTGATATCATTGACCCTTACTAGGACCTACTCACCTCAATTAAGAAGAGACAATTACGATGGTACGGACACGTAGCAAGATCTGGAGGTCTCTCAAAGACCAAATTGCAAGGCACAGTCCAGGGAGGAAGAAAAAGAGGCAGAAAGAGGAAATTATGGGAGGACGATATGGAAGGACGATATCAAAGAGTGGACCGGCCTGTCATTCAGCGACTCCCAAAAGGCAGCACAGGACCGGGACACGTGGTACGAGATAGGGTGCAGTTCACAATGGTGCCCCAACGATCAAACGACGGGTTAAGGGACAGTTCAAGTCCCGAATTAAGACCCGCTAGTCATGAATTGAGACCCGCTAGTCCTGAATTGAGACCCGCTAGTCCTGAATTGAGACCCGCTAGTCCCGAATTGAGACCCGCTAGTCCTGAATTGAGACCCGCTAGTCCTGAATTGAGACCCGCTAGTCCTGAATTAAGAACCGCTAACTCTGAAGTAAAACCAGCTAGCTGTGAAGTAAGACCCACTAACGCTCAAGTAAGACCCTCTAGTAACGAAGTAAGAAAAGTAAAATTCTAGTCCCTTAATTAGCTTTGTAATTTAAGCGATATCAAAAAGGTAACAGTCTCAACCACTAACGACCCACAGATATGACATGTTACATAAACAGTTTATACATAGATTATAATAAATGAAACAATTGCTGTCAAACTCACTTGTTTCTTGTTTTCAATGATGAAAGTAGAAGATGCAGGTTGACGAATCGTCTCAAGGCTGTGGCTAGCCAATAGTTGATTGAAGTCCTGCCAATACTCAGCCCATGTTAGAGGTTGTTGGATGTAGAGGCACATTTTAAAATGGTTCTGTGCTTTACATTCTTTCCGTGGAAAAAAGTCAAGGTCGAGCCATCTCCAAATGCCATAATTGAAAACCGAGTTAATTCAAATACAAATGTTTAGTTCAACAGAGAAGACAAGGGACATTGAGTGTAAAGGACCCCAACTTTGATCATGTTTATAGAATTTAATGCAACTACACCCAGATACCCTCTCACCAGCCCTTAATAACAGTCCTATACTACAACTGGTTGAGTAGAGCCTTTAATACAGACAAGTCAGATGTCTACTGAAGAGATCTGTTTCATCTGCGTACCAGGAAGATGGGGTGGATAGTAGAAAATTAGTTGATTTTACTTTTAGCTGCTGTGACCGGCGGGGCGGAGGGGGGTTGTTAAGTATTCCAGAAGGCCGTGTGTCTTAAGCCCTGTCTTTGACTGTATCATTTAGGGGATAGGTATCCTATAAGGCCATCAGTTTTAGTTAAGTAGGGCCGTAACAGTTCATGCAACAGATATCCAAGAATCCCGTTTTCCGTAGAGCTTGTATAGGAAAGAAGTAGTAGTAGTTAACAATCGATTCTAAGAACATAATATTTACACGTTTTCCATTGGTGTTTTAAAGGATTAATACAATTAGACGTACATGGCGACACACACACACAAAGATAACGTGTTGGAAGGGCAGCAGCAAGACAACCAGATGGACCAAATGACTTAAGGTTGGAAGTAAGGAAGAATTAATATAAAGATGTCTAGAAAGTCTAAAAGTTATATGTTGAATTCTCAGATTTAAAGCCGATCTTTATCTTATCGGCATATTTCTATATAAAGCTAATCACTTAATGATATCAGATTAGCTTTATGTGTTTACTATAAAAATTGTATTGAGTAGCTTTTAGGTATCCAACCTGTCAAAAACTTGGGGACCACTGGGAAATGGTATAAACTGATAAAAGACGGTGCACACTTGTAGTTTATTGTTGTTCATTTTCCGAAACGTCTTAAGGTTTAATTGATCTGTCAAGGGCGTCTTGTACCGAAGTTCATGACCATGGGCAACACGTGTTCTTCGATTCAAAAGAAATGCAATTACATGTAGGCGCCATTAACCAACACTTACATGTGATCGGCATTGACTGGGTGTCCGAGTGCGTCAGTCAGTTTCAGAAAGAAATAACTACATGCCCTATGTTTTAGTGAGTTTTTTTTTGTGTATGACTGTGCTAAGCATGATAAACTGTCAATAACCATCAGAGTACCTTATGGAAATATACTATTGAAACAAAGTGATCGATAGGTTGTGAGAATACTCTTCCTGAACACACCCAAGTTCGCAAACACACATATGGTAAAAAGAATGTTTAAATTCCCTCTAATGTGGGGCCCAAAAAACCTTTTTTCCTTTTATGGGCTATTTAAAAAATAATAAATCACTAATTCTCCTATTTCTCGAGTAAGTAGAAGCATGAAACTTTATGAAGTTGTTGAGAACACCTCCGCGATGGTAATGGGAGAAAAAATATTTAAATTATCACTTAATTCGGGCCGAGGGCCCAAATGTATTTTTTTCCTATAATGAGCTATATAAAAACTAAAAATCCCTAATTCTACTATTTCTGGTGTTTTAATGAGCATGAAACTTTGGAAAGTTGATGCGTACACATCCACAATTGTAACAATTGAAAGAATTATTTTAATTATCCTTATGGGGCAAATATTTTTTTCTCATCACTAATTCTCCAATTTTTAGTGTAGGTAAAAGCATGAAACTTTGGGGAGTTGCTGAGCACACTCTCCCCACGAATATTGGGAAAAGGAATATTTAAATTCACACTCATTTGGGCCGGGTTTTTTCATAAGTTAGTTACATGAACATTGAAAATCCACAATTCTCCTAATTACCGTGTAGGTAAGAGCACGTAACTTTGGGAATAGGTTGATTAAACTTCGGCAATGGTAACAGGCAAAAAAATAAATAAATTATCCCTCCCCGGGGGCCCGGGGCCCAAACATAGATATTTTACTCATGCAAAAAAAAAACTAACTTATCAATAGTTCTCTAGCTTCCCGTGTAGGTAGAAGCATGAGACTTTAAGAAGTTGTTTAATACACTACAGCAATGGTAAAAGGCGGAAAAAAATACAATTCCCACTCACATGGGTCCGATGGACAAAAAGCTTTTTCATTAAATGGGCTTTATAAAACTGACTCAACACTAAATTTCCATTAGTCTGTGTAACTAGAAGCATGAAACTTTAGGAAGTTGTTGACTACACTCCTGCGATGGTAAAAGGTGAAAGAAATATTTAATTTATCACTTACTGAGGCCCGGGGCCCAAATGTAGGTTTCCTTTTATGAGCTAAATAATACTGACCCATAACTAATTCCAACATTATCCGTGAAGGTAAAAGTACGAAGCCTTGGGAAAAGTTGAGTACACTCCCTCAATGGTGACAGATACCAAAAAACAAAAATTTTTCGGGCCGGGTCCCAAGTGTAGGTTTTTTTAACATATAAAAAAAGACACATCATTTATTCAACTTCCCGTGTTCGAAAATTTGGACGGTCATCCGTGCAGCTTGTTCCATCCTTAGTAGTGTGCAGCAAGCGAACACTCTTGTACTTAGTGTGTAGTGTGGTGTGCAAGAAGTTGTGATCTCGAGCTATAGTATAAACTGTTGTTTTATTCAGATGATTTAAATTTAATATCCCTCCCTCCATCCCTGTGTTGGGCTACAGCCCATGTAGGGCTTGGGGCTGCCCCACGACCTCCTACCGCTACAGCCCATGTAGGGCTTCTGCCTGCCTCACGACGTCATTCCACTCAGTCCTTTACAATGCCTTTCTTCTCCAATAATGTATGCCCAGTTGTTGCGGAAAGGGGACCGCTCACCAGATATGGAAGGTACCGGGAAAATTAAATACCCAGGGTGGACCAAAATCAGCCCTACTACCTTTTAGAAAGTGGGTGGGTCCACAAAGGCTAGGGGGCCCAACCCGAACAAAGGAAGCTACACAGAGGCAACCCCCCTCCCCCCGATGGTTGTGCGCAGGGCTAACAACACAAAAAGGTAAAAAAAACAACAACACATGTTACGAAAGCCACTCAACTTAATAAATTTAATATGCTGTTAGTTAACATAGTTTATTATCTTATGTCGTATATTAATTTCTATACTTGTAACCTTTTAGCTTATTTTTAAAAATTGTTTTACTATATTTTGAATGGATTTAAATGATTTTATTATCAACTCTTGTGAATTTGTTTGTTTTGTTAAATATCAATAATTTAATGTTATTGTTTAATACCAAATTCTTACATAATTGTTTATAAACTTATTTTTTAAATTTGATTTGAGTTCAAATAATACTTTACTACATTTCATGTCCGAATCCTATCCGGATCTACATTAAGTATTTGCCGAATCCGGATAGTGGCAGAAATCCTAATATCCGTCCACCCGTAATATAAACATATATATATATAAATATTAGGGCTGCGGAAATTAACGATTATTTCACGATTAATAAGGAAAAATTTTAACGATTAAATTATTTTTAAACAATTAATCGACCCATCACTTGCAAATTATTGGAAGTTAAAAATATTTTAAAAAAATATTTAAAATAGCAGCCGATAACCAATAACAAATTTTTTGACTATTACACGAACATTTTGGTTTTAAACTATTGTCTGACGGGAATGTTTAGCATGCTGATAAAGTTTGCCTACCATGGTTCTACCACTTCGCCTACTAATCAAACATAATGAAAAGCGTATTAAGCTAATGGTAGTAATATAGTCTGACTTTTCTGGTGAATTACTGCGATACAAAATGGAGATGTGAGTTCCTGAATCCATTAATCATCCATCTTCAATGGTGGAAACTTAAAGAACATCGATATTTGTTACTGTCATTTTTCCTTGCCAAGACAGTTTTGTGCATACCAATACCAGTTACCTCACTTCCACGTGAATGATTGTTCGGCTTTGTTTGTTATATTGCCAGTTAAACTCGCTCATCACTTGAATCAAATAATGTCAACATACTTGTCCTTTTGCGTTGTTGAGGTTAGTTAGTTAGTTATTTCCTCTCGGGCCGAAGACGGCACATAGGGCAGAGGTCATGGATTTCCATTTTTGACGATCCGTTGCTAATTGTATCAAGTCCTGGTTATATCTTAGACCCATGGTTGAGCTTTCTCTTATGATTATTCCACGCAGGGTTTCTTTTGGCCTTCCTTGTTTTCTTTTGCCTGCTGGTGTCCACATGAGGGCCTGACGTAGGAGTCTTCTTTCGTCCATTCGAAGAACATGACCGATGTAATTCCATCGTCTTCTCCTTATAAAATTTGACACATATTCTTGATTGGTTTCTTTTCTAATTGTTTCATTTGATTTGAGATCACTCCATTTTATATTAAAATTTTTTCGGAGGCATTTGTTTTCGAATGAAACTAATTTGTTTTCTATATATTTAGTTGATTTCCAGCTTTCGCCTTTTGTTGAGGTTTAAAGATGACAAATAGAGGAGACAATCCAGTGTTACTTAGATTTTCACAAGAGCGTTTAATAATCGTTACTTATGACATCATAAATTTTAAGCTAGTGGCTTTGATGGGAATTAACAATTAATTAATCGTTTCTTTTTCAAAAGTTCAAAAACTGAAGATTTAATTTAAATTAATAGTAAACAGCCCTAAATATGATATATATATATATAGTAGCAATCACAACAGTAAATATAGACATCTTTTTATGGCAGTATTTTAGTTAAACATTATCACTTGAAATAACAGTAATCTCGATGAATCGATAGGTTAACATATTTAAAATTGAAAACACAAAATTATAAATAACTTTAAAGTAAATATATTGTAAAATTGTAATACCATGTTTACTTTTAAAGTTACGAGATTGGCGCGTGAAGGTCACTCATTCTTCAACGTGAATCAAGCTCTAGGGCTAGACGTTATTGTCGACATAGTGTAAGCACTCAGTTCATGTACTAGGACTAAAATTCATCGTTGTCATTCCAACAGGGGAATAGTCTACTTTGGTTCCTATGTAGAGCACGTTTTGCACATTTTCTTACATACATGTTTGGCGTGAGTTTCATGGCATTTTTTGGACCATTCTTTTTCACATTTCACGCTGTAGTTGTCGCATTCCCCTTTGTTGACGCAAAATTTGCACGATTTTTCACAGTTTTTCTTCATGTACGGTTGGTTGGTGGAGCATTGATCACTCTCAACTTTACTCGGACAGCTAGGATCTAAATCTTGACCTACATAATCGCAGAGCTGGCAGGACCTTGGACACATGATAGGCACGGGAGTATTTTTTAAGTTGCAGTGGCCGAATAAAAACCATGTCCGACATCGATCGTTTTTGTCCTCACACTCGACCTTTTCAGCGCTCACATTTTGATTGCTCCCATTATCACCTCCTTTTAAATCATCATCATCATCATCATCATCGATATCCAAATCAGCTTCATTTACTTTGCCTCCTCCACTACCAGAATCACCATCATCATCATTCAGTCCTGGTCTTGTCATATCTGACCTTACTTCTCGGCGTGGTAACTCTTTGATGGTCATCTCCACGTGAAGGTCTGACCAGCCGTTTGAAGTGATCCCCAGGTTCCGGTGTACTTCCTGTATTTTCGTTTTGGTTTGATTGCACTGCAGCACTTGCCCCATTACTTGCACATACATTGCACGACTTCTTGCATTCTACCAACATGTATGCAACATTTCTTTCACAATTTCCAATCTTAGCCATGTCTTGACAATTGTTCAAATTATCTCTGCAGACGCCACTTTCGGTTGTGAGTGCGCCATTGACTTCACCAACACAAAGTCCATTGTTCTCTATTTGACCTTCTATACACTTCCGGGTGCAGTTAGTTGTATATGGGATGCCTCCAGTCATGTTGATCTTGGGTGTGTAGTAGCAGACAAAGTACCAGGCGTCTTTATGGACATTGACAAGGTTCTCACATCTCAATGAGTAGCATCCGACCTTCTTAGTACTTGCCCAGACCAACTGTAAATATAAAGTTGATGTAGAAAGTATATAATGGACATTTAGTTAAGTTGTTAATAATTGTAACAAACCTGAAATTCCTTAGCTAAGTAAATCAAGTTCTCATTTTCGAATTTAGTACAAGATCTCTCCATTTACCCAGTAGCCAATGTTTAAAATTCCAGAGTAAAAGACGCCTGAGATGGCTAGAACGTGTAAAAAGAATGAGCATCCCTAAGGACCACCTAAATGGAGAACAGGCATCGCGAAAGAGGAATACAGGTCGTCCACGACTCCGATTTAAAGATGTCTGCCAGAGAGACATGAAAGTAGCCAAAATAAACACAAGTGACTGGGAATGCAAAGTAGAAGATTGATCTACATTGCGCACAGTTGTAAAAGGGGGCGTCATAGTAGCCGAGGAGCGAAGGATGGAGGAGGCCACATTTAGAAGAGCAAGGGGAAGGGCCAAAATATTGGAAAGCACAGAATTTGTGAGCAAAAGCTGTGGTGAAGATTGTCACTCAATGATAGGACTGCAAAGCCACACTGCGGAATGCAACTCAGACCAACGGTGATGCACCATCGTCTTGCGAGATGCAAAGATGCGATTATTATTATCAAAATGTTTAAAATATATGTTATCCTTCATTTACGGAAACAACTATATTCCCCCGACAGTCAGAAAATAACCCTTCTCAACAACTTCCCTAAGTTTCATTGTGATCGAATGAATAAAACAATATTTTAATATATTATTTATAAAGCTTATTGAAGAAAAAAACAACGTGGCTCACACAATGCAAGATGTTATGTTCAAATCATGTGCTGAATGCAGAATTTCAATCTGAACATGGCCGGCCTTGGGCATAAATAGACAAACTAGGCAGCCTTCAAAGGCTTCCAATCAGTCAGGCGTTGCACAGAAATGATATATTTCTTTCAAAAATTTTTTTTAAAAAATAAAGGTTACCAACTTCAATTCATCTAGGGTTTACCAAATTTACGTCACCTAGGGCCACCAAATTTACGTCACCTAGGGCCAACAAATTTACGTCACCTAGGGCCAACAAATTCACATCATCTAGGGCCACCAAATTCACGTCACCTAGGGCCACCAAATTCACGTCATCTAGGGCCACCAAATTCACGTCACCTAGGGCCAACAAATTCACGTCATCTAGGGCCACCAAATTCACGTCACCTAGGGCCACCAAATTCACGTCATCTAAGGCCACCAAATTCACGTCACCTAGGACCAACAAATTCACGTCATCTAGGGCCACCAAATTCACGTCACCTAGGGCCACCAAATTCACGTCACCTAGGGCCACCTAATTCACGTCACCAAGGGCCACCAATTTCTTAAGGCCTGCCTGATCTGGATCAGGATTGATATATTTATTAATGTTTGTAAATTCGCTAATATCGAATACTCAAAATGTCTTAAACGATTACGAATTAAATATATGTAACTTCAGGTCAGCGATGGAATGGACATTATTAGTTCAATATCCATATTTTTTTTAAAGTGGCCAATCAAGAATTTTTGGATCAAGTTTTGTCAAGATGTACCTATCTACTCAGTAACTAAATTTTTAATTAAGTCCATTTAGCTTAAATAAGGGTAAAAAAATAAACTTTATGCCCCCGGCCCCAATAAATGGGTATTTTTCAAACACATATTGTAATTTATTATGCATATGTACTAAGAAACCTCCTAAAGTTTCACAGAAAAAGGGTAAAAGGTCTTATAAGGCATAACGCTTAAGCAGATAACATTTTAAATAGAAAGATAGTTCGTGTTTAAAAAATATATTTTTTTTTGCATAATTGTAAATGAAATAGATCTTATTGTTTAATTTTCATTATTTTTGTATCCAATTGGTTATATAGTATGTTCCTCGTGTGTGTTTATATTAACATCATACTCTCGACACCGAAGCGAAGCCTGTTCACTACATTCATCACACATTCTAACACTTGATAACAATAATTGTAATGACGTTAAATATATACAGATGTAAATATGTGACGTAACGACGGTATATTACCTGTGTGTAATGACGTGATTGCCACAAACCGTCTTTCTTTCAACGCTTCTCTTCAAACCATCTCTGAGACCAGAATTTGATCAAAGCTTTGTCTGACGAGTTCTTAGGATCCCAAGCCAAATTCACTCCCCTTCCTTCTGTTATATCGTAGTGGTAGACACACTGTTCAGCCCACCGTCTGGCCTGTCCCTCTAGTTCCATGTCTTTAAACAAACAAAGTAACAAAAAGATGCCATGTGTATAGTTAAGAAGATTATTTTTATTAGAATAATTATTTAACTGAAAAAGATGTGTCTTATAATTTATTGTCGTTTAGCTGTTACAGTAATAGTAGTTTTATATATATNTATATATATATATATATATATATAGGGTTGTCAGTTAATTTAAATTTAATAGTTAACTTTTGAAGAATGACCGATTAATTAATCGATGATTTTGATTAAAGCTAAAAATAAAGATGTCTATCGTCAGTAAGGTGGAAGATTTCAAGGGAAGTTTAAAAACAGCCAATTGACATTTTTTGTTTCATTGATTTAAAAGACATTAAAAAAAACTATTCTTAACTGAATTTATTATTTTAAAAAAAGCAACACAACCAAATGAAATCAAATGTATGCCCAGGACGGACAAAAACTGCATATTAACAATGAAAAAATTGCTAAGTCTCATTTCTCAAGTGTTATTTCAAGGCATATTACATAAAGGTCCAATGAGTTGTAAGAAATATATTTGAAAACTTTTTACAATTAAATAAAAATAAAGATTATTATTTTTACAAAATATTTTAAAAAAGAATAAGTATTTGTAATTAACATATTACAAGTTTTACTTTAACTTAAATTTTACCTATAACTTTAAAAAAAAAAACAGAACAGTATAAATTTGTAGAACATAGTTAGAAATAAAAATAAGTGAAAGAACTCATTAAAGTTTAGGCACCTGGATGAAAATTTCAAATTAATTTTAAAAAAATAAAATAAAAGTAAGATAGCTGTATAGAATTTATTTGATGTTTAACAAAAATATAAAGATTATCTTTGTATTCCAAGTGGTTCAAAAGTTATGATTTTTTTCTAAGACCTCATTATAATCCCTTTTTTTCCCCTATGTTTTTTTCCTTCACATTTTGCATTTTTAAAAAATGCAAGTAACGTAAGTATTTAATTTAAAAAAATATATATTTTGTGTGTTATATGTACGTAGTTATATATATTTAAGTATTAGTAGTTTAATATAATGTCAATGAATTTGAATTATGTTATTGTTTTTAAAGTAAAAACAATGTTAAATTTGTAAATATCATTTTTCTTATAAAACAGCTTATTTTAATGTTTACACCTTAAAAATGTTTTCTTTTAAATGGAGAAATTTTTGTAACGCATATAGATATAAACTGACAAGAGTAACACCATTAGTTAAATCATTAAACCTTGAAACACTAGAGGATAGAAGAACCAAGAGTAAATTAGTAATTATACATAAGGCAATTAATTCTAATTTAGAAATACAACACAAAGATAACCTAATACAACCCTCAAATAGACATAAAGATAAAAACACCTTTCTTATTCCATATGCAAGAACAAACAAATACAAGTTTTCTTTCTTTCCGTCCGGTATTCGGGCGTGGAATGGGTTGCCTGAAGAAACCAGGAAAGCCACCACTTTATCATCTTTTAAAACTCTAGTAAGAATACAGGACTAAACACAAACCATAGAAATACGTAGGACGCAATAATCTTCTGTACAGAAGGAGCGTCTGTAACATATAAGATAAGATAAGATTCTATTCATTATTCATTATTTCGCGAAATCGTTTAAGTCGCGGTAGTGCCATTGCTCCCAAATTTTGTGACGTAACACCGCAAATTGGTTCTACTATGCAAGAAATAAGAAAAACCTTTTTGTGAGTGCATGCTTACCTACATAAATATCGTAATAAAAATAATAGGGAAAAGTATATAATATATAAGTAACAAAAAGCATATACATTATTACTATATTTTCTTTTTAATTTACAGAAATTATAAAATCATTAAAATTAATTTTGAGCGATTAAGATTTCCAAGGATTAACCGATATATATATATATATATATATATATATA
>MUZC01000877.1:121985-136369 GCA_002072015.1 Radix auricularia
ACGCACGCACGCACGAACGCACGCACGCACGCACGCATATATATCCTATTAAGTTTGAGAGCTTAATTATTCTTCTGTGTTTATGTTTCCAAACAGTTTTCTGCTAAAATGTAGTCTAAAAATAGATCATCGCATAATGAGTTATGTCGTTTTCTGGTCTTAATACTGACATTCATGCACCTTGACCTTTCTTAAAACACCTAAAACCCTCTCAAAGTCAACTTATTTCCAAATATCAAACCAAAATGATTTTACTTGTCTGTTAACGGACACAGTTAAGGATATTATTACTCATGTCTAACGTTACGTCATAAGCTTCAAGCCATAGAGGTGCAATACTAAAGACAATGTTATCTTTATAGAAGCCATATGGAGGGCGGATTGAAAAAGGGAAGTAAATACGTTTTTTTAGTAATGCAGGCGTTCTCTTCCCTTCTCTTATCGTTGTGTTCATACCATACACAAGTTTGTTCATATTGCATCCGTTCTCTTCCCGTCTCTTATCGTAGTGTTCATACCATACACAAGTTTGTTCATATTGCATCCGTTCTCTTCCCTTCTCTTATCGTTGTGTTCATACCATACACAAGTTTGTTCATATTGCATCCGTTCTCTTCCCTTCTCTTATCGTTGTGGAACATCAGGACATAGTCTCTGGCTTCTTGGTCCCAACTTGATTCGAAGGCTAGTGACGTCATCACCACAAAAAACCTCCAACTCCACAAGGAAAGAGTGTGAGACATTTCTGAAATAAAATTTAACGAAGCTCTATGTTGGCTTTATCATGAGATAGTGCAAAATATATTAACTATACATACATTGATCTAGTACTGAAATAAGACAAGAGACATACATTGATCTAGTTCTGAAATAAGACAAGAGAAATACAATGAGCTTGTACTGAAATAAGACAACAGACAAGCAATGAGCTAGTACTGAAATAAGACAGGAGACATACAGTGAGCTACTACTGAAATAAGACAAGAGACATGCGATGATCTACTACTGAAATAAGACAAGAGACATACAATGATCTACTACTGAAATAAGACCAGAGACATACAATGAGCTACTACTGAAATAAGACAAGAGACATGCGATGATCTACTACTGAAATAAGACAAAAGACATACAATGAGCTAGTACTGAAATAAGACCAGAGACATATAATGAGCTAGTACTGAAATAAGACAAGAGTCATACAATGATCTACTACTGAAATAAGACAAAAGACATACAATGAGCTAGTACTGAAATAAGACAAGAGACATACAATGAGCTAGTACTGAAATAAGACCAGAGACATATAATGAGCTAGTACTGAAATAAGACAAGAGACATACAATGATCTACTACTGAAATAAGACAAAAGACATACAATGAGCTAGTACTGAAATAAGACCAGAGACATATAATGAGCTAGTACTGAAATAAGACAAGAGTCATACAATGAGCTAGTACTGAAATAAGACAAGAGTCATACAATGAGCTAGTACTGAAATAAGACAAGAGACATACAATGAGCTAGTACTAAAATAAGACAAGAGACATACAATGAGATAGTACTGAAATAAGACAGGAGACATACAATGAGTTACTATTGAAATAAGACAAGACACTTACAATGAGCTAGTACTGAAATAAGTCAGGAGACATACAGTGAGCTAGTACTGAAATAAGACAAGAGACATACAATGAGTTACTATTGAAATAAGACAAGACACTTACAATGAGCTAGTACTGAAATAAGACAGGAGACATACAGTGAGCTAGTACTGAAATAAGACCAGAGACATATAATGAGCTAGTACTGAAATAAGACAAGAGACATACAGTGAGCTAGTACTGAAATAAGACAAGAGACATACAATGAGCTAGTACTGAAATAAGACAACAGACAAGCAATGAGCTAGTACTGAAATAAGACAAGAGACATACAATGAGCTAGTACTGAAATAAGACAAGAGACATACAATGAGCTAGTACTGAAATAAGACAAGAGACATACAGTGAGCTAGTACTGAAATAAGACAAGATACATACAGTGAGCTAGTACTGAAATAAGACAAGAGACATACAGTGAGCTAGTACTGAAATAAGACAAGAGACATACAGTGTGCTAGTACTGAAATAAGACAAGAGACATACAGTGAGCTAGTACTGAAATAAGACAAGAGACATACAATGAGCTAGTACTGAAATAAGACAAGAGAATACAATGAGCTAGTACTGAAATAAGACAAGAGACATACAATGAGTTACTATTGAAACAAGACTCCTAAAAACTTAAAAATAAACAAAGCTACTGGCCCAGATGAATTACCTGCCAGGTTATTAAAAGAATTAAGCAATGAACTGTCCCCAATCCTTGTAGTTCTCTTTCAAGCCTCTCTAAATTAGGGTAAAGTACCCCAGGATTGGAAATTAGCCAATGTAACGCCACTCTTTAAGAAAGATTGATAAGTCCGACCCTGGTAATTACAGACTTGTATCACTTACTAGTATCACCTGTAATTTACTAGAACACATACTATATTGCAGAATAGTTAACCACCTTGACAAATATAATGCCCTATGCCCACACCAACATGGCTTTAGGAAGATCAGATCATGTAAAACACAATTGATAGGTCTAATAGATGATCTATCAAAAGGCTTAGATAATAATGATCAAATAGATACAATATTACTAGACTTCTCAAAAGCATTTGACAAAGTTCACCACCTTTGTTTACTTAAAAAACTTAAATACTTTGGAATCTCAGGTCCCTTACATCACTGGATCCAAGATTTCCTATTGGGTAGGGAGCAAACTGTAATAATTAATGGATCTAAATCTACACCAATAAAGGTTAACTCTGTAGTTCCACAAGGAACTGTCCTAGGTCCCTTACTTTTTTTTAAAATTTATATAAATGACCTACCCAACAATATCTCAACAGGAACTAAAGTAGGTTATTTGCTGATGATTGTATAATCTATAGAACAATCAAGTCAGAACAAGATAGCAAAATTTTACAAAAAGACTTAAATGAATTAATTAAATGGGAAACTAACTGGAGTATGTCCTTTCACCCAGAAAAATGTCAACTGCTAAGAGTAACAAAGGAAAAGAAACAAATAAATTCAAAATATTTCATTCATGGAAAAGAACTAACCCAAACTAAAGATGCGAAATACTTAGGAGTCATAATAAATGAGAAACTATCTTGGAACCCCCATGTCAATGAAGTTATTAAAAAATCAAACAAAACCTTAGGCTTTATAAAAAGAACCTTTTACAAATATAACAAAGATATAAAACTAAAATGCTACCTCACCCTGGTGAGACCTATACTAGAATATGCATCTTCTGTATGGGACCATTCCACCAAAGAAAATATTTATAAAATAGAACAAATCCAAAAAATAGCTGCTAGATTCATTACTGGAGAATATTCAAAACTGACAAGAGTAACACCATTAGGTTAATCATTAAACCTTGAAACACTGGAGGATAGAAGAACCAAGAGTAAATTAGTAATTATACATAAGGCAATTATTCTAATTTAGAAATACAACACAAAGATAACTTAATACCACCCTAAAATAGGCATAAAGATAAAAACACCTTTCTTATTCCATATGCAAGAACAAACACATACAAGTTTTCTTTCTTTCCATCCGGTATTCGGGCGTGGACTGGGTTGCCTGAAGAAACCAGGAAAGCAAATACTTTATCATCATTTAAAACTCTAGTAAGATTACAGGACTAAACACAAACAATACAAATACGTAGGACGCAATAATATTCTGTACAGAAGGAGCGTCTGTAACATATAAGATAAGATAAGATAAGACCAGAGACATACAATGAGCTAGTACTGAAATAAGACAAGAGACATACAATGAGCTAGTACTGAAATAAGAAAAGAGACATACAATGAGCTAGTACTGAAATAAGACCAGAGATATACAATGAGCTAGTACTGAAATAAGACAATTGACATACAATCAATTACCATTGAAATAAGACAAGAGACATACAATGAGCTAGTACTGAAATAAGACCAGAGACATACAATGAGCTAGTACTGAAATAAGACAATTGACATACAATCAATTACCATTGAAATAAGACAAGAGACATACAATGAGCTAGTACTGAAATAAGACAAGAGACATACAATGAGCTAGTACTGAAATAAGACAAGAGAATACAATGACAAGACATACATTGACCTAGGACTGAAATAAACAGGTTTACTCTGCCCTATTGGTGACTCAAGATTAAGGCATAGATTGACCTTGTAGCTAAATATAATAAAATTATAACTTTTGATCTACCTTGAAAACCTTTAGTTTGACATTGTAGCTAAATATAACCAAATTGACGGATTAGACTTGTAGATAAATTTAATAAAACCTTTTGTTTGATCTTGTAGCTTAATTACAAAACATTTAGATAGATCTTGTAGCTAAATATAACAGAACATTTAGATAGATCTTGTAGCTAAATATAACAGAACATTTAGATAGATCCTGTAGCTAAATATAACAGAACATTTAGATAGATCTTGTAGCTAAATATAACAGAACATTTAGATAGATCTTGTAGCTAAATGTAACAGAACATTGTTACGGTTGGATGTTATGGTGTGTTAATGGCTTAAATGTGGTACATAAGTGTAGTGTGCGCACCAGGCTATTGTGCGTCTTTCAATCAAAGACGCACAAGGAGTGAAAGGATATAGAATATAGAGAAAAAATGGCGGTTTGATGTTATCAACATGAAGCTTTGTATTTTTTTAGGGTGATAGTAAAAGAGTATTAATATTGTTGTATACAGGAATAGAAGGACTTCTATTATACATATTAAACATATATATTTATTTCAATAGTATTTTGACTTCTTTGATCTTGTAGCTAAATATAACAGAACATTTAGATAGATCCTGTAGCTAAATATAACAGAACATTTAGATAGATCTTGTAGCTAAATATAACAGAACATTTAGTTTGAGCTTGTAGCTAAATATAACCAAAGTGACGTATTAGACTGTAGCTAAAAATAAAAAAATCACAAATTGACTTAGCAGATTAAAATGACATAATGAGATAAATACATACATTGGCCTAAAGTCAGAATAAGAAAGAAAAGACAGAAGTGAGCCGAAAATTGAACTACTGATTATGAAAATAGACCCATGGCCACTGTCATATACAATGTGGTGTTATTTCTATCTATATTTTGATGATATCATAAATGATCCCTGTTTTTTCTTTTTTTCGTATCTTTGATGACCAATTCTCTTTTCCGTTAGATCATACCGATCGTAGATATAGTAGGTATGTTTCATAGTGAGTGAAGAAGGAGATTGACAAGCAGAGATAATTTTGCGCATGGAGACTGTTTGAAGTTGCTGTATGGCAACGAGAAAGAATTATTGAGATAACTTTATGTTGGATAGATTACATGGTCCATAAATTGGGGACTTTGATATTTTATGGAAATTTATCATTTATACGTTTATGAGAAAACTGAAATTGGTCTCTTCGATTATAGACATGTAGAGGCGAGACGTTTATTAACAATTAGAGTGTGTCTCATCAAATGATTTGACCAAATTGCATTTTTCAAGCTGGGGAAAACAACACGTACGAGTTCGTTATGTGGCTAGACAACGGCTTGCGCTCTGTTCACTTGTTCAAAAGTAAGACCCACTAGTTCTGAAATAATAATTACTCTTTTTTCTGAAGTAAGACCCACTAGTTCTGAAATAATAACCTTTCTTTTTTCTGAAGTAAGACCCACTAGTTCTGAAAAAATAACTACTCTTTTTTCTGAAGTAAGACCCATTAGTTCTGAAATAATGACCTCTCTTTTTTTATGAAGTAAGACCCACTAGTTCGGAAGTAAAAACTACTCTTTTTTCTGAAGTAAGACCCACTAGTTCTGAAGTAATAACTTCCTTTTTTTTCTGAAGTAAGACCCACTAGTTCTAAAGTAATAACTACTCTTTTTTTCTGAAGTAAGACCCACTAGTTCTGAAGCAAAAACTTCTATTTTTTCTGAAGTAAGACCCACTAGTTCTGAAATAATAACCTCTCTTTTTTTCTGAAGTAAGACCCACTAGTTCTGAAGTAAAAACTACTCTTTTTTCTGAAGTAAGACCCACTAGTTCTGAAGTAATAACTTCTATTTTTTTCTGAAGTAAGACCCACTAGTTCTGAAGTAAAAACTTCTCCTTTTTCTGATGTAAGACCCACTAGTTCTGAAGTAAAAACTTTTCTTTTTTCTGAAGTAAGACCCACTAGTTCTGAAGTAATAACTTCTCTTTTTTTTCGGAAGTACCACCAACTAGTTTTGAATTAAAACCCAGATGTAACCATATAAGATCCTCGCTAAGCCATTGACAAATATTAACATGGTAACAGTAACAACAACCAGAAGTATGTCATTTTACATAAACTGTTTATACATAGATAATAAATGAACAATTCTTGTCAAACTCACTAGCCATTTGTGTTCGATGTTTTAGTATAAGAAGCTGGTCAACAAATCGTCTCAAGTCCGCGGCCAGCCGATTGTTGCCAATTTTATTGTTGGAAAGTAATCAAGAGCAACCAATCTCTTAGTGCCTTCTTTAAAACACGAGTTCATTCATCTGGAAATTTCATCTCCACGGAGAAGACAAGTGTCGTTGAGTTTAATGTACTACCACTTTGATCACTTTAACACAACGAAATACCAATACACCCAGATAGTCTATATTAATCTGTAAATATTTATCCCACACTCGAACTCATTTGGTAGAGCCTTAACTACATAAAAGGCAGATGTCTACTGAAGAGATTTGTTTCGTTTGCGTACATGGACCGCGTGTATGGGTTGTAGAAACTTGGATGAATCACTTACTTAATGATGGGTCTGGGGCTAGGTATCCCAGAAAGCTGTGTGTCTTAGGCCCTATCTTAGACAATAGCATTTAATGGTTATACATCCCACAATACCATTCGTTGTAGTCAAGTTGGGACTTAACAGTTAGAGCAAAGGATAGCACAGAATAAATTTAGCCGTCACACTTGTACTTCAAGAGCAGAAAGTGAATATATGAAAATACCACTTACAAGTTTTCATTGTTTTTTTTAAAATATAAATATGAATACGATTAGGCGAAAATGATTACATTAAAAAAGACATGTTAGAATGGCAGAAGCAAGGCAGATGGACGGAAGGACTTATGGATGCAGAGATGGATGTTAGGTATAAAGGTATCTAGCAAAGTGTTACGGTTGGTTATATGTAAAATTCTAAGATCTCTGCCGTATCGACATATTTCTATAAAACTAATCACTTAATATGACATCAGATAAGCTTAATGTTATTACTATTACATTTGTATTGTGCCACTTCTAGGGCATACAACCTGTTAAAGGTCTGTGGACCACTGGGGAATGGTATAAACTATAAACCGAAAAGAGACGGTGAAAAGTGTAAAAGAGCTGTAGTTAATTGGTCTTCATTGTCCGCAAAGGACTTAATGAACTGACAGGGGTGTGTTGTACCGAAGTTCATTACAATGGGAAACATGTGTGACCCGATTCAAAATAAAAGCAATTAAATGTAGACGCCATTAACAAACAGGTTAATGTGATCAGAATGGACTGGGAGTCCGAGCGCCTGCCAGTTTCAGCTAGAAATGACCCTGTGTTTCTAGTAGGTTTGTGTTTATGACTGTGCTAATCATCACAATTTACCATTAACATCTAGTTTCTTACAGATAAAATTGAGATTTTACAGAGTTTGAACTGTCATCGAAATCATTGAGGGTTTGCGGGTGGGGTGGGGGAGAGGCTGCACGACAATAGAAAAGCCCAGGGTCCTCGATTTCATCAACCATCTTAACACTTGTCGTTGAATTTGTCGCCACACCGTTGTGGAACTGTGATGGCCAGGTTTGGCTGGATAGACATCACCATCACAAAGTCGCCATGATATTTTATTACGAACACCCGAACATCTTTGACACTGTTTTGGGAAGTCTCTGTCAGATAGAGAGAGTCGTGGAGCAAGGGGCGTAGAAAAAATGGCTAAAAGCCTGGACATCTATACAGGATCGTAAACCTCACTGGAGTCTGAAATCTTCATACTCTCTTGATAGTTTAGCTAGAGTACTCATTGATAGATTTTCCTTTCTTATGTGCAAATATACGTTAAGCGGCTATAGTCCTCAACCTAGTAGATGCTCATCTTATCGTGGATCATCATTAAAAAAAAAACCCACAAATTACCTTTATTAAATAATTCATATTTTAACCGAATTGAACATTTCTCTTTTGATTCGATTAATAATTTGTTTAATTCAGCATTTGATCTTGTATCTCAAACAATTTAGATCTATTACGCGACATCGCAGTCATCATATAATGAAAAGTTAAATATTAGTATTATTAGCAGGCTTGTACATGGGACATATTTTTCTGTCCCATCTCATCCCATCTCATGGCAATTTATGCTTGTCCCATCCGATGGGACGTTTTCCATTGGAATCCCATGATTAAACCAGTTACTTTAATTTAATGGGGTTCTCTAATGGTGATAAAACATAAAATAATAATTTGTCAACTTTTTTTAGTTTAAGAAAAAATTGTTTCACGGGGGTTCTAGCAAGCTTTGGATGATTCAACTTCGGATCGCTCAATCCATGTTGTTTTGACTCCGCTCATTGGATCCCTGATCACGTTATTGGTGGCCAGGGTTTGTGGTGAAAGATTGGATTAAGTGTTCAGGGGTATGATGACGGTTGTAGAAATCCAAACACCCGTAAGAAAGTTTACAACTAGCAAAACAAGATTATTACATTATTTAAATAAGTTTTAATTTACAATTTGTACACCAGTAAATCATATGACCAAAATAACAAAATTCCTATGCATAAACAATCCAATTCGGATCCCTACCAGCATCTACCATCATCACAGCATCTACCATCATCACCATGACAACTCTGTCTTAGTTAAATACTTAATTACTCTTAATTAATTTACAAAGATGTGTTTCCGGAGGCAGGGCCGGCTTTAGAAATTTGGAGGCCCTAAATGTAATAGAAAAATGAGTAATAAATATACGGAAGAATAAAATTACGAAGCTGGTATCTGCCTGTATTTATAAAAAAATCTAGAAATAACTAAAATTTATACAAACATACCATAAATTCAATTAATCTTGATTCGCTTAATTTAATTTTTTTTTTTTTTCTTAAGCCCTTCTATCTACTTTTTTCTAAAACTTTTCAAATAAATATTGCTTTAAATTTGTAAACTCATCCTCTGCAGTTTTCTCACAAACATTAAGCACGAATAAACATTGCGTAATTTATAACAATATCACTTTCTTGTACCAAAATGAATTTTTGTATTACAATGTATTACAATGTTATATTCTTTTTTTCCATTACATTTCCAAACAAATTGACGAATCTTAAATAAATTTGACACATAATAATTGGAAAAAATTGGAAAGTGTCGTGGAATATAAGAAAAAGATGGTGATGGGGGTGATGGAATTAAAAAAACAACAGAATGTCTTTTTGGAAAATGGGATTACACAAAGAATAACATTCCTGAGTGAAATAACAATGTATTAAGACTGGGATGCTGTCAGTAAATGATACTGTTGACTGTTCAGGTGATGGAAACTATAATGGAAAAATTTGTTTTCTAAAAAGGCCTTAATATCTTTTATAAAGGGTATTTTTTAAAATTAAATTTTGTTCTACATGAAAATTATATTTCAGTCCGTTTACCATGTGAAAGACGTCATGCCATTATTCCGAATGTCATCCATTGCTTTGTTAGACCTGAAACAATCAGATATTTTTATTCAGATTTTTAAATTAAATTAATACACTATGGATTTGTTTCTGTTTTTTTTTTCGAAATATGTTTAGCTTTCTTAAAATTGCATAATTTATTTTATATTTACTATATTTAATTAATTGTTTTAGGTCTGTTATATAGCCACCGATAAAAGGGTATTGTCAACAGTAATCTCTAGACATGCTTTAGTCTTTAATTGCAAAGGGAGGTCCAAACGTTGAAGACAAAAGATAATTAGTTAATGTTTATTTGTTTTTTTTTTCACTTCCGTTATAAAATTTAAAGGCAGTAAACTTCCGCGGGTAAATCTCTAGTAGATATAGAAAATATTTGTGTGTTTGTTTGAGGCTTCCTATAGCATTGTTCCACATGAATCAATGGATCTTAGCAAATCTCAACACACACATCAATGTTCATACAGATAGATAGATAGATAGATAGATAGATAGATAGATAGATAGGTAGGTAGGTAGGTAGGTAGGTAGGTAGGTAGGTAGGTAGGTAGGTAGATAGGTAGATAGATAGATAGATAGATAGATAGATAGATAGATAGATAGATAGATAGATAGATAGATAGATAGATAGATAGATAGATTAGATAGAGAAGGCATATGAGTCTTGGTGGTATGATGCTATTTGAAAAACATTTTAATATTCTTTTCAACGTTATAAATGATAGCTCTCTGCGCAGTTTAATGTTATCATTGAGAGATCGATGCGAATTGCGATTTGTAAAGGACTAAGTAAAATTCAGATCATTCAAAAGCAGAATTTTTTTTAGCTCTATGCACGTGTTTTGAGCTTTGCATGGTGCTACTTCCTTTTCCTTACCCGTAGCCAGGGGCTGGACAATAACTTTTTTAAGATGTCTGAAAATTCAAAAAATTCTGAAAGTAAGCAGTCTTCGAAATCACTTGAGTATTCTTCCATTAACTTGGCTGCTGCCCATCGGATGGCGTCATTGCTGAGCCCAGTCAGGTTTGTAAGAAAGGCAAATTTCTCATGGATATCTTTGTATGCGCCTAATACATATTGCAGGGCTCGAGAAAGTGTGTCAATGGTTACCAGATTTACCGTTTTCATGATGTCCCTTTGTCAAAAGTACACTTTCACTTTTTGATATAGTATTGAAGATTGTTTATTCACTTTTTCCACGGACTTGTCCTTTCTTTTGTCTTCATAGGAATCAAATTAAGAATGCTGTCTTTTAACAAACTCAATGAGAGACTTCAAATGCATGGCTGAATTCAAAAGTTTCCCCAGTGCTTGAAGAGATATATCATTTTTCTGAAATCTTTCTAATATTGTTCATCGAATTTCAAGAACTATTGCGACTTCCAGTTGTTCAAGTTCCTTCCGAAATCCTCCTGCTTCAAGTCAACAGTCACAGGCTGTTCCCTAATTGCTGATTCTTTCACTGCTGCAATATTCTCATGGTATAATTTATCAACATATCTCACAGCTTCGTGTCAGGCTGACCATCTTGTGTTACACAAGTCTTTGTTAACAGGTGTCAGTTTCCTGTCTTTTTGAAGTACTTGTCAAACGACGAGAAGACGCAACAAGCCAGGTATAACGATTTTGGACAAGACAAAACAAATTTGAGTGCAGCAGCGCTTTTCCCAACCAAAATGAGGGAATGAGCTGTGAACGGCACATAATGAACAACACTTCATTTCTCACGGACTGGACTCAGATATAATTCCCACTCATATTTGCAGCATTTTCAGGGATTAAAAAAAACACTTGCCCATATTTATTATAGGTTATAATAACATATAAATAATTGGGGCTCCTCGCTTTAGCGCGCTCAGCCCACCCTTTTTCATTCACCGTAAAGGGAAGGGGGTCACGCCTCTGTGACAAATTACAAATTATGATTTAGAATAACATATATACATTTTAAAAACATATACAAAGATTTTATCTCACTTTTTTATTTCATTTTTTTTTTCTAATTCGCCTTTAAAGGCAAGATCTGGTCCATACTTGAACCATTAATATCATTTTAAAACATTTTTAGTTTGCTAAAAGTTCTATTCAATACGATATCATACTTTTCTAAATTTCACACAGGCTAGTTCTTCTTATTTGTTAACATGCATCAATTGCCATAGACAAGTTTGTTCATATAGCATCCATTCTCCCCTCTCCGCTTCTCGTTGTGGATTACCAAAATGTAGTCCCGAGTTGCTTGGTTCCAGTTTGAATTAAAAGCTAGTGACGTCATGATCATGACAAAAGTAAAGCTCAAGATCTTTAGGATGTTCATCTTGTCTGAAAGAAGACAGAATCGCTTAAGCCCTCAAATTTAAAAAAACTAATATGATATTTATTTCTAATCAGTAGATGCCTTTAAAAATGTGCGCTTTCTACTTTACTTTGTCTTATTTCCACAAAAATTTCTTGTTCAACTTTTCCAATTTTATTTTCAATTTTTGCAAGCTAGTGTTCTGTTAAAAAGTGTTCATCTCTGAGGAACTTTTTTTTCAAAAAAAATTTATTTATAAATTTTTAATTTTTTTTTTTTTACTGCACTTAACAATGCTTCTAAAATGAGTCAGTTAAACCTGATTGAAACGCACAAGAAGTGTTGGCGCTATGAATGAGTTAATGCTCAGTGTCGTCACACGCGCGTTCTTTCATATCTTTGATTTCTTTTTTATTTATTTAATCCTTTATATTAACTTGTGGTTTCTGAGCCGTGCGTGCCGAAAAAAAACTTTGGATCGATTTTTAACCCATTTCCTCGAAGGCTAGCCAGCTGAAATTTTGCAGGCAGACTTGTTCCTATAGTAAAAATTGGGCACCAAAGTTTCAGATAAATCGAATTTACTGCAATTGAATTATTGAGTTCTAAAATTATTTTATTCATCTCATTGTATCACGTTAATTTTTGAGATAGAGTGTCGTGGTTTGTTTTCTATTTAAAAACCTTTCCAGCCGCGCAATAAGTAGCGCATTATTTTTACAATACTTTTTTTAAAAAAATATATTTTCAATTGGTGCGCATTATATTAAAAATATTTTACAAGACATAGTTCTAGATCTAACTAGAATTTTGTGTTTCCGGATTGCCCTGCTTATTACAATGAAAGTGGTAATAGTCATCTCTCGTAAATAAAGAATTAAGAGTAAAAAAACTTGTTCTTTCATGGTTTTTAAAATTTATTTTTAACCCTATATATTAATTTGAGGCGTCTGAGCCCGTGCGTGCGTGCTTGCTTGCCGAAAAAACGTTTAACCCACTTCCTCATAATCTAGCGAGCTGAAATTTTGCAGGCAGACTCATGCTGAATATAAAAATGACGTATCAAAATTTTAGATCGTTAGAATTGACATTAATTGAATTATTGAATTTTTAAAATAGTTTATTTATCTCTATGTATTATGTTACTTATTTAGATACAGTGTCGTGATGCGTATTATGTTCAACAACCTTTCCTGTCGCGCAATAAGGTGCGCTTTACATTGACAATACTTTATAAAAAATATATTCACGGTCGGTGCGCATTTTATTACACATGTTTCATGAGACATAACTAGAATTTTGTATTTTTGGATGTATTGCCCAGTGTATTATAATGAACATCCTAATAGTTATGTCTCCTATATAAAGCATTTATGGTAAAAAACTTGGCATTTTACATTTTTTTTTTTACATTTCATATTCGAACCACAAATTCTTCCAGTGACCATTTTAACTAGGATTTTTCTTATCTTTAATTATTCGTATCTGGGGGCACCTTTGTACTATTCACACAGAAACTCTCATAAAGATAAAAGAAAATGTATAAAATGTGTCAAAGAGTAGGACGCAGCAGGATACATAATATATGTATGGAGGATTCTCTGTACAGAATTAGCTAAGTTAAAGTTCAATTATAAGATACTTATCTATCTGCCTCCGTCCGTTGTGTTAGAATTTCTACCTACCTCCAGCCGTTGTGTTAGAATATCTACCTACCTCCAGCCGTTGTGTTAGAATATCTACCTACCTACAGCCGTTGTGTTAGAATATCTACCTACCTCCAGCCGTTGTGTTAGAATATCTACCTACCTCCAGCCGTTGTGTTCTAATAGAATATCTACCTACCCCCAGTCGTTGTGTTAGAATATCTACCTATCTCCAGCCGTTGTGTTACAATATCTACCTACCTCCAGCCGTTGTGTTAGAATATCTACCTACCTCCATCCGTTGTGTTAGAATATCTACCTACCTCCAGCCGTTGTGTTTGAATATCTACCTACCTCCAGCCGTTGTGTTAGAATATCTACCTATCTCCAGCTGTTGTGTTAGAATATCTACCTACCTCCATCCCTTGTGTTCTAATAGAATATCTACCTACCTCCAGCCGTTGTCTTAGAATATCTACCTACCTCCAGCTGTTGTGTTAGAATATCTACCTACCTCCATCCGTTGTGTTATAATATCTACCTACCTCCAGCCGTTGTGTTAGAATATCTACTTACCTACAGCCGTTGTGTTAGAATATCTACCTACCTCCAGCCGTTGTTTTCTA
>MUZC01000877.1:144369-166785 GCA_002072015.1 Radix auricularia
TCCCCCCCCCCCCCCATACACTTTTTTTGGGCAAAAGCTGATGAAAGAGACTTTAAAATTTGTTGTTTAAACTTGGTATAGATGCGCCTGACGTGACGTCACAAAACAAAGAACGTTTCGGCAAAAAGCCTTCCTTAACGAACGTTGATTGAGACAACGTGCGGTATTTAGTCTACCGACTCCAAACTTTTAGTTCATCATCAGCAGAGAGAGTTGGATGAGTGATTTCTTATAAAAAGTCTTTGAGAAAAAAAATTTGTCATTTTGTTGTAAATCTCGTTGTAGAGTATGTTAATGGTTTCCCACATTTTATTGGTATGTTTTTGTAACTCTCATTTTCTTTCGTGCTGCTGTTAATGTGTCATTGAAATCTTATATATAACGTTTTAAAATTGAATAAATAAATTTCTTAGGTTTAAGCATTTAGATATTATTGACCAGCTCATCCGTTGCGCGTTACAAAGATTTCGGGAGAAAGAAAATTCAAAGAAACCAAATAGTAGTAAATTTAACAAAATAATTATTCCAGAAATATTCATAGGAGTTACTTGTGCACAATCTATCTCTTAGGTATGAATTGATTTTATTCAGTACTTTAATATGAAGAAAGTTTGATAATTCATTCAATTTTAATATTTATATTAAGCGCTAATTTTTTTTTAATCATCCAAAGAGGCAAGTTGTTCCAATGATATTTGCAGGCAATCAAAGTCCATTGCCATTTGATCTACCATATATTTCTGGGTACATGTATATACTTTTCCGTAAGTACTTTACAGTGTGTAGAAGCAGTCAATATATCAGTCATTTCTTTCCTTGTTCATATAACAACACCTGTTTAATTCACATCTCTATCTCAGCGACAGTGTCGTCCAGTTCTTCTCCTGTTTATTCTTTCTATCTCTCGAAGGCCCACAAACAATAGTAGCGACATGTATCTGGGTGTAACATTGTCTCACTGAGTGTAGATCGCCGAGTTCCGAGCCCTGTTAATCTGAAGTGGAGATTGCCTTAGAACTCATTCTTGTCCATTAATTCCTTTTTGTACTACAAATTTAGCACAGGCGGTTGTCAAATATATATGACATTTGTTATTTTATTTTCTTCAATTATTTTGTTTAGCTTACTAGATGACGTCACTCGAGGTGAACTTCATGGCTTTATCTTTATCTGCAATAAGATTTTAACAACCGTGTTTGCGTCCACAGCAGCTACAGTAGTTTCTGATAATGAATGGATTATATCTTCCATTGACACACTTTTAAAAATTCCTAACACTCCGACAGATATAAAACAAAAGATTGCAGCTGCTTAAAAATGGTAACATTAAAAATAAATAATCTCGATTCCAATACCTTAAAAACTCGTGTTTGATGATATAAATATATTTTAGAATTTATTGTTTATCATTTATTACATGAACAGTAAATATATTAAAATAATTATAAATAATATTATTTTGTTCAGAAATATGTACATTTTCAATTGAGAATTTAATGTTAAGAAAATAGTTTACATTTACTTAAATATAATCATACAAAATAATAGAAATTTAAAATAAAAATATATTCTTTAGTAAAATAATGTATCGTTTACTCCATATCTCGTAGTCATCTTTATAATGCAAGATGCTATTCTAGCATTGATGACATGACTTTTTGCAGTTCTTGCCCAAATAAACAGGATTGGTCTTGCATTCTCCTCTCTTTGCCCAACCCTCACAGCTTGGGTCCGAATCCTCGCAAACGTCTTTACTGACGCACACCTTGCAAGACTTCCTGCAGTTCTTGAGCATGAACCAAGGGGATGACTGGCACAGTCCGTTCTTGGCCCATTGTGCACATTTGCCCTGGTCATCGTCACAAACGCCACCATCATCCCCTCCTGAAGTACTCCCGCCCTTGGCCTCACCAACACAAAGTCCTTTGTTCTCTGTTTGACCTTCTTTACATTTCTTGGCGCAGGTTTTTTCGTAAGGCTTTTCTCCGTTCCAGTTTCCTTTGGGTGTGTAGAAGCAGACAAGGTACCAGGCGTTTTTGTGGGCATAGACAAGGTTTGGACATCTCAGTGAGTAGCAGCCGACCTTCTGTGTATTTCCCCAGACCAACTGGAACAATAATAACAGGAGACGTGACCCAGTGCCAAACTGGTTTAATCTAAAGTGTAAGGTCATACAAATAGGATTTTCCTTTCAAAAGGATGTTAATTCTATAGAACCGGTACTAGGTATAACGTTACAATACTTGGAATAGATAGAGGTTATTTCGTTCTTTTATTAAGTTCTTTATATTAACTTGTGGTGTCTGAGCCCTTGTCGAAAAAACTTTTGATCGAATTTTAACCCACTTCTTCATTAGCTAGCGAGCTGAAATTTTGCGGGCAGCCTTGTGCCAATAATAAAAATGATGTATCAAAATTTCAGAGCGATCGATTGAACTGTAAAAAATTAATGAATTTTTAGATTAATTTATTTATATCTATGTATCATGTTAACTTGTGAGATAGAGTGTCGTGGTGCATATTATGTTCAACAACTTTCATGTCACGCAATATATTGTGTGTCATTTTGACATTACTTTTTAAAAATATATTCACGATCGATGCGCTTGCTGTTAAACATTTTTTACAAGACATAACTAGAATTTTGTAATGTCTTTTTAAAAAATATATAATTAGTTTACCCTTTTGAGTTTTAAAATTTTCAGAAGATAGGAATTTCAAGGAAACCTATTAAAAATTGTTTAATTTGATTATTTTGCGCTAGACCTTTTAGCGGAAGTTTTCGTAACAAATTCATGGCATTTAATGGCGATAAATTTTTAAAAAGTGTTAAGATAGCCAACGTTGAGGAAAAATAACAATCAGGCCAGTGTAGTCAACAAGTTTCCAAAGTGTCAGGTAGATCCGTTGCTTAAAATAATATTGATAAAGCTTATATCTGAAAATAACGACTTTAAAGACCAAAGCAAGATTTAAAGTTTAAAATAAGTATAGATTCAATCTGGAAGAGGGACAAAATTACGGGATACAAATCGGGGCCACTGCCCCGAAGGAATGGACACAATGATTGTTTGTGTATCATGATAGGTAAATATAAGTCTTTTTACTAATTAGCTTATGTTAAAATTACGTTTTAGGAATAACATATAAAGTATATTTGGACAAATATTCTCACCCGTCACAAGCATACACATCTAAGCAACAACTTCTCCAAGTTTCATGGCGATCGAAGTGATTGTGGTTTATGGTAAATAGTACACGCATAAAGATATTGAATCGCTTATATATATATATAATCTGATATGTGTTTTCTCATATAAAGCTGTTTTGGTATAATCTGTTTTGGCCCAATTTTTCTTACCTGCATAACTGTTTTTGTGTGTAAATGAATTATCTGTACTTGGTATTTCATAACATTTTAAGAGCAATTATTTGTCTATACTAACTGTATTGAGTCACAAGTTGACTAGACTAACTGTATCTGGTTACATGTTGACTAGACTAACTGTATCTGGTCACAAGTTGACTAGACTAACTGAATCTGGTCACAAGTTGACTAGACTAACTGAATCTGGTCACAAGTTGACTAGAATAACTGAATCTGGTCACAAGTTGACTAGACTAACTGAATCTGGTCACAAGTTGACTAGACTAACTGAATCTGGTCACAAGTTAACTAGAATAACTGAATCTGGTCACAAGTTGACTAGACAAACTGATCTGGTCACAAGTTGACTAGACAAACTGTATCTGGTCACAAGTTGACTAGACTAACTGATCTGGTCACAAGTTGACTAGACTAACTGTATCTGGTCACAAGTTGACTAGACTGATCTGGTCACAAGTTGACTAGACTAACTGTATCTGGTCACAAGTTGACTAGACAAACTGATCTGGTCACAAGTTGACTAGACAAACTGATCTGGTCACAAGTTGACTAGACTATGAAGCTAGTCTAAAATTGACTTGATTAACTGTATATAGATTTTAGTCACAAGTTTACTGGATTAACTGTATCTTGAGTTTAGTCACAAGTTTACTGGATAACTGTATCTGGTCACAAATCTAGATAGAGTGTAATGGTAATGAAAGGTTACCAGCGTGTCGAGACGAGAGAAGATTATATGTAGTGACCAGGCTAAATTACTCGTGAGTAGCGACACGATTAGATTATCTGTTTTCAACGGCCAGAATGAGAAAGTGGATTTCCTATTAAGTGTTATAACGTGACGAGACTGCATGTATTTAGTTAAAATAAATTACCTGTCTGTACTGATAAGATGTGATCGTCTGATTTTAGTCACAACCCTATATATATAGATTACCTGTGTGTTATGAAAGGATTATACTGCCTGTAAAGGTGATGACAAATTACCTTTCTGTTATGACAAGATCGGATTATCTGAGATAAGTGACACACAAATATTAATAGATTACCTGTGCTTTGTGATACAACAATATTTATAGTTTACCTGTGTTTAGTGACACACCAATAGTTATAGATTACCTGTGTAGTTACATACAAATATTATAGATTACCTCTGTGTAGTTATACGCCAATATTTAATGATTACCTGTGTGTAGTCATACACCAATATATATAGATTACCTGTGTGTAGTTATACACCAATATTTGTAGTTTATTTGTGTGTAGTGACAACTTGACCCACAACTGTATTGACCAAAACTGTAAATATTTTTCTCATCAAACCATCTTTGAGTTGACCCCTTTATCAAATCTTTTTCCGGATCTCCATTGGAATCCCAAGCCAAGTTCTCTCCCCTTCCTTCCTTGCTTTCATGATCGTAGACACAACCTTCAGCCCACTGTTTGGCCTGTTTCTCAAGTTCCGGGTCTGTGTGGGGATACAAAGTTTTTTTGAATGGCTAGCTAATTACCCGCGCTTTGCAGTGGTAACGTAAAATCTCAATTAGAGTTCATAACCCGTTATACTCATTCAAAACCCCTTTGATTTCAATCTGGATCATGATTGATGTACTACATATATTAACTTAACCGTCTTTATTTTTAAAGATCTTATAAAATTAAATGGGGCATAAAATCTTAAACATTTCCCGAAAATAGACATTCTGTGACCCGGTCCCGAAGAAATAGACATTATGAGTTCAGTGCACTGCAGTATTTTAATCAAGGCTTTCACGTAATCATGTACCAAGATTCGTCAAGGATTATTCATTTACACAGTAGCTATCGCTCAAAATAATCTTTATATATAGCTCATAAAAGCAAAAAAGCAACATAATGGTCCCTCTTACCCTAGGGGTGGTCACTTAAGCAAAATACCGCGCTCTGCTGCGGTTGTTAGAATTTTAGGAAGCGTTGAAACCCCGTTTAACACCAATTTAAAAATTACTATTAGTTTCAGTGGATATACTTGATTGTCAATATTTTTCAAGGTCGTGTAAAATCAAATGGGTACTAAAATGACATTTCGGGCCCTCGTGCAAAATGGAAATAGGATGTGAATATCTCATAAGGTCTGAGAATTTCAATCTAGGTCATGATGGAGATATGTGTCTATATTTATTTATTCTTTTTTTAAAATTTGAAGTACAAAAAAAAAAGGTTTTAAATGTTTATGATAAAAATATTTTCGCTCCCGGCCCGAAGGAACAGATGTTAGAAGTTCATTACGTCTTTGGATATATTATTATTTTTTTTAAAATCAAATTTGGTCAATAATTTATTCATTTACCCTGTAGCCACTTTTTAAATTACATTTTATATAATTATTGTTAAAAAGCCCTAAAAGGTGATGTTTTCTAATGCTTTTAATTTTAATGCAAGAAACCTTCGCTGTAGCATACCCAAAAACTTCCTAAAGTTTAATGGCCGTGGGATGAATAATATACATTAACAATTAAAACGTTTTTTTTTTATAAAAAAAGCAAATGAGGGTCGGTGCCCTTTTGGGTGTAATATGTATAGTTAAAAAAAAAACAGATAAAGTTTAGTCAGAATTTATTTTAAAAATTCGAGTGAAATCCAATAGCTACAATGTGTGAAATGTTCATGATAAAGAGATTAGGACCAAATGGCAACAAAGTTTAAAAAAATATAGTTTTAAAGCCCCAACGAATTTTTATATAGGTCATCAAGTTTTTATTTTCCAACTTTTGTAAAAATGCATTTATAGTTTCGAAAGTTTTTTTTTAAATTTTAATTTAGCTAATATAAGGTGAAAAAGCTACATTACGGTCCCAGGTCCCCAGTAAATGATAATTTTGCCTGTTACCATCCCAAAAATGCAATACGGGAAGTTGTAGAATTTGTGTTGATTAAAATTTTACAAGAAAAATACATTTGGGCCCCAGGCAATAAAAAAAATTTTTTAGTCTGCTACCAGCTCCGGATAGTACTCAACAGTTTCCCTGAAGTTTCATGCTTCTACCTACATTGAAAATGAGAGTATTAGTGATTAGTCAGTTTTTATATAAGAACAAAAATACATCTGGCCTTCGGCCAATAGTGACTGATATTTTTTTTTTTTTAAATGTGTATGTTGCCATTGCGGGAGTGTACTCAACAACTTTCCAAATTTTTATGTTTCTACTTACACGGGAAAGTGTAGAATTAGAGATTGTCAATAAATGAAAGGAAAGATTTTGGGCCCCCGGCCCCAATGAAAGTTAATTCTTAAACAAACAATTACGCCAATAATCGTTGCGAAACTCTACTCAACAATTTCCCAAAGTTTCATGCTTCTATTTACACGGGAAATAAGATAATTAGTTATTTTCTTATTTTTTATAGTTCAAGTAAGGGAAAAAATGATTTTGAACCCCCGGCCTAAATGAGTGTTAATTATAAAATAATACACGCAAATTATCTTTGCGATAGGTTACTCAACAACGTTGCAAAGTTTCATGCTTCTATTTACAAGGGGAAATTAGAGAATTAGTGATGAGTCAGTTTTTATATCAGAAAAATACGTTTAGGCCCTCAACTCCCCATGAGTGTTACTTTAAATATTGTTTTCACCTGTTACCATCGTGAAAGTCTACTGAACAACTACCCAAAATTTTATGTTTTAACCTACACGGGAAATAGGAGAATTTGTGATTTTCAGTTTTTATAAAGCTCATAAAAATAAAAATAAAACACTTAATTACGGCGCCCAGGAAGGGATAATTTAAATATTGTTTTCATCTGTTATCATCGTGAAAGTTTACTTAACAACATTCTCAAAAGTTTCATGTTTCTGCATACGTGGGAAATAAGAAAATTAGTTATCTTCATATTTTATATAGTCCAAGTAAGAGATAAAAGTTTTTGGGCCCCCTGCCTGCATGAGTGTGAATTTTAAAATTATTTATGCAAATTATCGTCGCAATAGGCTACTCAACAACTTTGCGAAGTTTAATGCTTCTACCTATACAGAAAATTGGAGAATTAGTGATGAATCAGTTTTTATATAAGAAAAAATACATTGGGACCCCAGTGATACTTTAATTATTTTTTGAATGTACTATCGTGGGAGTGTACTCAACATCTTCCAAAAGTTTCATGTTCCTATTTATACGGGAAAGTGGAGAAGTAGCGATTTTAAGTAATTAAAATAAAAGTTGTTGGCCCCTGGCCCCCATGAGTGTGAATTCTAAAAATTAGTTACGCCAAAAATCGCTGCGAGAGACTACTCAACAATTTACAAAAGTGTCATGCTTCTACCTACACGGGAAGTTGGAGAATTAGTAATGAGTCAGCTTTTAATTTAACAAAAAACTACATTTGGGCCCTCGGGCCCCATTAAGTGATCATCTAAATATTGTTTTCGCCGCTTACCATCGTGGAAGAGTAATTAACAACTACCCAAAGTTGCATGCTTTCACCTACACGCAAAATAGGAGAATTAGTGATTTTTAGTTTTTATATAGCTTATATACGGAAAAAAGCAAAGTAAGGGGCCACCTTAACCTGGGGGTGGTCATCTGGGGTTGAACCATAGCCTATGACTTTTTCCGGGTCAAATTAGGGTCTCATGCAAACTTTCAGCATCCTGGGTCCAATGGTGTGGAATTCTATTGGTATCAAACAAAGAAACATACTATCATTTTTATATAAAAGACTAGCTGATTACCCGCGCTTTGCAGCGGTAATTTAAGATTTCAGTTAGCTTCTAGAACCAGTAAACACTAATTCAATATCCCTTTGATTTCAATCTAAATAATAATGGATATACTAAATATATTAAATAAATCGTCTTGGAACAGACGTTAGAAGTTCTTAACCCCATTAGAAATTTTAATATTTTATAAAATCACATTTGGTCAATAATATATTCATTTGCTCAATAGACACTTTTTAAATTACCTTTTATATAAGTAATGTTAAAAATGGCATACGGGTCTCCAGCCCTAAAATGTGTTTTTACTATTAAAAATTAAAACTTATTTAAAAAAAACTAAAATTTGGGTCGGGGGCCCTAGGGGGGAAAATTGTATAGTTCAAAACAACAGCTTATTTCCCTTTGGATCATGATGAGTATATTTGTTAGTCGAAATTTGATTTAAAAAATCGAGTGGTAACGAATGGTTAAAATGTTTTAAATGTTAAAGAAAGAGATTAGGGGCCAAGGGCCACAAAAAATGGAAAAATATTCTTTTATTGACCAAATGAATTTTAACACAGGCCTTCAAATTTTTATCTTCCTAGTTTTGTAAAAATGCATTTACAGAGTATCCAAAGTTTTTTATTTGTAATTTAGCTAACATAAGGGGGGAAAAGTGAAACTGAGTGATAAGTTTGCCAGCTACCATCCCAAATATGCATGCGTCTACCTGCACAGGATGTTGAAGAATTTGTGATTAACTTTGTATTTAACAAAAGAATAAATTGAGTCTACCATTAAGAGGCAATTTAAATATTTTTTTCGCTTGTTACCAGCGCGGGTGTGTACTCAACATTTTCCTTAAAGTTTCATGCTTTTAACTACATGGGGAATCGGGGAATAAGTGTTGAGTCCGTTTTTATAGAAGAATAAATACATTGTTACCATTGCGGGAGTGTACTAAACAACTTCCCAAATACTCATGTTTCTACCTAAACGGGAATAGGAAAAATAGCAATATTCAGTAAAAGGAGAAATAAAATGGGCCCCCGGCCCCCATGAAAGTTAATTCTAATTATTAAAAATACCTATAATCGTGGCGAGAGGCTATTTAACAACTTACCAAAGTTTCATGCTTCTACCTACACGGAAAGTTAGAGGATTAGGAATGAGTAAATGTTTAAAATAAGGAAAAAACATATGACCCCCCGGCAACAAGTAAGTGAGAATTTAAATATTATTTTCAACTGTCACTGTTACCATCATGGACGTGTACTGAATAACTGACCAAATTTTCGTGTTTTTACCTACACGGGAAAAAGGAGAATTGGTGATTTTCAGTTTTATAAAGCTAACATAAGGGAAACAACCCTTCATTTTGGCCCACAGCCCACAGGAAGTGAGAATTTAAATATTATATTCATTTGTTACCATCATGGAACTGTACTGAACAACTCCCCAAAGTTTCATCCTTCTGCCTACGCGGGAAATAGGATAATTAGGGATTTTCATATTTTATTTAGTCCTTGTAATGGAAAAAAAAAACGCTTTTCGGCCCCGGCACCTATGAGTGTGATCTTTAAAATTATTTCCCACCAAAAATTGTCACAGGGAACTCAATAATTATGCAAAGTTTCATGCTTCTGCCTACGCGGGAAGTAGGATAATTAGTGATTTTCATATTTTATTGGTAACAAACAAACCGACAGACAGACAAACTTTCAACTATATATTAGATTAGCTATGGCTCCAATCGACTTGATATGCGCTTTAAGAGAAAAAGCCTCATGAGGATCCTCAGAAGCCATATGCTGAGTATGATCTCAATCCTGAGTGAAAAGCGCCATGTCCACAAGATGAGCTCAGAGCTAATTCCAAGAGGCCTGCTTTAATGTGATCTGGCAATTGGTATGAGGAAAAGAGGTTGTCCCTGCCTGCGCTATGGGGACGTCGGCAAGAAAGAAATGTCAATGGCGTGGATTGCCGTGGGAGGCCATTGCCGAGGAGCGCTTCCTCTGGCGGTCAAAAGTGCAAGAGGGCATTCAAGTTGCGGAAGCCCTGTCGAGATGGGCTGACCTCTACGTGGTTCGACAGACGAGTAAGGTCGTCGTGTACATTGCGACCTGAAACCGACAAACCCCAGGCTTGGAAATCCGAAGTCCGTTGTTAGGCGCTAGGTGCTAGTCATATATGATTACAGTCGCTGTACGGATCTTAGGCAAAGCATTTAGATGCAATGCCGATGATGAAAACCAAAGTACCCGTTGAGGGTCGGGTTACTCCGAAGCGACCTTTTCGTCCCCCTCAATTACTAGCAACGCAGTTGAGCGGTGCCGGTTTAGGGCCAGGAGCGCCAGTAGGGAATAGCAAAAGGTACCGCTAGGAAACGCTATTGGTCGCCAGCTCTGAGGAAACCTTCCGGTGGGGGTTAAACCCTAGTTAGGTCAGTGATGATTCCCATGCTTTGCGGCGATCTAAACTATAAAGACTCGTAAGCTTTGCCGTGGTGGCGCCAAAGTGATACTATGTTAATAGCGAGTCACTGTAAGAAAATTCCACACCTCCCTCGGGAGGCACACTTTAGTGGGAGGCGTTTTCGTCCCAGTGCCCTAGACGCCCAGGCGGACGCTTGTAGCAGCGACCGCTCCGGGGGGGGGGCTTCCCAGCCTTTACACCCCTTAGGGGGCCAGAAGGCTGGGGGGGGGGTTTCCGGGAAGCCCCATTAAGAGCGCAGGCTCGGAACGGCTGATTTCTTTCACATGTAGGATTTTCAGTTGCGGAAGCCAGCCTCACAGCTAAGAGTGCTGTGAGAGGAGCCAGGATAAAGGGGGACGGGGAGCAGGAAAGCAGAGGATCATCGTCCCTTGAGGACTGACGTATGCCACACATAAGGGTGAGTGCATGTTTGTGTGTATGTGCTTGTGTGTATGGGTGTGTGCTGTGTGTGTATGTGTGTGTGTCTTGTGTGCTCTGTGTATGTATGTGTGTGTGGTGTGTGCTTGCGTGTGCGTTTGCTTTTGCATGTGCGTTTGCGTGCGTGCGTGTGTGTTTGTGTGTGTGTGTGTGTGTAAATAAGAGCAAAATATAAATAATTTATAAAATTTGTTTCATTTGGGGTTTCTGAGCTTTAATTTGTTGATGAAATGCTTGTAAAGGAAATTTCTCCAAGTTTTACAAGACATGCATGAATTTATTGTGTTGCTAGTCATATTATCTTTGTCCCTCACGAGCACCTGATCCTCAATATAACATATGTTCCAAGCTCTCGTGGTATATTAAACATTCGCCTAACTTGTCATTTCGATGCACGGTTTTAGAACCGTTCTTTCAAGAAGTGTGATATCAGTTGGGATAGCAAGAGGGGAATGAGGGAGGGCTAATTAATTCGGACGTGGACATAATTAGAATTAATGAACTTACTGCTGGCAAATTTTAAATCAGTAAAAAAAAGGCTTTCTAAATTAAAATTTCACCAGTTATCAGAGTCAGTTTTTTCAGTTGTTAACATGCATTAGTTACCATAGTCAAGTTTGTTCATTTGTTAACATGCACCAGTTACCATAGACAAGTTTTTCCATTTGTTAACATGCATCAGTTACCATAGACAACAAACATTTGTTAACATGCATCAGTTACCATAGACAAGTTTATCCATTTGTTAACATGCATCAGTTACCATAGACAAGTTTGTCCATTTGTTAACATGCATCAGTTACCATAGACAAGTTTGTTCATATTGCATCCTTTTTCCCCTCTCCGCATCTCGTTATGGATTTCTAAGATGTAGTCTCGTTTTTCTTGGTCCCAGTCACTTATAAAAGCCAGTGACGTCATGATTATTACAGAAGTTAAGCTGAGAAGTGTCGGGATGTTCATCTTGTCTGAAAGAAAATAGAAGGAACCAGTGCAACAAGACAATTAGTAAAAAATATTTGAGCTTTTCATCTTCAAAATATTACACATTTTTTCTTTATGTTTCAAGATTTAAAATAAAGATAATTCTACTGTTGAGTAATTAGTTTGTTGGGTTGAAATAGAATTCTAAGGGCTCCTCGTTTTAAGGTTGATTTTATATATGAAGCGGCTTGATAGCGTAGTCATTAGTGCACTCGCCTCACAAGCTGTAAGGCATGGATTTGAGCCCACGAAACGCCACAATAAGAATGGTCAATGACAAACGCTAGGAATGTCCTCTGCTTATCTGGAAGGCAATCGGGGCACCAACTAAGCCTACCAAGCCCATAGTAAATTCTAATGGAAACATTAGAAACCCCCTACGACCACTTACTTACCTTATCTATGACAGTAACTTTTCCATAAAAAAACCCAGGTAATTTGGTTAAATAAATGAACAACAAATCTTAACAAAAATAATATGTAGCCATAGGAATAAATTAACACATTATTTTGAAATAACATTGCAATATTTACAATTATTGACGATATCTGAATTAAAAGTACTCTTACTTTCTCGATTTAATATGTTAAAAGCTTTCTTAAAGTAACCGGACCAGTTATCTGCAGGCTTTCTGAGTCCACTAAAATACGAGGGTCAGTCAGGTTCTTCTCCTCCGAATCATGACAACTTATATGACACAGAAATGTGATTTTATTGACTGTAGATAAACAAATCTTAAACTAGATATGTAAGAAACAGGATTCAATGATAAAAAGCGAATGTACCCACTTCCTTGTCTGCCGGGTTCAATGACGTATGTGTGAGTTTAAGATAGTCCAACAATCTGCGACTGGCCAGCAACAGTCGGCCAATGTCTGGTCTAGACTTAATAACTATTCATATAACGAACACTACTCTTTCTTATATCATCACATACATCTGCGTTCGTGCATTATATCATTTAGCTGTGAGACAAAGAAATTAAACCGGTTGTTAACCGATGAAATAATAATAATGTGAAATGAAAACAAGACTGAAGTTGTAATGTACTTGGACTCGTGCCCATTATACTCACGAAATGTTCTTACACCCCTTGACCTTATTGTTAATATTTCTAAAGCGATCGTTTTATTTCTTAAGGAATCGAATCTCAACCAATGAAATGTCAGATTGAACAAATGGTAGGCACTTTTCTGTATTATTGATTTCCACTATACGAAATCTGTTTTGAAGAAATGATTGTAAATGAATGGCTGTGTTCTCTGTGGTACTGAAGGTCCTGAAAAAGACTTGCCGTAAAATGAAATTGTATATTTAAACTACTGTTCGGATCATTGTCAACAAATTTACATCCATTTAACACTTTTGGCAGGGGAAAAAATAAGAAACGGGTAGCGAATGTTCATTCTCTGCAGGTTCAAGCCGTTAGGCTCTTAGGTCCCGGTTCAATTTTTCGCAGGCGAGCCTCATCAAGCGGGCATCGCCATAGAGGTAATCCTCTGCAGGTACCGCAACTTCACCCCCCCCCCCAAAAAAAAAAACCCCGTTTAACTCGGGGCAACATTCTAGTACGTGGGCCACTGTCTCCTCGGGCAGCCACTCAGCCGACAGGCCAGTTCCCTCCTGTTGTCAAACTTGTACAGGTAGCTTCGAATTGGACAATGGTCAGATCTCATCCGTGTTATGAGCGTCTGACTACTACGTTCAAGTGTCCACCAGGGATCGCTTTTTTCGGTCGCGGCATTTTCTGGTATACCTTTCTGGCCGTATTCCCATTTGCCCAGCACTAAAGCCACTTCTCACGGAAATGGTCTTTTAGCCACGACTTGACCCCCAGTTGGGTCAAGGGCTTATCGGGTTGGGGCTGGGCTGCGTCTGCCCTAGCCAGTGCGTCAACCCTGTCTGATTGGGTCGTACCGCAGTGTCCGGCCATTTACTGTAGAACTTCTCTGCCGCCACGTGCCAGGAGTTCACCTTATATCTCCAAAATGACCCCTGCCGTCTTTGCCTCCAGATAGGTTCGATCCAAGGTCTCGAGCGAAAACCGAGAATCGGTGAAGACCACGATGGTCGGGAAACTCTTCGCTAGACGTCGGCGCACTTCCTTCAAACCCCCTGTGTATCGCTTCCAGTTCGGCTTCATGACTACTGTTAGCAGATCCACACGGTCCCGACAGTTCGACGCTGTCGTGTCCTGGCTGGGGGTATTGAATGAGCACGCCGTATCCACTTCTGTCATCTCTGAAGCGTGAGCCGTCCGTAAAGACTTTTACCACGCTGTCTCCATAGGCCTCGATTGTGCTCAGAGTATCGTCTCGCAAGAGCTCGACGGGACTGGCTCTGGTCACCACGGCATTTACCAGTGTCAAACGTATTTCAGGTTGGTCAAAGCTTTCATGTGGCCCTCGAGCAGGGCCAGTTGCATTCGTTCCCTGTGCTTGGGTAGGGGGACTGAGTCTTCTAGTTTGTAGACCTCATCCATGAAGGAGGGTCGCTTCAGCCTTGTCCTTTTAACCCATCGTTTTTGTAATTGGTAGCAGGGTTCGTCATGCTCCAACCTACGGTATCGCTCAACCGTTGTCATGATTGCCTTTTCTCGCCTTATCGCCAGGGGTTCTATGTTTGCCATAATTTCTACCACAGCGGTGGGTGTGGTACGTAACGCCATGCAAATGAACCGTAGAGCTTGTTTCTGTAATCGATCCAGTCTCTCTAGAGCCGTACGGCTCGCAAAGGCCAGGACCAAGAGGCTGTAGTCAATAGCACTTCTCACGCTACCAAGATAGAAAGCTCTTAGTAGTCTTGCGTCTGCACACCCAACTCGTGCTAGTCAGTTTCTTCACCAGGGACAATTAAGCTGTGGTTTTCGCGCTTAATATACGTACATGGTTATGCCTCTGGAGTTTCTGGAACAGCTTTATACCCAGGTACGTTGGTGTCCGATCGCAAGTTAACCTCTTTTCGCAGATCTGAAGCACCATCTCGTTCTTCAGGGCATTCCGTCCATTAGTGAAAATGGAATGGACCGTTTTATCCGTATTGACTTCTAGATACCATTGGTTGGCGTAATTTTCAATACGGTTCAGATCATTCTGCAGCCGGTTCTGCAGTTTTGCAACGTCTTTTCCTGAACTCCATATCACCAGATCGTCAGCAAACATGGCATTCTGAGACTAGAGAATGTCTTGTAGGTCGTGGACGTAGGCTAAGAACAATGTACAGCTGAGCGCTGAACCCTGTGGGAGTCCTTCTTCAAGTCATGCCTCGCTGGATAGCGCTTCTTCGAGCCGTGTCTTAATCGTTCGGTCCGTGAGGAACGATTTTACCCAGCTGTACATTTTAGCAGTGACATTTAACTGCTGCAGCTTGTAAAGTAGCCCTTCACGCCAAACCTTATCTTATGCCTGCTTTAGATTGAAGAACACAGCAACCGTGTGGTTCTTAATCTGGAGTTCGTTTGTCATGGTCTGAATTAAGCATAGTGCTTGGTCCATCGGGTTGCGTCCCTTGCGGAATCCACCCTGTGCCTTCGGAATGCTTTTGGTCTTTTCGAGGTATCAATAATGCCGTGCGTTCACTAACCGTTCTGCCACCTTTCCCACACACGACGTGAGGGAAATGGGCCGGTAGCTAGACGGGTGTTCGCCCGGCTTCCCTTCCTTATATATTCGGGTTATTATGGCATTTTCCCACAGCTTCGGCAGTGCGCCTGTAGTCCAGGTTCGGTTGATAAAACTCAGTAGTTTTTTTCGGCCTGTCTTGCCCAGATGCTTGAGCATTTCGTTGTGAACCTTTTCTGGCCCTGGTTCTTTACCGGCTTCGCACTTGTCAATTGCAGTTTGCAACTCTGTCATCGTTAAAGGTGCCGAGAAAATTTCGAGTTGAGGGCTCGTACTTTGTCTCCGAGAGCCCTCCTTTCGCATTCGGACGATCGTCTGGCTGAAGTCAGATCTGGCGCTTTTTTATTCACCTGGGCAAAGTGTTTAATAAGCGCCCGTGCGCGCTTCGTTTCACTTGCTCTTTGGCCCTTGGACGTCGTCAATGGGTTTGGGTTTTTGACTTTACCCGCACCAGATAGTGCATCGATTAGCCGCCAAACTTTTCTGCCGTCTGCGAGATCGAGTTTTTCGCAAGTATTTACCCACTTGGCCTTCTTCGCCTTTTCGACAGCAGCAAGGACTTCGTCTGTCAGTCTGTTGTACCCCTACGAGCTTCATGCGTCTTCAGCCTGGCAGCTTTTTTCCTTGCTTTTGCTCTTTGTCTCACAAATTCTTTTAGGCTCCTGTTCCAGTAGGGCCTGAATTTCTGTTTCCCGTTCGTCCTCGGGATCGTGCGCCTCGCAATCCCGAGGATTATGCCAATAAACTTCTCGTAAGTGTCATCCACTTTGCCTCCTGCAACATCCAGCAGAGCGAGCTTGGTCTCGCTAATCGGCCAGTTGCGGAATTTCCAATGCCTTCTGTCAAATTGAGGTTTTTCCGCACCAAGCACAAACTCAATCAGAATTGGGAGATGGTCGCTTCCAACCTCCTTTAATACTTCCAGTCTATGATTGGACTCTAGGTCCGCTGAGATAAGCGTTAGATATAGGCGGGACTCCGTGTTGTGTCCCGTGTACAGCAGTGTCGGTTCGCTGTGCTCATTTTGTTATCTGATCAAGTTTGTACCAATACAGACATCCTCGATGTATCGACCCGACGCATTCCGCTCGGTATAGCCCCAGTCGGGTGACTGTGCATTGATGTCCCCTGCTATTATTGTTCGACTTAACGTGACGTCTTCCTCAATTGGAAGCGCCATTGGGTTCCTGGGCGTATTATATACGTTCGTGATTGTAAAGCCAACGTCACCTTTGTACACCCTCACAGTTAGGGTGTAAGTGTTGCTGTAGCACTTCGCTTCGAGCAATTCCACCGTTACATCGTTCCGGACCGCTGTGGTAAGGCCCCGGCATCGCCGGTCGCACTTGCGATGGTATAGCGAATAACCAATTATGTGAAATGGCTTACCCTTCAGAAGCGTTTCTTGGAATAATGCTACATCCACATTCCTTTCGTGTAGTAGTTTTGTTATTTCGTGTGCCTTTTGCCTTATTCCACAGACATTCAATTGTAGAACAACCAGGGCTTGATTAGGATGGCCCTTCGCACCCTTACCATGACGGTCAGCTGGCTGACCGGTAGGACGTGACCTGTCGTCCATCATCATGCCTAGAGGAGTGGTAACCTACCCAGCCAGCGTACCAACGTCAGCTGGAACGTGGGGGTTTAGAAGGTCCATTCCGGGACCTGCGTTTTTCGAAAATTGAAGCATAGAATAAGAGAGGGAGTAGGCAGAAATCTTCAACTCATTGAGGGCGATCCATGTGCCTTTCGCCCCTTGCCCAGAGAGTCTTCCGGTCTTCGGCGTTCCAAGCCAGATATTGTTGGGTATAGGCATGCTCCCATACCCAGTACCGGACCTCACGGTGAGGTCAAGCCCAATCCTTACGTTTGTACGAAAGGTCACGGTGCTTGTGTTTTGGCGATGGCGCCGTGGTTATTAGTTTCAGGCCGCAGTCACTTCCGCTACCTTACTCATCTCCCAGGCCACGCAGAGGCTAACCACTTCTGAGAGGGTGCTTGTACTAAATTGTACTAAATTATTTTATAGAGACTTTCTCTGAAAAGAAATATCAACAGCTTTATTTCTCCATTAATAAATTTGGTGTCATAATTTTCCTTCTAATTTATTTTTAAATTTGTTAAATACAACATGTAAATAACAAATAGAACCACCAAACCAATAAGTACATTTTAAAAAATAATTTCTAGAAATGAGTTGGTGAAAGTACAAAAATCTGTATATAGCTTATTAAAATGTATTTTTATATTCATATTTTTATGGGTATTTTGAGTTGCTCCAGGAAGACAGCCCATACGTTTAATTATAAAATATGCATTTATTGAGATCAATTTATTATATAATTTAAGAGAGGTAGGTAAAATGAAGTTAAAAATTGTCGCGAGAGAGAAGAATTTTGGTCAGTTAATTTAATTTCTTATTTTCTAATTCGCACTGAGCCTGGAAGCTCAAAGGTTTTATTTCAAGATCTTTCAAACATTCTTTTCAAATAAATCTCTCTTTATTTTTTGTTTTTAGTTAATAATCTCTCATAAGATATGGACATCAGGTCCAATGTTCTGACCTGGACCAAATTTAAGTCACAATACTCGTGTCCAACACATAGAAGATACGCCGCAGAGTTAAATAAAGGTATGATAAAAATGTTAATTTGCATAAGGTTAAGGAAATGTACTAAAATAATCTGATATTTAGAGAAACCCTGGGAGATTGAATAAAGAGAAAGCGTTGAATATATTTAAAATGAGTTTTATAACTAATCAATAATACTGTACTTGGTACAGGCTTCTAAAAATGACCATTTAATTTTATTTTCCGTGGAAGATTCGACTTCGTGCAATTCGACCCCGGACACTGCCTAGGCGTTTCTACGCAGGACGCTTCGACTATCTTATCTTATCTTAGATATACAGACGCTTCTTCTATGCAGAAGATAATTGCGTCCACAGACCTTGAAGGATGATCTGTTGACAAGTGATTCCGCGCTCACTGGCCACGGCTATGAGGGTTCCACGCATTAGCCAGCCGCCTAACTAATGTTAGGTACCCATTCAGAGCTGGGTGGACTCAGGGAAGTCTTAAGCCGCGGGAACAAATCTTTGCCGTCGCATGGAGTCAAAATTTTTTTTTTAAATTTCGGCTAGCTGACATATATTTTCGTCTAATATCCGGATTAGCCAAATTTCTCATAAATTGACAATTGCAGCTGATTTTCGTCTCATTTCGGAATATTCGGCTAAATCATTGCCATTTTATAGTAATAAAACTTCAGCAATAAAACACTTAAACAATATTTCAGAACAAGTTTTTATTAGTTTTAACAATAGGAAAAATAGTTTTATATGCTATACAACTAATACAGTGGATGAATGCACTCCACTCATTTATTTTCTGCCACTCAATACCTGATATGCAATTAGAATTTAAGTTTAAAATTGTCATAAATAAAACAATAGTTACGTAGTTTTTCAGCTTGATCGTTTACTGTTTATTATCAAACCAGCAACCAAAAACATGCACTCTACCGGTACAGATGATACTGGCAATGATAAGTGAAGACGAGCCACTGGAGAAAATTGTGGATAGCAAGCAAGAACATCATGAAATTGAACAACAGGCGCCGTCAAGTAGTTTGCAATTTCCACAGCTAACTGGAATAAATGTTAGAAAAATATAAAAAATAAAAACAACAGTACTAACTGCTAGGAAATATAACATTTCATTATAGTTATAGTACACAGTAGATGTAATATTTAGTTTGTTCAGTTAATAGTCACAAGAGGCAAAATGAAATTTTTCCCACTTAACAACAAACAAAATAAGAATCAAACATCCAGTAAGGCTTAGAGCAAAGAGAGAGCGTAAAGAGACAATGTGCCGAGTAATCTGAGAAGTTCATTGTTTTTATTAGTGAGACAGATGTGCTAATAAGACGCTATACATGCAAGATTTCATTTCTATTTCTATTCATTATTGGTAGTGCGATATAAAATCAGGATTATTTGGAACTGCTGACGAGTTTTTCTGCTGATTGAATGTCATCGACCATAAATCTGTCGGAACTTAAATTGAGGCCTGTTATTTGTTGTGTTTCATGTAGCTATGAAGGGAAGTATATCCCGGATAATTTCTTATGAAATTCAATGGAAAAGACGTAAACAAGGTAAGGGTTAGCCTGACAGGACGTAACAAAACAGCGAAACGCTGTTTTGTTACGTCCTGTCAGGCTAACCCTTACCTTGTTTACGTCTTTTCCATTGAATTTTTGTATAAGCCTGACTGCAGTCCTACCCCTCATTTGTTTAATAATTTCTTATGCCAGTGTGTGTAGAACAAATGATGGATTGCCCGATTAGGTACTCTTGTCAACTTACCATAATTAAATAAATGTGACAAAAATTCAATGGACTACAAAGTATCGACGCGATGCCGCACACGGTGTTGACCTACAGCATGGGCCTTGCTGCAAACTATACACCTGTTTTTCCCCCTCCCCCTATGTTTTAGATCGTTGAATTCCCACTGAGTGAAGATTTTTGATATTTTATCAATGATATATTCTTATATTGTGTTCCTTGTGTGTAATTATATTGGCATCATACCCTCGACACCAAAACGTAACCTGTTCACTACATCAGTGACACTTGATAATCTAAATTGTAATGACGTTAAATATATACAGATGTAAATATGTGACGTAACGACAATCGATTACCTGTGTGTAATGACGTGATTGCCACAAACCGTCTTTCTTTCCACGCTTCTCATCCAACCATCTCTGAGACCAGAATTTGATCAAATCCTTGTCTGACGAGTTCTTAGTATCCCAAAGCCAAATTCACTCCCCTTTCTTCTGTTATATCATAGTGGTAGACACACTGTTCAGCCCACTGTCTGGCCTGTCCCTCTAGTTCCATGTCTTTAAAATAAAATTACATAAGGTTTTTATATGTATATTTAGGAAGATTATTTTATAAGAATAATTATTTTACTGAAAAAAAACCTGTACAGGTATTATACAGTTTTCTTTATTGCCCTTCCACTTATGGTAATTACTAGATAAGACAAAATTGAGAAAATATCACATAAGTTCATATATATNTATATATATATATATAAACACGAATCTTAGATTTTTAAACCATATTGATCACATATATCTAAGACTATCCGACAAATTTATCACAGATAACTTTGATTATTCTTCCACATTTATTACAGATATCTACCATTATCTTTCCATATTTTTCATACATATCTATGACTATCCATCATTTTCTAGCACAGACACATTAGATTTTCCGTCCATTTTTAATCACAGATACAAATACGTGTATACTTATATTAAGACTAGATTGTGCCGGGGCGCCGAGGCGCCTGCGGCGCCCCCCTATTTTGGGCGCCTACGGCGCCAACCTTTTTTTTAAAGACCAACTAACTTGTCCTTTTTTGATAAATACGAATTATTAAACTTTGAAATGTGCTCAAAGTATTTAATAATAATAATAGGCGTTGTATTTTGCGCACCGATGCACACCAAACAATGACGTCATCATATTAAATATTTTTACAGCGCTCATCAACACACGATTTTTCAACTAAACTAACTTTTGTAGACTGTCGTACATCGCTACTCAGCGTTACAGATTCAGTGACTTGGACTATTATATTATTTACGAGCCAAATACCCGTGCTACGCTACGGGGTAGGCACAATAAGAATAACTTTATTTGGTTTTTGGTCTCAAATTCTCCTTAAAAATGAATGTAAACGCATCTGGAAATTAGGGTAGTGATAAATCAAACCCCTTCTTAATAAAAACAAAGAAAAGTGTGTCGAGAAAAATAAACATTTTATTAGTTTAAATATTACCCATCACTTTTGGTATTTCTGCTTTAGTATAGCAACATCATTATCATCCGAGGCTCTACAGCACATGTAGGGCCCTGGTTTGCTCAACCACATCCTTTCATTCAGATCGATTGATGGCTTTCTTTCACCATGCTCGAACCCCTTTAATAACGCATGCTATATACTCTACCAGAAAAACAAATGTCGTTAACAGTTACAAAAAGCTAACGGGCAAGGCTCACTTTATTTTCACGTGAATCAAAACATGATAACAATATCTTTCCACAGGATTCCGTTGGTTCTTAGAAAAAGCTCGCTAAGCAAGCATTTCATTTATAGTCTAAGCATGAAATTAGTTCAAGACAAATAGGATATTTTTAGCCAGATAATATTTGTGAATATTGTGGCTATGGGAGAGTGGAAAAAATGGTTTATTTGTTGTAAAGGCACATGTTTCTTTAACGTGAATAGAAACATAAGAACAATGCTGTTTTTTAAAGAAAATGGTGAGAAATTGATCTCCTTTTAAATTTTATGTCAATCATTATATATTCCCGCTAATTTTTTTCTCATAGTAACAATTCACTTTATATCAATCTTTATTCCCTTTGTATACTATTCATCTAATAAACTCATAACAGCTTGGCACAAAATGAGTTGTTCTCAGTGTGTTTTTTCGACATAACACGTACTTTCCTTGCTAGATACTATGTATAAGTCGTAATACCCGTGATATTTCTTTACACTTGATATATTTACATTTTAAAGAACAGGTTTTACCCGAAGCATATGTCATGCAAACGCATTGTCCGAGAAATGTACCAATTTTTTAAAATGAATTTTTCATCATTCGTTAGGTCTTAGAGTAAAATACTTGTGTTAAGATTACTTTTTTCATTGGAAAAGCTCTCCAAAACATCATCTCTATTTCTATGCTAAGCATGCCCTAAGTCAAATGAATAGGATTTTTTTTTT
>MUZC01000877.1:166837-209297 GCA_002072015.1 Radix auricularia
CTGGCAGTTTGACCACAGGACGTTTTGTCCCCGGTCGTTTCGACTCCGGTTGGTTTGACCACGGAAGGTTCGACCCCGGGGGGATTCGATCCCGGACAATTCCGCCAAGGGACGTTTCGACCCCGAACGTTTCAACCCCTTTCTATCTACACCGTAGAAAATTATTATTATTTTTGTTTGTATATATAATTTTAAAAATACTGGTTGTCATGTTAGAGGCGCAACATTAGCAGACATAGAAATAACCAAATCACACACACATACGCACATAGCCCCTCCCCCCACACACACAAACTTGCACCAATAGAAAACTCTACAGTTTTAACCATAACACGTACCATAATATTGCATTATTAAATTATTCTAGCAATAAGTCTTTTTTATGTAAGCTTTTTCATTCATCTACCAATTAATCCACAACATCCATTCCTTTATAGTTTATGCATGCCCTTTATTTAGGACAAATTAGATTTATTTTTATTAAGCTGTTTAATACTTATGTGATTGGGATGCGTAGGGTTGGGGAGATTTTTTAATATTGTCTATTTGCTTTAAAAAACACGTTGAATTGCAAGGTTTGGGTTTAAAATTTTATACTGCTGGTTTTCTTAATCTTTGCAAAAAGGACATTATCAGTGGCTAAGAAATACTGCCACTCAGGGCTCGGAAATATTATAAACTCATGACCCAAGAAATGAAAAGCACCCTTCAAATAGCTCACAAAGTTGCCCCTCTTTATAAAAATTACAATTCTGCTATTTAACTTACAACAGTGTATAGATCTAAATGCTTATACACGTACCATTTTTTAAATTTAAAATCCCTGAGCGTTTACTTTCAATACGAATTTCCTTAATGCCAGTTTATAATGAAATCGATCCAAAAAACTCACTTGTATTATGTAAGCACATAAGAGAAATACCTCTTCCTCCTAACAAATATTTGCAATTGTTTTTTTTTAATGATAAATCACTCGTTGAATGCTTCAAAAGCGGTTTCGTGTTTATTTTTCTTTAAGAAATTTTTATTTTCTGTAATTTTGACTTGTTATAAGCCCGGATAAAATTTGCCTCCATCCGATTATATACATAGATGTATAAAAGCTTATATTAAAATGTAAAATTGATATTTCGTCTGCAATGAAATAATTTCTTCACATTTATTTCTATACTTATTTAACAGTGACTAAGAGAAATTAGTTCGACCCATCTTCGTGTGATTTTATTATTGTAAAATACAATTAAAAATTTTAGAAATGTTCCGTTTTCTTTAAAAAATAAATATGCGCCAATCAGCCTCTATCTGACCCACTTACATATTATAACTATAAACAATGAAATAACGACTATATGTTCTTTTCACTGTTTATTTTCCATTGTGGCAATTCATGCGATTAATCGTCCAATTAATGCGCAAGGGCTCATTTCTTCTAAATTGAAACATAAAGTAAAACCATCTCTAAAAAAATGATTGGAGATTTATCTTCTCACTAACAGTTTTTTAAGTCACATTCAATGACTTCCCGTTATCGTTTATTCAAGCACACACGAAGAACGCATCGGCAGAAACTTGTGTTCATAAAATTAACGGAATTTTTCAAAACATAATTTTAACCAAACAGAAACCATAACCTGGTAACATTTTTTCAATATTTAATTGCAATCTATGAAATAAATAGTTATTTCACAACTAATACAAACACGCACACACAGTCGCACTATACACACATATGAAAACACTCGCACACATGCTTATTCACACAATCGGATTATCAACATAAAAGTAACATCAAATAAATTAATATAGATTTAATAAAAGCTTCATGACGCCACTTTAATTTTTACGGCGCGCAAAACAACACGCTCTGTTAATCTCAAAACCAAAATCATTATGCTTTTAATTCTATATTTTCAATTGAAAAAAAAAAGTAATCAAGAGTTGCGTGGTATAGGGGCTTCACACACACACACGGACGCGCTTAGGCGCATTATTATATAGATAATTCCTTTTCATCCATCAAGGATGTATAATGAATTCTTTTGGGCTTGTCATTTCTAAAGCGAAATCTATTAATGAGAATTTCCGATGCTTCAAATGTGGACAAATTTAATCAAATTTAAAAAAGGATTCGAGTCAATAAATACAGTTAGGTGTAACGAGAAGGAAGTATCTTAGTGGCTAATTGTTTTATTACTTGTTAATTTAAGACAGCACATTGGATTTAGCGAAAAAAAAGTGTCATAATTTTACTGTGTTAACAATTTCAATAACTTATTGATTCTTCTGTATTTAAGCCTCAAAACACTGTTCCGCCAAGACAGGAGTGTCCAAAGTCCGGCCAGCGGGCCAAAACCGGCCCTTGAAGCAATTTTAACTGGCCCCCAGTCTTATCTTAAATAACTAATGGATTGACGTATTATTTCTGGAACGCCACTATATTTATTTTTTTAAAGGTCGATTTAAAAAAAAACTGTTTTTCCTCAATATTTTATTGTTGACTAATTACTAGACTTTCAGTCATATACAGTGTGGTGTTATTTCTATTAAGATTTTGATACTATCATAAATGAACCCTGTTGGTGATTGTCCATAGGTATGATGACCAATTCTCTATTTTCAGCTCATACCGATCGTAGATGTAGTGGGTATTTTTAATAGTGAGTGTAGGAGGAGATTAAAAACAGAGAGAATTTTGAGCATGGAGACTGTTTGAAGTCGCTGTACAGAATAAAGAAAGATTTATTTGTATAACTTTATGTTGGAAAGATTACATGGTCCATGTATTGGGTACTTTGATATTTTATGGAAATTTATCATTTATACGTTTAAGAGAAAACTGAAATTGTTCTCTTCGCTAATAGACATTTATAGACGAGACGTTTATTAAGAATTAGAGCGTGTCTCATCAAATGATTTGACCAAATTGCTCTTTTCAAGCTGGGGAAAAAACACGTTTGAGTTCCTTATGTGGCTAGACAACGGCTTGCGTTCTGTTTACTTGTTCAAAAGTAAGACCCACTAGTTCTGAAATAATAACGACTCTTTTTTTCTTAAGTAAGATCCACTAGTTCTGATGTAATAACTACTCTTTTTTTGAAGTAAGACCCACTAGTTCTGAAGTAATAACTACTCTTTTTCTGAAGTAAGACCCACTAGTTCTGAAGTAATAACTACTCCTTTTGTCTGAAGTAAGACCCACTAGTTCTGAAGTAATAACTACTCTTTTTTTTTAAAAAAGACCCACTAGTTCTAAAGTAATAACTACTCTTTTTCTGAAGTAAGACCAACAGTTTTTTAATTAAGACCCGGAACTAACGAAATAAGACCCTCGCTAAGCCATGGACAAATCCAATTACTGTATTAGCTAAGTAATCTAAGCGATATTAACATAGTAACATTAACAACCACCAGAAGTATGTGATGTTACATAAACCGTTTATATATAGGTAATAAATGAACAATTCTTGTCAAACTCACTAGCCATTTATGTTCGATGTTTTAGTATAAGAACCTGGTCAACAAATCGTCTCAAGTCCGCGGCCAGCCAATTGTTGCCAATTTTCTTGCTGGAAAGTAATCAAGAGCTACCAATCTCTTAGTGCCTTCTTTAAAACCCGAGTTCATTCATCTGGAAATTTTATCTCCACGGAGAAGACAAGTATCGTTGAGTTTAATGTACTACCACTTTGATCACTTTAACACAACGTAATACCAATACACCCAGATAGTCTATATTAATCTGTAAGTAATTATTCCACACTCGAACTGATTTGGTAGAGCCTTAACTACATAAAAGGCAGATGTCTACTGAAGAGATTTGTTTCGTTTGCTTACCTGGACCGCGTGTTTGGGTTGTAAAAACTTATTTAATGATGGGTCTGGGGCTAGGTATTCCAGAAAGCTGTGTGTCTTAGGCCCTATCTTAGACCACAGCATTTAAGAGATATACACCCAACAAGGCCATTCGTTGTAGTCAAGTTGGGACTTAACAGAGCAAAGGATTTCACATAATCCAGTTAGGCGTCGTTTTTCTATTTAAAAAAAAGAGAAAGTGAATTTAAGAAAATACTACTAACTAGTTTTAATTTTTATATATATATATATTTTTAATAATTTATTTTTTGTAGAAAGATGAATACAATTTGACAAAAATGATTACATAAAGAAGAAATGCTAGAAAACAGGAGAAAGGCAGATGGACCGAAGGACTTATAGACGTAAAAATGGATGTAAGTTTTTAAAGGAATCTAGCAAAGTCTTAGGGTTGGTAATATGTAGAATTCAAAGTCTCTGCCGTATTGACATATTTCTATAAAACTAATCACTTAATACGACACCAGATTTGCTTAATGTTTTTATTATTACGTTTGTATTGTTCCACTTCTAGGGCATCCAACTTGTTAAAGATGTGGGGACCAGGGGGAATGGTATAAACTTTAAACCGAAAAGAGACGTGCCAAAGTGTAAAAGATCTTTAGTTAATTGGTCTTCATTGTCCGCAAATGACTTAATGAAATAACAGGGGCGTATTGTGCCGAAGTTCAGTACAATGGGAAATATGTGTGACACGATTCAAAATAAAAGCAATTAAATGTAGACGCCATTAACAAACAGGTTAATGTGATCAGAATTGACTGGATGTCCGAGCGCCTGCCAGTTTCAGCTAGAAATGACCCTGTGTATCTAGCGAGTTTTGTATGTATGACTGTGCTTATCATCACAATTTACCAATAACATCTAGTTTCTTACAGATAAATTGAGATTTTAAAGAGTTTGAACTGTTATCGAAATCATTGAGGGTTTGGGGGTGGGGTGGGGGAGAGGCTGCATGACAATAGAAAAGCCCAGAGTCCTCGATTTCATCAACCATCTTAACACATCTCGTTGAATTTGTCGCCACACCGTTGTGGAACTGTGATGGCCAGGTTTGGCTGGTTAGACATCACCATCACAAAGTCGCCATGATATTTTATTACGAACACCCGAAAATCTTTGACACTGTTTTGTGAAGTCTCAGTCAGATTGAGAGAGACTGGGAGCGAGGGGCGTAGAATAAAATGGCTAAAGGCGTGGAATTCTGTACATGATCCTAGACCTCACTGGGGTCTGAAAACTTCATACACACTTGATAGTTTAGCTAGGGTACTCATTGATAGATTTTCCTTTCTTACCGGAAAATCAAGGTTAAGTAGCTGTAGTCCTCAACCTAGTTGATGTTCATCTAATCGTAAATCATCATAGTCAGTCATTCAGTTTACAATACTGCCCTTTGCCGCACAACTCGGTTTACAATACTGCCCTTTGCCGCTCCACTCGGTTTACAATACTGCCCTTTGCCGCACAACTCAGTTTACAATACTGCTCTTTGCCGAACCAGTCGATTTACAATACTGCCATTTGCCGAAACCACTCGGTTTACAATACTGCTCTTTGCCCCATAACTCAGTTTACAATACTACTCTTTGCCGCACAACTCAGTTTACAATACTGCTCTTTGCCGCAAAACTCAGTTTACAATACTGCCCTTTGTCGCATAAATCAGTTTACAATACTGCTCTTTGCCTCACAACTCAGTTTACGATACTGCTCTTTGCCGCAAAACTCAGTTTACAATAATTATCTTTGCCGCACTACTCGGTTAACAATACTGCTCTTTGCCGCACCACTCGGTTTACAATACTGCCATTTGCCGCACCACTCGGTTTACAATACTGCTCTTTGCCGCACCACTCGGTTTACAATACTGCCATTTGCCGCACCACTCAGTTTACAATACTGCTCTTTGACGCAACACTCGGTTTACAATACTGCTCTTTGCCACACCACTCGGGAACATTTGTGAGAATATTGTGCAATAAAAAATTAACAATTAAGCTCATTAGTGCTTGTGACTGGATTTATTAACATATGTTTTGTTTTGTTCAAAATAAAGATGTTCCTATTTTGTTCAAAATAAAGATATTCCTATTTTGTTTAAAATAAAGATATTCCTATTTTGTTCAAAATAAAGATATTCCAATTTTTTTCAAAGTAAAGATATTCCTATTCCTGTTTTGTTATTGCTGCAATATTATGATTTTTTTTTAAAAATATTGTTTTAATTAAATTTTTTCGGAATATAACATTTCTCCTTTGATTCGAATAATATTTTGTTTAAATCAACACTGGGTCCTATATCAAGAATATTTTATTACGGGACATCGCAGTCATCATTAAATGAAAAGATAAATATAAGCATACATTGCCACGTAACATTATGTCAGTATTAATATCGGCTGTCGTTAGTACGCTGAATAAATCAGTTTCTTGAATTCAATGGGATTTTTTAATGGTGATAAGACATAGTATAATTATTTTGTCATTTTTTTCTTAGTTTAAGAAAAAAGGTTCCACATGGGCTCGACTTCGGATCGTTCAATCCATGTTCTTTTGACCTCGCTGATTGGATCCCAGTTCCCGTTTTGGGTGGCCAGGGGTTGTGGTGAAAGATTGGATTAGGTGTCCAGGGGTATAAGGATGGTTGTTGAAATCCAAACACCAGTAATAAAGTTTTCCACTAATAAACTAGATTAGTAAAAAAAAAATTAAATACGTTTTAATGAATAATTTGTACACCAGTAAATCATATGACTAAATAACAAAATTCCTATGTATAAACAATCCAATCTGGATCCCTACCAACATCTACCATCACTATGACAAGTCGATGTCTATATCTGAAAATACTTAATTTACAAAGATGTATTTCCGTAGTCAAGGCCGGCTTTAAGAAGTCGGAGGCCCTAGGCAAAGTGATATTGGTGGCCCTAAATGTAGTAGAAAATGAGTAATAAATATACGTACAGAGTAAAATAACACAATTGATTAAAAATTACTTTTTCTATCTCTAAAACAAGAAATTGTGGGTGGATGGATGGATGGATGGATTGGTGGATAAAGATGTTTTAGACAAATATGCACTGATGGGAAGACAATCGATTAAATTGAAAGTTTAATAATGATCTGCCAATAATGTATTAGATTGCAACATTAATTAACGAAATAAGGTAATGTGTTTAAATATATGTACATTTATTCTCATAATCAATGTTTAGTACATAAGATGTCATTCTAGCATTGGTGACATGACTTTTTGCAGTTCTTGCTCATATAGTTAGGTTTGGTCTTGCATTCTCCTCTCTTTGCCCAACCCTTACAGCTTGGGTTCGAATCCTCGCAAACGTCTTTACTGACGCACACCTTGCAAGACTTCCTTCAGTTCTTGAGCATGTACTGGGGATTTGACTGGCACTGTCCGTTGTGCACAATTGCTCTGGTCATCGTTACACGCGCCACCATCATCACGTCCTGAAGTACTTCCGCGCTTGGCCTCACCAACACAAAGTCCGTTGTCCTCTGTTTGACCTTCCTTACATTTCTTGGCGCAGGTTTTTTCGTAAGGCTTTTCTCCCTTCTTGTTTCCTTCGGGTGTGTAGAAGCAGACAAGGTACCGGGCATTTCTGTAGGCATAGACAAGGTTTGGACATCTCAGTGAGTAACAGCCGACCTTCTGTGTACTTCCCCAGACCAACTGGAACAATATCAAGGGGAGGTGACTAAAACGTTCCCTAAATAATGGATTCATCTATTATGAAGAATTTAAAGCATTTTAATAGGTAAAAACTTGTTTGTGAAAATATGTTAGTCTTATTCTTAATTCTTTCTGCACTAAAATTCTTTTATTAATCTTTTGTTGAAGAAATCTTTTGAGAGTAACTTTAGATATGTTTAAAAATGAATCATGCTTTTTAATAACAATTGATCATTTAAATATCTCACAGAGACCATGAGGGTCCATGGGAGCAAGTGAACTAGCGTTCACAAGTTTCATTGACCACTAACGAGCATGGGATTGTGTGGTTAGCACAATGCCCCGGGGGCCTTGCCAGATCCGCGGTTCGAACCCGCGACACGGGTTCTTGCTGCGGTTTGGTAGTCCAGCTCGCTACAACGTAGACCACCGCACCCAATTGACCATTTACCATATGATAAATCACAGATCAGTCATAAGCAAAGGTGAATAAAATAATGTTAATTTCTGAATTCACATAGATACCTTCTATATGTAGTGAAAATAACGCATAATATCTATGTAATTACATGACTATATTACCTGTGTATAGAAACAACATAGGTACCTGTGTGTAGCAACTACACAACATTATCTGTGAGTGGTAACAATATACGATTTCCTGTGTGAATTGACAAGACGAAACCCGTGTGTAGTGACAAGACAAGTTGCCATGTGTGTTGAGTCAAGGTTAGATTAATTATGTGAAGAGAGAAGTCAAGAAATCTGTGTCTAATGGCATTATATGTTTTCTGGTACGTAGATACAAACTATGTTGTACCTGTTGGTAGTGACGAGTTGATTTACTCTTCTTTACGGTGAAGAATATAATGCGTGTGTAATAAAACGACTAAACTTCCCGTAAAAATATCACAAGTTACCGGTCTGTAGTGAAAAGATTTGATTAACTGTGTATAGTTTCACAACAATATTAATAGATTACCCGGGTGTAGTTCCACACTAGGGACCAACCAGGTAGACATTTTTTTAACCGGGTTTCAAATCCGTATAGTAGATGTACTATTTCCTAGATCCGGGTGCGAGTCCGCGTTGTTGTTAAAAGAAAAGCGGAAATTCGAATTAATTTCGGTTTTGAAAACTATTAGCGGTTGCTTGACTACGCAAAACCATAAACGCCTTGTATTTAGCTTTCATCTATTCATCAAATAAAATTTAATTTTACGTATTAGGTTTAATAAATCATTATTGACTGTATATTTTATTGTTAACTTTACCAGAGTCTACACTCTTCATGCTAAGTGCGATGATATCATAATTATGGCCAGAAGAAGGGAGTAGTAATTTTTTACACTTTAAAATAATAAATTCGTTATAATTATATTAATTGTAAGTTTGTTTCTCTTGTTAATATCTTACTGATTTACTTGTAACTTTTAGTGGCTGGTAATTTTAGTTAATTTATTTATTTTATTTGCAAGTTATTTTATTATTTTATTTGATATTTAAAAAAGTTTAAATTCTAGAAATGGCGGCATGGCGCTAACCGCTAGAAGAAAACACAAAAATGTCCTAGAAAATTAGTTTATTAATTTTATATCTTTATAATTTCAAATTATTAATTTCTATAATTTGGTTATTTTCTGATATTTTGAACAATTTGAATACCCAATTTTTTTTTATGCTATTGTTTAGATATTAGGCATTTGGCTATTGGCAAGAGCAATATTTGTTGAGGTGAATAGTTAAAAAAAAAACACCAATATCCGGTTAAGGAGAATGTCCGGAGCGTTTCCGGTTGGTCCCTATTACACACACATTTTTAATGATTACCTGTGTGTAGTGACAACTTGGCAAACAACTGTCTTGACCATAACTGTACATATTTTTCTCATTAAACCATTCTTGGGTTGACACCTTAATCAATTCTTTTTCCGGATCTCCATTGGCGTCCCAAGCCAAGTTCTCTCCCCTTCCATCCTTTTGTGCATAATTGTAGACACAACCTTCAGCCCACTATTTGGCCTGGTTCTCGAGTTCCAGGTCTGTGGTGGTACAGCAAATGTCATTGAATGATAATTATAGAGGTATGTGGAATGGGCTGGTTGTACTTACTGAGACATTATCAGTGACAACAGAGGTGATTCAAATGCTTATTTCGTAACTAGACTTATTCAGATTAAAAATCGTTACCAAAAATATTTATAAAGTTAAAGAAGATCACTTTAAATACTTGATTCGTAATATTTCAGCATGCCTCTTGAAGACATTTAGCTCCTGATGCTGGTCATAGAAAATATTTTTCTTGCAGAAATTTTGAGCTAAAACAATGCAAGATAGACTCCAGAATCAATGGTGTTATCTTATCTGTTACAGATAATTCTTTTAGAATTTAGATTTGAGATTTTCTTAGTTTTCTCAGGCAACAAATCCACGTCAGAATTCCGCACGGGAAGAACGAGAATTTGTATGAGTTTGTTCTTGCAAACGGATTAGAAATAGATGTTTAAAAAAAAATTCTTTTCGGATTTTTATTTGATTGCCTTTGTGTTGTATTCCTAAATAATTGTTACTTGTTTTATGTACTATTACTTTTTATTAACTACTAGATGCTACAAGGTACTTGTCTTATGTATAATTACTATTTATTAACTACTAGATGCAACAAGGGGCGTGGAATTTCCATCCGTTTTAATCATAGTTAGTTAAAAGAAAAAAAAAGGGGGGGGGGCACAAACAGTAGCACGAGAAAATGGGAACATCGCAAGTGAATAGTGGGGGGGGGGAGGTGACAAAACAATTTAAGGAAGTATCTCGGACATTGCGAACATTTCAGCATCGCCAACATAGACTCCTGAAGTATTCATGTACTGGACGTATTGTTGAGGAGAGTGTATGACTAATTACGTATTGTTTAGGAGAGTGTATGACTAATTACGTATTGTTTAGGAGAGTGTATGACTACGTACGTATTAATTAGGAGAGTGTATGACTAATTACGTATTGTTTAGGAGAGTGTATGACTAATTACGTATTGTTTAGGAGAGTGTATGACTACGTACGTATTGTTGAGGAGAGTGTATGACTAATTACGTATTGTTTAGGAGAGTGTATGACTTATTACGTATTGTTGAGGAGAGTGTATGACCAATTACGTATTGTTTAGGAGAGTGTATGACTACGTACGTATTGTTTAGGAGAGTGTAATACTAATTATGTATTGTTTAGGAGAGTGTATGACTACGTACGTATTGTTTAGGAGAGTATATGACTAATTACGTATTGTTTAGGAGAGTGTATGACTAATTACGTATTGTTTAGGAGAGTGTATGACTACGTACGTATTGTTGAGGAGAGTGTATGACTAATTACGTATAGTTGAGGATAGTGTATGACTAATTATGTATTGTTTAGGAGAGTGTATGACTAATTATGTATTGTTTAGGAGAGTGTATGACTAATTATGTATTGTTTAGGAGAGTGTATGACTACGTACGTATTGTTTAGGAGAGTGTAAGACTACGTACGTATTGTTTAGGAGAGTGTATGACTACGTTTCCGGCACTGAGAACCACAGAAAGCACGACACCGAAACTATCCCAATGTTGAGAAACAAATATTACAGCCGTGTTGCCACGCTAGAGAGCAATAATTTTACCCAGAAGAATGCAACAGATAGAAAAAGACAGTTGAAAAAGACAAGTAATAAAGGTATAACTTTGAACGAAGCTTTTTTCCCTTGTTAAATACATGCGAAGCTGTGTTTATGTTTGTTTAGAAAGAGGGAAAGAACGGTCATAAAGATAAAACATTTTAATTATCTTTAGTCCTTTTGTTAACATGCAAAGTTTACGATAGAAAAGTTATTTCTTTTGTTAACATGCATCAGTTACCATAGACAATTTAGTCCAATTGTTAACATGTATCAGTTACCATAGACAATTTAGTCCATTTGTTAACATGTATCAGTTACCATAGACAATTTAGTCCATTTGTTAACATGCATCTGTTACCATAGACAATTTAGTCCATTTGTTAACATGTATCAGTTACCATAGACAATTTAGTCCATTTGTTAACATGTATCAGTTACCATAGACAAGTTTGTTCATATTGCATCCTTTCTCCCCTCTCCGCATCTCGTTGTGGATTTCTAGGATGTAGTCTCGTTTTTCTTGGTCCCAGTCACTTTTGAAAGCAAGTGACGTCATGATCATAAACGAAGTTAAACTCAGAAGTGTCAGGATTTTCATCTTGTCTGAAAGAAAATAAAAGTAACCAGAGGAACAAGACGATTAGTAATACATTTATGATAGGAATGAAACCAACTATTTCAGCTTTCAATCTTCAGAATACGTACAAATGACTGGGAGTTTAAGGCAGAAGACCAATCTACGTGGTACACAGTTGTCAAAGAGGGCGTCATAGTAGCCGAGGACAAACTGGGGCGCTGGAGCAAGCACTCTCAGAGCTCTTTACCTGGGAAGTGTGAGGTCGGTGATGGAGTATAACATGCCGGTCCAAGCCTTTGCCAGCAAAACGGCATTGGAAAAACTGGGCCGTATCCAGAACCAGGCCCTGAGGTTCATTTGTGGCGCGCACAGAACTACACCCACAGCTGCCGTGGAGGTCATTGCAAATGTAGAGCCACTTGAGATACGTCGGGACAAGGCGATCATTACCACTGCAGAAAGGTATCGCAGGCTGGACACGAGGGACCCCTGCTACCTAATGCAGCATAATTGGGACGGACGTGGGAGGTTGAAACGGTCCTCGTTCATGCATCAAGTACTAGAGCTTGATAGGACTGTTCAACCTCCACAAAATAGACACAGAACAATTAGCGTCCCAATTAAACCGCCTCATGCGGAAATGACACGTCCCACAATACATTTGTCGATGACTGACACGGCAGTAACGAAGCGCAGCCCTGAATATATACAGAAAGCGGCTGCCCTTGAGACAATCGAAGGGTTCGCAGAAACCCCAGTGAAGGTGTAAACGGATGGGTCTGCCAGCCGGAGTGAAGGAACTGCAGGATATGGTGCGCTCATCCTATACCCATTAGGAGGGCCACCAAAAGAGGAACTTTTAGGACCCTGTGGGACCACAGCATCGAACTACGATGCGGAGCTTCAAGCTATACACAGGGCCCTGGAAAGGGTGCACTTAACACTGCAAGGGTCTGGACTAGTAGATCTCGACACGGTCTTGTTTTGTGACTCGAGATCAGCGCTCGAAGTCCTGCTGTCTGAGAAACGTAGCACCCACCTAGTCGACTCCATTTTGGAAGATGTGGGCAGACTCGAGAGACTTGGTGGCAAGGTCACAGTTCAATGGATCCCTAGCCATGTGAATGTAGAAGGCAATGAGATAGCAGACTCGCTGGCAAAAGCTGGAGCAGCCCAACCCCAACCAGATGTCCCAGTCACATACCTTGGGGCAAAGACCTGGCTTAAGGACCACTTTAGGGAAAAATGGTACCAGGAGTGAGAAGATGGAACTACAGCCAGAGGAGTGTTCGCTAACATGCCCAGGCCTAGCAGATCAGACCAGTGGTGGGGTCTACAACGAAGGGACCAGAGTTTGGTGACCCAAATGCGCACCGAGCATTGCCCAACCAAATCGTACTTTAACAGGCTAGATCACAACAGGGACTTCAACTGCCGCCATTGCAGCCAAGCCTCTGAGACGATCACACACTTGTTGACGTCTTGTCCCGTGCTTGACATTGCCGGGGAGGTTAGGGTGGCAGGGGAGTCCTACGTTCGGACAATGTTTTATGGCACTGCCCAACAGATGGAGCAGATTGCCAAAGTAATAGCCAAGGCCTCAAGAGAGTAATTCTCAGGCCCAAAGAATATGTGTTTAGTTTAGTAGCCGAGGAGCGAAGGAGGCTTCAGACAGAAGAGCTAGGAAAACGGCCAAATATATTTGGAAGCACAGAACTCGTGGGAAATACAATTGAAATATTTGCAATAATTGACGATAACTGAATAAAAAAATACACTTACTTTCTAGATTTAATATTTTAAAAGCTTTCTTAGAGTAACCAGACCAGTAAACTGCAGGCTTTCTGAATTTACTAAAATACGATGGTCAGACAGGTTCTTCTTTTCCGATGTATGACAACTTATATGACACAGAAATGTGATTTTATTGACTGTAAAAAAATCAAGTCTTAAACTAGATATTTAAGAAACAGGATTCAATGATAAAATAGCTAATGTACCTACTTTCTTGTGTGCTGGGTCGATGACGTATGTGTGAGTTTAAGATGGTCCAACAATCTGTGACTTGCCAGCAACAGTCGGCCAATGTCTGACTTAATAACTGTTCATATAACTGTTCATATAACGAATAGAACGAACACTACTCTTCCTTATATCCTCACATACATCTGCGTCCGTACATTATATCATTTAGCTGTGAACAAAAGAAATTAAACCGGTTGTTAAACGATTAAATAATAATAATTTGAAAGGAAAACAAGACTGAAGTTGTAACGTACTTGGACTCGTGCCCATTTTACTCACGAAATATTCTTACACCCCTTGACCTTATTGTTAATATCTCTAAAGCGATCGTTTTATTTGTTTTTTATTTGAATCTCAACCAATGAAATGTCAGACTGAACAAATAGTAAGGACTTTTTTTTCTCTCTCCTTTTTGTTTTTTTTTAATTGATTTCCACCAATGGATTTCTTTGCACGAAATCTGTTAAGTAGAAATTATTGTAAATCAATGGCTGTGTTCTCTGTGCTACTGAAGGTTCTGAAAAAGCCTTACCTTAAAATGAAATTGGATAATTACACGAATTTTTAGATAATTGTCAACAAATTTACATCCATTTACCACTGTTGGCAGAGGGGGGGGGGAAGAGAAACGGTTAGTGCTTGTACTAAATTATTTTAAATTATTTTTTAGAGACTTTTCTTTTAAAAGAAATATCAACAGCTTGATTTCTCCATTAATAAATTTCGTTTTCACAATTTAGCTTCTAATTTACCTTTAAATTTGTTAAATGAAACATATAAATTACAACTAAATCCATCAAACTAATTATTACCTTTTAAAAATAAATTAATTTTTAGAAATGAATTGGTGAAAGAACAAAAATCTGTAAACAGCTTAATTAAATAAAATTTTATCTTAATAGTTTTATGGGTATTTTGAGGTCTCCAGGAAGAACGCTGATAAGTTTAGTTATAGAATATACATTTAATACGAGTTGTGTCCTCCTTGAAGCTTATCATTGCGTTATGTAGTAGCTTGAATTAAACCGTCAGCAAAGACATTCTTTCATCAATGGACCACTGTTTTATTGAGACGAACTTATTACAGAATTTAAGAGAGTTAGTTAAGATGAAGTTACAAATTGTCGCGAGCGAAAAGATTTTTAGTCAGTTAATTTAATTTCTTATTATCTAAATGGTACTTACTTAGCTTGGAAGCTCAATGGTTTTTCATGCCAAGATCTTTCAAATATTTTTCGGTAATGATCATAATTTCTCATAAGATATGGACATCAGGTCCAATGTTCTGACCTGGACCAAATTTAAATCACATTACTCGTGTCCAACACAAAGAAGATACGCTGCAGAGTTGAATAAAGGTATCATAAAAATGTTAATTGGCTTAAGGTGTAAAGTAATGAACTAAAATAATCTGATATTTAGAGAATCCCTGGAAGATTGAATAAAGATAAAGCGTTGAATATATTTAAAATGAGCTTTATAACTAATCAATAATACTGTATTTGATGCAGGCTTCTAAAAATGACCATTTAATTTAACAAGTAAACTTACAAAATACAATTTATTTTCCGAGGAAGATTCGACTTTGTGCAATTCGACCCCGGACACTGCCAAGGCGTTCCTACGCAGGACGCTTCGACTATCTTATCTTATGTTAGATGTACAGACGCTCCTTCTATGCAGAAGATAATTGCGCCCACAGACTATGAAGTCTGATCTGTCGCAAGTGATGCAGCGCTCACAGGCCACGGCTATGAGGGTTCCACGCATTAGCCAGCCGCCTAACTAATTTTAGATACCCATCCAGAGCTGGGTGGACTTAGGGAAGTCTTAAGGCGCGGGAACAAATCTTTGCCTTCGAATAGCGTCAACATTTTTTTTAAATTTCGGCTAGCTGACATACATTTTCGTCTAATATCCGGTTTAGCCAAATTTCTCATAAATTGACAATTACAGCTGATTTTTCGTCTTATTTCGAAATATTCAGCTAAATCATTGCCATTTTCAAGTAATAAAACTTCAGCAATTAAACATTTAAACTATATTTCAGTAAAAAGTTTTATGTGTTTTAACAATAGAAAAAATAGTTTTATATGCTATACAACTAATACAGTGCATGAATGAACTACACCCAATACCTGATATGCACTAAGAATTTAAGCTTAAAATTGTCATAACAAATACAATCGGGATGTAGTTTATCAGCTCTGGGGCTTGATCGTTCGCTGTTTATTATCAAACCAGCAACCAAAATCATGCACTCTACCGGTACAGATGATGCTGGCAATGATAAGTGAAGACGAGCTACATGAGCAATTTTAAATGGCCCGCAGTCTTATCTTAAATAACTAATTGATTGACGTATTATTTCTGTAACGCCACTATATTTATTTTTTTAAAGGTCGATTTTAAAACAAAAAACTGGTAAGATTTCCTCAACATTTTATTGTTCACTAATTACTAGACTTTCAGTCATATACAGTGTGGTGTTATTTCTATTAATATTTTGATACTATCATAAATGAACCCTGTTGGTGATTGTCCATAGCTATGATGACCTATTCTCTTTTTCGTCAGCTCATACCGATCGTTGATGTAGTAGGTATGTTTCATAGTGAGTGAAGAATGAGATTGACAAACAGAGATAATTTTGAGCATGGAGACTGTTTGAAGTTGCTGTATATAAATAAGAAAGATTTATTGGTATAACTTTATGTTGGATTGATTACATGGTCTATATATTGGGGACTGTGATATTTTATGGAATTTATCATTTATACGCTTAAGAGAAAACTGAAATTGTTCTCTTCGCTTATAGACATTTAGAGACGAGACTTTTATTTAGAACTAGCAATTCACCCGCACTATGCTGCGGGAAGTTGGAGAATTAGTGATATATGAGGGAAAGAATGCATAAAAAAACTATAGGCTACTTGGGCCATCGGCGCCCAGTAAGGGATATTTTTTAAAAAAAAAATTCATTTGCTGTCATCGTGGAAGTGTATTTAACAAACACCCGATGTTTCATGCGTTTACCTATTTGGAGAATAGGAAAAATAGTGCTTTTCAATTAGCATATCGCACTTATTAGGAAAAGACACGCTTTTGACGCCCCGGCCCCAATGAAAGTGAATTGTAAAATTATATTAAGCAAATATTTGTCGTGAGATTGTACTCAACAGCTTTCAAAACTTTTATGCCTCTACCTACGGAAGGAATGGGAGAATGAGTGATTTTTACTTTTTATATAGTAATATATTTAATATTAGGAAAAAACTATATTTAGGCCCTCGGCCCCCAGTAAGGAATATTTAAAATAATTGTTCACCTGCTACCATCGTAGAAGTGTATTTAACAAAACTAACAGACTTTAAATTTGTATATGGCACATATAAGAAAAATTAAGTTTTTTGGGGGCCCCGGCCCTCATGAATGTGCATTAAAAATATTTTACGCCAATTTTCGTCATGAGAAGGTACCCAACAACTTCCAAAAGTTTTATGTTTTTACCTACACGATGAATTGTGGAATTTGAGATAAGTAAGGTACCCAATATCTTCCAAAAGTTTTATGTTTTTACCTACACGATGAATTGTGGAATTTGTGATAAGTCCGTTTTTAAATATAAGAAAAAAAATATATATTTGGGCCCCTTGCCCCCTATGAATGGGATTTTAACACTCTGTTTCGCCAACTTTCATCGGGAGATAGTACTCAACAACTTCTCAAAGTTTCATGCTTCTACCTAAATGGGGAAAGGGAGAATTAGTGATGTTCAGTTTTTTATAGTTTATATTAGGAAAAAAATACATTTTCCCACTCTCCGGCCCCCAAAAAGGGATATTTTAAATTATTTTTTCACCTGCTACCATCGTGAAAGTTTAATTTTCAATTCCCCAACGTTTCATAAGTCTACCAACACGGGAAGTAGGACAATTAGTGATTTTCAATTTTTAGAAAGCTCATTTTAAAAAATGTTTTAAGAGCCACGGCCCATATGAGTCTGTATTTTCGTAGTGATAGGGTACTTAACAACTTCGCAAAGTTTCATGCTTCTACTACACGGGAAGTTGGAGAATTAGTGATGAGTCGGTTTTTAAATATAAGAAAAACTATATTTGGGCCCCCACTCCCCCGTGATAGGGAATTTTACATTTTTTGTTGGCCTAATTTTGTTGGGAGCATGTGCCAAACAAAATCGAAAGTTTCATGCTTCTACCTGTACGGGAAATATGAGAATTAGTGATTTTCAATTTTTATAAAGCTTATATAAGGACAAAACGGTTTATGGGGCCCCGGCCCCAATGAGTGAAAAATTAAACTTTTTGTTCTCCCGTTATCGTCGGGAGCATGCACTCAAATAATTTCCAAAGTTTCATACTTTTATCTACACGAGAAATAGGAAAATTTGTGATTTTCAAATTTTATGCGCCCAAATATGGAAAAAATATTTTTGGGCCCCCGGCCAGACAGTAGGGAGATTTTAAAAGTTCTTTTTAGCCAATTTTCGTAGTAAGAGGGTACCCAAAAACTTCCCATAGTTTCATGCTTCTACCTGCACGGGAAGTTGGAGAATTAGTGATGAATCAGTCAGTCAGTGAGGGCTTTTTCTTTTATTAGTGTAGAAGATTAGAGCGTGTCTCATCAAATGATTTGACCAAATTGCTCTTTCCAGGCTGGAAAACAACACGTTCGAGTTCCTTCTGTGGCCATACAACGGCTTGCGCTCTGTTCACTTGTTCAAATGTAAGACCCACTAATTCTGAAGCAATAACTTCACTTTTTTCTGAAGTAAGACCCACTAGTTCTGAAGTAATACCTACTATTTTTTCTGAAGTAAGACCAAATAGTTCTGAAGTAATAACTACTCTTTTTTTCTGAAGTAAGACCCACTAGTTCTGAAGTAATAACTACACTTTTTTCTGAAGTAAGACCCACTAGTTCTATAGTAATATCTACTCTTTTTTCTGAAGTAAGACCCTCTAGTTCTGAATTAATAACTACACTTTTTTCTGAAGTAAGACCCTCTAATTCTGAAGTAATAACTATTCTTTTTTTCTAAAGTAAGACCCACTTGTGCTAAAGTAATATCTACTCTTTTTTCTGAAGTAAGACCCACTAGTTCTGAAGTAATAACTACACTTTTGTTTCTAAAGTAAGACCCACTAGTTCTGAAGTAATATCAACATTTTTTTCTGAAGTAAGACCCTCTAGTTCTGAAGTAATAACTACTCTTTATTTTCTAAAGTAAGACCCACTTGTGCTAAAGTAATATCTACTCTTTTTTCTGAAGTAAGACCCACTAGTTCTGAAGTAATAACTACACTTTTGTTTCTAAAGTAAGACCCACTAGTTCTGGAGTAATAACTACACTTTTTTCTGAAGTAAGACCCTCTAGTTCTGAAGTAATAACTACACTTTTGTTTCTAAAGTAAGACCCACTAGTTCTGAAGTAATAACTACACTTTTTTCTGAAGTAAGACCCACTAGTTCTGAAGTAATAACGACACTTTTTTCTGAAGTAAGACCCACTAGTTCTGAAGTAATAACTACACTTTTGTTTCTAAAGTAAGACCCACTAGTTCTGAAGTAATAACAACACTTTTTTCTGAAGTAAGACCCTCTAGTTCTGAAGTAATAACTACACTTTTTTTCTGAAGTAAGACCCTCTAATTCTGAAGTAATAACTATTCTTTTTTTCTGAAGTAAGACCCACTTGTGCTAAAGTAATATCTACTCTTTTTTCTGAAGTAAGACCCACTAGTTCTGAAGTAATAACTACACTTTTGTTTCTAAAGTAAGACCCACTAGTTCTGAAGTTATAACAACACTTTTTTTCTGAAGTAAGACCCTCTAGTTCTGAAGTAATAACTACTCTTTATGTTCTAAAGTAAGACCCACTTGTGCTAAAGTAATATCTACTCTTTTTTCTGAAGTAAGACCCACTAGTTCTGAAGTAATAACTACACTTTTGTTTCTCAAGTAAGACCCACTAGTTCTGAAGTAATAACTACACTTTTGTTTCTAAAGTAAGACCCACTAGTTCTGAAGTAATAACTACACTTTTGTTTCTAAAGTAAAGACCCACTAGTTCTGAAGTAATAACAACACTTTTTTTCTGAAGTAAGACCCTCTAGTTCTGAAGTAATAACTACTCTTTATTTTCTAAAGTAAGACCCACTTGTGCTAAAGTAATATCTACTCTTTTTTCAGAAGTAAGACCCACTAGTTCTGAAGTAATAACTACACTTTTGTTTCTAAAGTAAGACCCACTAGTTCTGAAGTAATAACAACACTTTTTTCTGAAGTAAGACCCACTAGTTCTGAAGTAATATCTACACTTTTTTCTGAAGTAAGACCCACTAGTTATCTTATCTTATCTTATATGTTACAGACGCTCCTTCTGTACAGAAGATTATTGCGTCCTACGTATTTCTATGGTTTGTGTTTAGTCCTGTATTCTTACTAGAGTTTTAAAAGATGATAAAGTGGTGGCTTTCCTGGTTTCTTCAGGCAACCCATTCCACGCCCGAATACCGGACGGAAAGAAAGAAAACTTGTATGTGTTTGTTCTTGCATATGGAATAAGAAAGGTGTTTTTGTCTTTATGTCTATTTGAGGGATGTATTAAGTTATCTCTGTGTTGTATTTCTAAATTAGAATTAATTGCCTTATGTATAATTACTAATTTACTCTTGGTTCTTCTATCCTCTAGTGTTTCAAGGTTTAATGATTTAACTAATGGTGTTACTCTTGTCAGTTCTGAAGTAATAACTATTCTTTTTTCTGAAGTAAGACCCACTAGTTCTATAGTAATATCTACTCTTTTTTTGAAGTAAGACCCTCTACTTCTGAAGTAAAAACTACACTTTTTTCTGAAGTAAGACCCTCTAGTTCTGAAGTAATAACTACTCTTTTTTTCTAAAGTAAGACCCACTAGTGCTAAAGTAATATCTACTCTTTTTTCTGAAGTAAGACCTACTAGTTCTGAAGTAATAACTACACTTTTGTTTCTAAAGTAAGACACACTAGTTCTGAAGTAATAACTTCTCTTTTTTTCTGAAGTAATACCCACTAGTTCTGAAGTAATAACTTCTCATTATTCTGAAGTAAGACCCACTAGTGCTAAAGTAATAACTACTCTTTTTTCTGAAGTAAGACCAACTATATAGTTAATTAAAACCCAAAAGTAACGCAAATCTTCGCTAAGCCATGGACAAATATATTTGCTGTGTAAGTATTAGCTAAGTAATTTAAGCAATACTAACATAGTTACAGTAAAAACAAGTTTTAGTATGTCATGTTACATAAACTGTTTATACATAGCCTATAAATGAAACAATTCCTTTCAAACTCACTTGTCTTTTGTGTTCAATGTAAGAATCTAGCAAGAAGCTGGTCAACAAATCGTCTCAAGTCCGCGGCCAGCCGATTGTTGCCAATTTTCTTGCTGGAAATTAATCAAGAGCAACCAATCTCTTAGTGCCTTCTTTAAAACACGAGTTCATTCATCTGGAAATTTCATCTCCACGGAGAAGACAAGTATCGTTGAGTTTAATGTACTACCACGTTGATCATGTTAACACAACGAAATACCAATACATCCAGCTATTCTCTATTCATCTGCTAATAATTATTATCCTACAATGGAACTTATTTTGTAGAGCCTCAACTACATAAAAGGCAGATGTCTACTGAAGAGATTTGTTTCGTTTGCGTACATGGACCGCGTGTTCGGGTTGTAAAAACTTGGGTGAATCACTTATTGCATTATGGGTCTGGGGATAGGTATCTCAGAAAGCCGCGTGTCTTAGGCCCTGTATTAGACCATAGAAGGGATATACATCCCACAAGGCTATTCGTTGTGGAACCTTGGAGGTATTAGCTAGAGCAAATAATCTAGTTATCGTTAGATAATTATAGAAACTTATCACTTTTTGTCTTTATAATATCAGATTACCTTTATGTGCTTATTATTACAATTGTGTTGCGCCACTTCCAGGTATCCAACCTGTTAAGGAATTGGGGATCCCTGAGAAATGGTATAAACTGATTTTAAAAAAACGGTGCACGATTTAAAAGAGTTATTACTTGCTCTGCATTGTCCTGAAATAATTTAATGATTAGGCAGGGGGCCGTTGGACCGAAGTTTATTACAATGGACAACATGTGTCCTGATTCAAAATAATAGCAATTAAATGTTGACGCCATTAGCAAACATGTAGATCTCATCGGCATTGACTGAGTGTCTGAGAGTGCAGGTCAGTTTTAGCACGAAATGACCCTGTACTTTTCTATTGAGTTTATGACTGTGCTAAGCATGACAATCTGCCAATAACATCAACAGTTGCATAAAACATATAAGATTTTAACGAGTTTGAACTGTAATCGAAATTACTGAAGTTTTGTGGGTGGGGGGAGGCTGAACGGAAAGTCTCAGTCAGATTGAGAGAGACGGGAAGCGAGGGGCGTAGATAAAAAAAAAATTGCTGGAGGCATAAACGTCAATAGAGGGTCGTAGACTACACTAATAGAGGGTATAACTACACTAATAGAGGGTCGTAGACTACACTAATAGAGGGTCGTAGACTACACTAATAGAGGGTCGTAGACTACACTAATAGAGGGTCGTAGACTACACTAATAGAGGGTCGTCGACTACACTAATAGAGGGTCGTCGACTACACTAATAGAGGGTCTTAGACTACACTAATAGAGGGTCGTAGACTACACTAATAGAGGGTCGTAGACTACACTAATAGAGGGTCGTAGACTACACTAATAGAGGATCGTAGACTACACTAATAGAGGGTCGTAGACTACACTAATAGAGGGTCGTAGACTACACTAATAGAGGGTCGTAGACTACACTAATAGACGGTCGTAGACTACACTAATAGAGGGTCGTAGACTACACTAATAGAGGGTCGTAGACTACACTAATAGAGGGTCGTAGACTATTATACTGGTGGCTGAAAACTGCATATACACTTGATAGTTTAGCTAGAGTACTCATTGATAGATTTTCTTTCTAACACCAAATCAACGTTAAGTAGATATGTGAGTTCTTGTGATTACTGTCTATCTACTCTTACTCTAATATTCTGTGCTAGACACACTCTGTGGTTAAATTTTGCTTAAAACATAAAAAACTCCAAGACTAAATGTACAAATAATTATGTTTAATTCCTTACTTCTTTACTCATCTTTACCCTTATACACTCTCGTCCCTAACTAAATGTGTCCCTTTTCCTATCTCCGTCTGTCCCTGTGTGTTTGTTCGATTCCATCAGTGCGTCCCCTCTAATACCCGTCAGTCCCGGGAAAGGGGCTTACCTCTACGTGGTCCCCGGGATCAGTAGGGTACGCGAAACCCGAAACTGAAAGTCCCGACCAGGAAGGTCGAATTCCGGTTAGGGCTAGCTAGGAAGTTAGACAGATGATTACAGCTGTCGTGCGGAACTAAGACAGAGGCGACCATGGTGGAGATAGCCTCTGTCGATGATGAAAACCATTGTGCCCGTTGAGGGTTGGGTCATCCGAGGCGGCCGTTTCGTCCCCCTTTCTAGGTAGAATCAGTGAACGGCACTGTTTAGGGCCAGGACGGCCAGTAAAACACTAGAAAAACTGCCGTGAAGAACTTTTGGTCGGAAGTCAGCTCTGAGGAAACCTTCCCGATAAGGGGTACCCTTACCCAACACTATGTGGTTGGTTCTGTGGTTGCCCGCACCCCCGGGGAGGTTACAATGATGATTCCCCCTATCTTGTGACAGTACTAGGTTGACAGATCCGTTTCATGCGCTGTGGTGGCACTGCAGTTACGACGGGTTGAATTAGGCAAATCCACATCCTCCTTAGGGAGGAAACCCCATTGAGAGGCAGGGCGGTGAGCTTCGAGCGAACTTAACCCTGTCGAGACGGCCCCTCTTAGAGGGGACCGTTTTGGAGGTGCTCTTGTCAGCTAAGCCTCTTAGTAGAGAGATGGGAGTTTGCCAAGAAATTCCCTAGCGGGACCTATAAGAGTTTTAGTAACTCAGGGCCTTTAATGCCATCTCAAATGACGCAATACCCGTCAGTCTCCGCCCCAAATTTCCCATTGTCCGAAAGTCAACTGTTCATCATCTTGTACCACCCCTGGAAAAGACGGGGGTGGGTTTGGTTTGAAGTAACCCACATTGGTAAGTTGATGTAATCACCATTCCCTCGTCAGCTGCTTCGACCCTTCCCCATTCACACCTCGGCCAGTCCCTCCACTCGATGCCTGCTCATTGGTCAGTTGCCGACTACATTAAAGGACTCATGGCGGTTCCGTGCCACGCCAGTCCCCTGATATAGACCCAAACTTAATTGATGCTATATTATTCGTAGATCATCATCGTCAGTCTTTCAGTTTAATATACTGCCTTTTGCCATAACACTCGGGGTTCATTAAATCAAAGTGATAGATTGGTTGCGAGAATATTCTGCCTGAACTCATTAACAAATAAACTCATTTGTTGATGTGACTGGATTTAATAGGATATATTATATATGTTTTGTTTTATTAAAAAAGATATTCTTATTTTGTTCATCCGGCAACTGGAGATTATGATTTTTAAAATAAAAATTTCCATTATTAAATAATTCATATGTTAACTGGAATGAACAATTCTCTTTTGTTTTGAATGTTAATTGGTTTTATTCATCATTGGATCTTATATCTCAAACATTTTATTACGCGACATCGCAGTCATCATATGATGAAAAGTTAAATATTAGTATTATTAACAGGCTTGTCCATGGGACATATTTTTCTGTCCCATCCCATCCCATCTCATGGCAAATTATGCCTGTCCCATCCCATGGGACGTTACCCATGGGAATCCCATTAGAAAAACATTCCCATGGAAGAGCCTGATCATTAGCATACACTGCCACGTAACATTCTGTTAGTATTAATATCAGATGTCATTGTGACAAGAATAAACCAGTTACTTTAACTGAATGGGGTTCTCTAATGGTGATAAAACATATTAAAATTATTTTGTCATAGTTTAAGAAAATATGGTTTCTCGGTGGCTCTAACTTTAGATCACTTGACTTTGGATCGCTCAATCAATGTTATTTTGACCTCGCTCATTGGATCCCAGTTCCCGTTTCGTGTGGCCAGGGTTTGTGGTGAAAGATTGGATTAGGTGTCCAGGGGTATGATGACGGTTGTAGAAATCCAAACACCCGTAATAAAGTTTACCACTAATTAACTAGATTATTGCAAAATGTAAATACGTTTTAACTTACAAATTGTACACCAGTAAATCATATGACTAAATAACAAAATTCCTATGTATAAACAATCCAATCTGGATCCTTACTAACATCTACCATCATCACTATGACAACTCGAGGTCTTTATCTGAAAATGCTTAATTTACAAAGATGTGGCAGTACGGCTTAGGAACATGGAAGCCCTAAATGTAATTGAAAAATGAGTTATAAATATCAGGAAAATTACAAAACTGATTAAAAAAAAAACTACCTGTATTTATAACAAAATCAAGAAATAACTAAAATGTATACTCATTTACCATAAATTCAATTTTTCTTGATTCGCGTAATTTAAAGTTTTTGTTTTTTCTTAAGCCCTATGGATCTATACTTTTTTAAAAACTTTCCATATAAATATTTAGATTTAATTTGTTAGCTAATTCTCTGCAGTTTTCTCACAAACATTAAACACGACTAAACATATCGTAATTTAGATTAAAATCGATTTCTTGTACCAAAATCAATTTTCGTATTACAATATTATTTTCTATTTTCACTACATTTTAGCAGAAAAGACTTGTCACAGGAAATGAGATCAAAGCTGTTATTCTAAAATCTAAACCAACGTCATGTTCTCTTGATCCAATCCCCACTAAATTATTTGTTGAGTCATTAGATCTTTAACTCCCAACAATAACACATAGAGTAAATGAGAGTCCAATATCTGGTAACTTTCCATCGTTATGTAAATCTGCAGTAATAAAATCCTTGCTGAAAAAAGCAAGGGTTATTTAAATCAAAATAATTTAAACAGCTATCGACCTGTATCAAATATTTCATTTGTATCCAAGGTCATTGAAAAACTTGTCATAACACATCTTTTATCATATCTTTACGACAAACCTCTTTTAAGTCCCAATCAGTCGGCCTACAGAACTCTCACGGCACAGAGACCACGCTGTTAATGGTACAAATGACCTCCTACTCGCACTAGACAGTGGGAAAATCTCTGCATTGGTCCTCTTAGTTCTTAGTGCTGCTTTTGACACCGTCGACCATCAAACATTGTTAAAAACCCTGCAAAATTAATTAGGGATTTCTGACTCATTTTTGGCTTGGTTTCAAGCATACTTATCTAACAGATAAAAGTTGGTATAAGTAGGTGGCTGTATCTCTTACAGAGTTGACTTGGTGGATATTATGCCTCAAGGCTCTGTTTTGGGTCCGGTACTTTTCGGGCTGTACACAAGGCCATCACTACTACTGCTCGAAAAGCATTCAGTTAAAAGCCAATCATTTGCAGATGATACTCAACTTTATCCTCACACTGAAACATCTGATATTGACTTCACTGTCCAATTGATACAGGAGTGCATTGGTGAGGTAAAGTCTTGGATGACTTTAAGCAAGCTCAAACTGAATGATAATAAGACAGAAGCACTGCTATTCTGTAACAATAAATCACACAGTATTTTGACATTTACGAATTTTATGCAGGTGGCTAGTTTTGCTATACTGTTCAAAACATCGACTAGAAATCTTGGCTACATTATTCCTGACATGTCTACCAACAACCTAATCAATCAAATCCTATACTGCCATTCGTTAGATCAGTTCAATCCGTCATTACTTAACAGATAGTGCAACAAAAACTCTAGTCTGTGCTCTTGTTCTAGCTCGTATTGATTAATGCAATTCATTTCTGTCAGGTGCGCCAAAACAATGCATTAAAAAACTACAGAGCTCAAAATTCAGTTACCAGATTAGTTCTTAAGCGAAAAATTTGAATAAAACATGACCATGTTACTCCGCTGCTTTACTCACTTCATTGGCTATCCATAAAACCTGAATTGATTACAAACTGGGCGTTCTGTGACACAACTTCTTTTCTCGCTCATGCCCTTCCAATTTTACTGAACTTTTGTCGGTCTACTCACCAAGTCGTCAGTTACGCTCTTCTGAAGAAAGACGCATTCTCTGTGTTCCAAAGAGACGAACTAAAACATTTGGCGAAAGGTCTTGCAGCCAAACAATGGAATTCTCTACCATTACACATCCGTAGTATTTCAACTACTAAGTCCTTCAAGACTAGACTTAAGACTCATCTTTTCAAAATGTATTTTCAAAATTAATGAAACAAAATTTCGTGCAATGTTTAACGTAGCTGGTGCATAACGTATTGTCATTTATATAGTTAGTATGATTTAATAGTTGATTTTATTAATATATGTATTATCTCCATGTAAAGCGCTGTGAGTCCTGCTCCTTTCTGGAATACACCGCTTTATATAAGTTATCAATTTATTATTATTTTTTTTATAATTATATTTTTAAACCATTGATAAAACTTTAAAAAACTTGTCACATAATATAAACTTGAAAAAATTGGAAAGAGTCAGCGGATATAATATAAGAAAAATGGGGTAATGAGGGTGATGGAATTTGCAAAGCATAATTATAATGTCTTTTTGGAAAATGAGATTATACTTATACAAAGAAATGCATCCCTGAGTGAAATAGCAATATATTGAGACTGGGATCACGCCAGTACATGAGAGTGTTTAGGTGATGGTCAACTATAATGGGAAACTTGTTTTCTAATATGACCTTATGTTTTATATTAGGATATTTTTGTTTTAATTTGATCTAATTGAAAATTATATTTCAGTCCTTTTAGCATGTGAAATACGCCATTTAATTATTCCGAATTTCATCCATTGGGTGGTTAGGCATGAAACAATCAGATATTTTGAAATTAAATTCATACACTATATCACTATGGGTTTGTTGATGTTTTATTTTCGAGCGCTTTTTAACTTTGGTAAAATTGTCTCATTTATATTATATTTACTATATTTAATTATATATTTTTAGGTCTGTATTTATAGCAAACGAGAAAAAGGTCTTGTCAACAGTATTCTCTGGACACACTTTAGGCAAGTATACTGCCAAAGAAACTGTGCCACAACAAAAAACAAGGGCAAATCACGCATTGACATCTGTTGTTCCACTAAGAATCCAGAGAGAACAGCTGAATACACTCGTAGACTACATGAAGCTCAAGTAGAAATGCCACCAGTAGAAACTATCGAGTCCAAATGGTCACATCTGCGGGATACCACATACGGCTCAGGTATTACGTCAATCGGGAAGAGAGAACGCAAATGTGCAGATTGTTTTGAGGCTCACTGGGAAGAAATAAAGCATGTCACTGCTTCATATCTCAACTACTGCCCTGGACGACATCACAGACCTGCCGGTCATAGAAGAGCTTGATGTCCTACCCATCATAGAAGAGCTTGATGTCCTACCCATCATAGAAGAGCTTGATGCCCTACCCATCATAGATAAGCTTGATGCCCTACCCATCATAGGCAACAGAAGAAATTGTTGTTATTGAGGCAGGCAAATCAATGACAATCTTAACCCTTGCGTGCCCTCGCACACCACCATCTAGACAAGTCCAGGACACACTCACCCTCGAATGTCAAATCAATGACAAGCTTAACCCTTGCGTGCCCTCGCACACCAGCATCTAGACAAGTCCAGGACACACTCACCCTCGAATGTCAAATCAATGACAAGCTTAACCCTTGCGTGCCCTCGCACACTAGCATCTAGACAAGTCGAGGACACACTCACCCTCGAATGTCAAATCAATGGTAAGCTTACCCATTGAGTGATTTAGCCATCATCATCCGGGTGTGTACACACCGGTACACAGCTAAAGCCGATCCGCCACGTCACTGTGCCAATTGCTCACAGAGGACCAGCACTACCGGACAGAAGTCAGCACACTACCCAAGAGACCACAAACAGTAACAGCTACCGGACAGAGGTCAGAACACCACCCACGAGACCACGAACAGTTACGGCTACCGGACAGAGGTCAGAACACCACCCACGAGACCACGAACAGTTCCAGGGAGCTCAACCACAGCGCATCACAAGGACTAAAAGAATTTTGACATATAAGTATTTTTATAACGAACATTAAGTTAAAAGGCAACACTCATAATGATGATAGTGCAGTCTCAGAAAGGCCCTTAAATAGGCTATCTTAGTTCTATAGAGAAGTATATCAATAAGTCATTTACCACAGCATTGTAAATAGTGTAATTAAAGTTTGGTTATTTAATTTAATTCAAAACTCGTTTGTTATCTGTAACATGTGTTGATCACTAAAGTATATCCTTGTGTGCACGAAGGTTCATGTTGTTATTATAAGTACACCTTAGACACCAACATAGTCATCAATTAGAGTTCATCTTTATCGCCACAGTTTGGTTGTGGCTGCGTATAGCACGTTCCAACAGGTATCAATGGATCTCAACAAAACTTCACACATATATCAATCATCATCCAGATAGAAAGATATAAACAGAAAGACAAACAGACAGACAGACCGATGAATAGAATAAGATGTTTAAGACTAACATGTATTGATGAGAAGAAAATCGTTTAAATGGAAAGTTTAATAATGACCTTACAATGATATTTTAGTTTTCAGCTTTTAAAATGAGATAATGTGTTTAAATATGAGAATATTTAATCTCGTAATCAATGTTTAGTACATAAGATGCCATTCTAGCATTGGTGACATGACTTTTTGCAGTAAATATTCATAAATTTATGGTTGTTTGTCCTGCAACCTTCTCGCTTTGCCCAGTCCTTGCAGCTTGTGGACGAATCCTTGCAAACGTCTTCATTGTCGCACATCTCGCAATACTTACTGCACTTTTTTACCATGAGGCATTGTCCGTTCTTGGCCCATTCTGCACATTTGTCATTGTCACACACACCACCATCATCCCCTCCTGAAGTGCTCCCACCCTTGGCCTCACCAACACAAAGTCCGTTGTCCTCAGTTTGACCTTCTTTGCATTTCTTGGAGCAGTTTTTTTCGTAAGGTTTTTCTTCGTCCAAATTTCCTTTGGGTGTGTAGAAGCAGACAAGGTACCAAGCATTTTTGTAGGCATAGACAAGGTTTGGACATATCAGTTAGTAGCAGCCGACCTTCTGTGTACTTCCCCAGACCAACTGGAACAATAAAAAGAGGAGATGACTCATTCACAAATCGGTAGACTCTAAAAAGACACCTTAATTATGGCTTTGTCTTTTACATTGAATTTAAAGCGTTTTAATAAGTAAAAACTTTGGTGAAACGTACTATTCCGAACCGGCCAATAGGTCATTTCCGGCAGCCATATGTGTTGCTATGTCGCGAGACTGTCGGAAAAGTAGAGCGAAACCCAGGAATATAGAGGCGTAGGGGGAACTTGGATTCAAGGAAAGGGAAAATAAGTTGAATATTCTGTGTATCAGTGTATAGTGACTTAACAGTAGTTATAGATTTACCTATACACCAATGTTTAGAGATGACCTGTGTGTAGTGACATAACAATATTTATTGCTTACGTGAGTGTAGTTACACACCAATATTTTTAGATTACCTGTGTATAGTGACAACTTGACCCACAGCGGTATTGACCGTAAATGTAAACTTTTTTCTCATCAAACCACCGTTGAGTTGACCGTTCAATCAATTCTTTTTCAGTGAATCCCACGATATCCCAAGCCAAGTTTTCTCCCCTTCCTTTCTTTGGTGCACTTTCGAAGACACAACCTTCAGCCCATTGTTTGGCCTGACTCTCAAGTTTCATGTCTGTGTGGGGTATATAAGTTTATGGAATGACAAATATTGCAGTCTGTGGAATGGGCTGGTTGTACCTACTGAAACATTACCAGTGTCAATAAGGGTGATTCAGATGGTTGTACCTATGAAACATTACCAATGACAACACATGTGATTCAAAAAGTTGTACTTGCTGAGACATTACCAGTGACAACAGAGGTGATTCAAATGCTTATTTCGTAACTAGACTTAATCAGAAAAAGAATCGGTAACAAAAAAAATATTTATAAAGTTAAAGCAGCTCCGTAGAATACTTGATCCATAATATTTCACCAGGGGCGTAGCGTGGCTATGTGCCGCCTGGGGCAGAAACCAAATGTGCCGCGCCCCATCCCAAAATATGCACAATATATGTTTACGAGCAAAATACCCGTGCTACGCTACGGGGTAGGCACAATAAGAGTAACATTATTTAGTTTTGGGTCTCAAATTCTCGTAAAAAAATAATATAAACGGATCTGGAAATTAGGGTTGTGATAAATCAAACCCTTCTTAATAAAAACAAAGATACGTGTGTCGAGAAAAATAAACATTTTATTAGTTTAAATATTACCCATCAATTTTGGTATTTCTGCTTTAATATAGCAACCTCATTATCATCCGTGGCTCTACAGCTAATGTAGGGCCCTGGCTTGCTCAACCACATCCTTCCATTCAGATAGATTGATGGCTTTCTTTCACCATGCTCAAACCCCTTTAATAACACATGGTATATTCTCTACCAGAATAACAAATGTCGTTAACAGTTACAAAAAGATAACGGGCAAAGTTCACTTTCTTTTCACGTGAGTCAAAACATTAAAACAATATCTTTCCACAGGATTTCTTTGGTTCTCAGAAATAGCTTGCTAAACACCCATTTGTTTTATAGTCTAAGCATGAAATTAGTTCAAGACGAATAGGATATTTTTAGCCAGATAATATTTGTGAATATTGTGGCTTGGGGAGAGTAGAAAATATGGTTTACTTGTTTTAAAGGCACATGTTCCTTTGACGTGAATAAAAACATAAGAACAATGCTGCTTTTTAAGAAAATAGTGAGAAATTGATCTTCTTATAAATTTAATGTCAATCATTATATATTCCGGCACATTTTTTCTAATCGTAAAAATTCACTTTATATCAATCTTTTTTCCCGTTGTAAACTATTCATCTAATAAACTCAAAACAACTTGGCACAAAATGAATTGTAATCAGTGTGTTTTTCGACATAACACCGACTTCCTTATGCTAGATCCTATGTATAAGTCGTAATACACGTGATATTTCTTTACACTTAATATATTTACCCCTTAAAGAACAGTTTTTACCCGAAGCGTATGTCATGCAACCGCATTGTTCGAGAAATGTACCCACTTTTTTTAATGGATTTTTTATCATTCGTTAGGTCTTAGAGTAAAATTCATGTGTTAAGATTACTTTTTACATTGGAAAAGCTCTCCAAAAGATTATTTCTATTTCTAGGATAAGCATGCCTTTATCAAATGAATAGGATTTTTTTTGCGTCAGATACTTTACTTTTGTTATGCAAATAGTATTTTCTATTTGGTGGTTGGACACTTCGACCCCGAACGATTCGACCCCGGACGGTTCAACCCTGGCAGTTTGACCACAGGACGTTTTGTCCCCGGTCGTTTTGACTCCGGTCGGTTCGACCACGGAAGGTTCGACCCCGGGGTGATTCGATCCCTGACAATTCCGCAAAGGGACGTTTCGACCCCGAACGTTTAAACCCCTTTCTATCTACACCGTAGAAAATTAATTATTATTATTTTGTTTGTATATATAATTTTAAAAATACTGGTTGTCATGTTAGAGGCGCAACATTAGCAGACATAGAAATAACCAAATCACACACATACGCACATAGCCCCTCCCCCCCCCCACACAAACTTGCACCAATAGAAAACTCTACAGTTTTAGTCATAACACGTACCATAATATTTCATTATTCTAGCAATAAGTCTTTTTTATGTAAGCTTTTTCATTCATCTACCAATTAATCCACAACATCCATTCCTTTATAGTTTATGCATGCCCTTTATTTAGGACTAATTAGTTTTATCTTTATTGGGCTTTTTAATACTTATGTGATTGGGATGCGTAGGGTTGGGGAGATTTTTTAATAGTGTCTATTTGTTTTAAAAAGCACGTTGAATTGTAAGAATTGCAAGGTTTGGGTTTAAAATTTTAAATTTAGAAAACAAAAAGATTTCATTGTGACTATCAAAGTTCCTGGGTCTGTTCGTGTGTTGAGCTTCTTGTCTGAATCTTTCAGTTCTTCTATAGCTTTCAAAATAACCTCAAAATGGTTCCGCTCTACATTAAAAATTGTACATCTTTAGCCGTAATGCCTTGCTTGTAGAAGCAATTAGGTACACTGTATTTCCAACAGTGTATGGACGTAAAAGAATGCTTAACAACGCTCTAGCGTGCTAAACTAGTGGAAGAATTCGTTTCAGTTGGAGTATCATGTTAATAGATTAGGTTTAACTATTTGAACGTGTTTGACATGAGATTTTGTTTTTGCGCCTTGCTGAGCTTTTGTATACTTTCCAGCCTTTTAGAAGTATTAGCGCACGTTGGGCCTGTTCAGTCGATTATTTTAAGATCATTATTTATTTAAAATCATTTCCGAAATGTCGTAAGCAGATTCATCTTTGCTTGAATCGAATCTTTGAAAGATTATACAGAGTCTTCTTTTTTATTTTCAATCTTTACATAATAAACAACTGTACTCGCTTGATCCTTGTGTCAAATATATGAAGAGTTATCAAATACAATGGAACAATATCTGGTATCTTTTTTCTTTAAGAAAGATTATTTTTCGTGAACTGTATGTCCTAAAATTGCTATAAGCTCAGTTTGTTATACCTTTTCCCACTATGTTATAAGTTATAGGAGTGCTCAAACGAACATTGTATATTGTATATGTAATGCATTAGTTCCAAATTATTCCTTTTATTTGCAACAGTATAGCCTCTCTTTTACCTCAAAAACTGAGACATTTTGCAGGCAGACACGTTCCGATCATAAAATGAGTTATCAAAATGTCAGATCAATCGAATGTACTGTAATTAAATTATTGAATTTTTAGATTATCTTAATAATCTTTATGTACCATATTAATTTTTGAGATGGGGACTCGTTGTGCGTTGAACGACCTTTTTTAAAAATTACCTTCCTGTTGCGCTGTGCGGTGCGTTTTATATTGTCGATACTTGTGCAAATTGTATTCCCGATCTGTAATCGTTAATGCTATTGAATGCTAGTCTGTCTCGCGGAGCGCACTATGTTCACGTGAACAAATCGTGCTGAACTTTGGCAGGCAGACTGCAGAAGTTTTGTTATTACTATAAATCCTTCACATATTTGAGACATGAAAAAAATAATTCGTTGTTGTGCGATGCGTATTTTATAATGATATTCTTTTAGTTTGCCTCGTATATAAAGTATTTATAGTCAAAAAAGTTTATTTATCTTTTTATTTATATTTGTCACTTTATGACACAAAATATTTTAAGGTTTAAAAGTTCAAAACCTCGTGCTCCCTGAGCTTTGTTTATCGATTTTTATTAAATTTGAATACATGGTCTACGTTTTATAAGATTCCACAAATGATCCACATTCTACGTTCTACGGTCTACATTGTCTATAATCGACTTTGTTTATCTACAGTTAACGATCCACAGTTTACGTTCACGATCTACAGGGTAGGATTGACGATCGAATGTCGACGAGATACAATCTATTTTTCATTTGTTAGCATGTATCAGTTAACAATAGAGTAGTTAGTTCAATTGTAAACATGCATCACTTACCATAGACAAGTTAGTCCTTTTGTTAACATGCATCACTTACCATAGACAAGTTAGTTCAATTGTTAACATGCATCCCTTACCATAGACAAGTTAGTTCTTTTGTTAGCCTGCATCACTTACCATAAACAAGTTAGTCCTTTTGTTAACATGCATCAGTTAACAATAGAGTATTTAGTTCAATTGTTAACATGTATCACTTACCATAGACAAGTAGTTCAATTGTTAACATGCATCACTTACCATAGACAAGTTAGTTCAATTGTTGACATGCATCACTTACCATAGACAAGTTAGTTCTTTTGTTAACATGCATCACTTACCATAGACAAGTTAGTTCAATTGTTAACATGCACCGCTTACCACAGACAAGTTTGCCCACTTATTAACATGCATCAGTTACCATAGACAAGATGGTTCTATTGTTAACATGCATCTGTTACCATAGACAAGTTTGCCCATTTGTTTCCATGTATCAGTTACCGTAGACAAGTTTGTTCATATTGCATCCTTTCTCCCCTCTCCGCATCTTGTTGTGTATTTTTAAAATGTAGTCTCGCTTTTCTTGGTCCCAGTGACTTTTGAAAGCCAGTGACGTCATGACCATGACAGACGTAAAGCTCAGAAGTGTTGGGATGTTCATCTTGTCTGAAAGAAAATAGAAGGAAGGCAAGGAACGGGACAATTTGTAATAAATATTTAACAAGAATGAAACCAAATATTTCAGCTTTCAATGTTCAACACATTTTACCTTTATAATTGAAGAATTAAAATAAAAATAATTCTTTGGTTGAGTAATTAGTTTGTAGCGTCTAGAGAGAATTCTAAGGGCTCCTCGTTTAAAAGGTTGATTTTTATCTAAGAAGCGGCTTGATGGCGAAGTCAGTAGTGCGCTCGCCTCACAAGCTGAGTGGCGTTGGATGGAGCCCCCTTAAAGCCACAATAAAAATGATCAATGACTAACGCTAGGAATGTCCTCGCCAGAGAATCGGGGCACAAACCAGGCCTACCAACTACCAAGCCCCTAGTATGTTCTAATGGACACCTCGGTCACGGGACTTACTTACTTTATCTATCACAGTAACTTTTCAATAATAAAAAAGTTAACAGGTAAATTGATAAAATAAATTAACAACAAATCGTAACAAAACTAATAAGTAGAAAAAAAAAAGTAAGACATTTTTTGGAATACAATTGCAATATTTACAATTATTGACGATAACTCGATCAAAAAAATACTCTTACTTTCTCGATTTAATATGTTAAAAGCTTTCTTAGAGTAACCAGACCAGTAAACTGCAGGCTTTCTGAGTCCACTAAAATACGATGATCAAAAAGGTTCTTCAGCGAATCATGACAACTTATATGACACAGAAATGTGATTTTATTGACTGTAAATAAATCAAGTCTTCAACTAGATATGTAAGAAACATGATTCAATGATAAAAAACGCATGTACCCACTTCCTTGTCTGCCAGGTTCAATGACGTATGTGTGAGTTTAAGATAGTCCAACAATCTGCGACTGGCCAGCAACAGTCGGCCAATGTCTGGTCTAGACTCAATAACTATTCATATAACGAACACTACTCTTCCTTATATCATCACATACATCTGCGTCCGTGCATTATATCATTTAGCTGTGAGCAAAGAAATTAAACCGGTTGTTAACCGATGAAATAATAATAATGTGAAAGGAAAACAAGACTGAAGTTATAACGTACTTGGACTAGTGCCCATTATACTCACGAAATGTCCTTACACCCCTTGACCTTATTGTTAATATCTTTAAAGCTATCGTTTTATTTGTTTTTTATTTGAATCTCAACCAATGAAATGTCAGACTGAACAAATCGTAGGTACTTTTCTTTATTATTGATTTCCATCAATGTATGTCTGTCACGAAATCTGTCTAGAAGAAATGATTGTAAATTAATGGGCAGTGTTCTCTGTGCAACTGAAGGTTCTAAAAATAACTTTGGTCTGATATGAAATTTGCTAAATGAAATTCTTTTCATTGTCATCTAATTTAATCCCATTTACGATTTTTGATAGGCGGAACAAAAGAAATTATTAGTGATTGTTCTAAGTTATTTTTTAAAATATTATTTTATAGATAATTTTCTACAAAACAAATTATCAACAGCTTTATGTCACATTCAATCAATTTCATTATTCTTCTTTTGATTCTAATTTAGCTTAAATTCTGTTAAATGCAAAATATAAATAACAACTAAAACTAATTTAAAGCAAAACTAATTCTGTGTAAAATAACATATTTGCTTAGCAATCTCGACAGCAGTTATTAAATTTTATCTATACACAAATAAAAGTAAATTAATATTTAGCAAGGAGACAACTAGTCAACGTTCAACGTGAATTCATCATTGGGATAAATAGGGTGTTCATCTTTAAATTCGATTGTACGTTATTGCATATCTAATTTCTGTGCAACTAATGTTGAGCACCAAATCTTCCCTCTTATAAACCCATTTCAAGTTTATTAGAAAGTTCTGTCCCAAGCCCACCACACCCAAACCCCTCTGAGATTCTATTTACTCAGACACTTATTATACAAACTGTAAAAAACAAATATTTATAACAAAACTCTTTACTTATAAAAGATAAGCCCTGACTACCTCAGTAGCTGACTAATCAATAATTCTACAACTTCCCCTCTTGGGTAAAGCATGAAACTTTGGGAACTTGTTGTCGCAACGAAAATTGATTTTAAAAATATAATTATTAATTTTCAACTCATAAAGGGACCTGGGCCCTAAAAAAAAAGTTTTTCCTTATATGGGAATTATAACGCATGTTTAACACTAATTCTCCATTTTACTTGTAGGTAGAAGCATAAGACTTTTGGAAGTTGTTTAGTAATCTCCCTGAATGGAAACAGGCAAGAAAAAGATTACAATTATCTCTCAAATGGCTAATGTAGTGCTTTTTCTTACATAAAAGCTGACTCATTACTAATTCTCATACTTCCCATGTATGTAGAAGAATAAAACTTTAGGATGTAGTTTAATAACCTCCCGTTATGGTAACAGGCAAAAAGAAAATGTATAACTCACTAAGGGGCCTGAGCCCAAAAGTAGATTTTTCCTAATATGAGCTATATAAAACTGGCTTAGCATTAAAACTACAGGATCCCATTCAAGTAGAAGCATGAAACTTGGGAAAGTTGTTGAGTAAACTCTTTCGACGATAGTTGGCAAACCAAAATTTTTAATTTTAGTCTCATGGGGAAACCGAGCCCAAAAATTGTTTTTTTCTCTCATGGGCTATACAGTGGTACCTCGCGATACGATCGTAATCCGTCCCTGGACCGGGACCGTATCGTGAAAAAATCGTTTAATGAACAAAGTAATATTATGTAACTTAATTAATTCGTGCAACACCCCATTTATAAACATCAAAGTCGTCTATACGTAATAATAATTAGTCACAAAATAGGATATTAAGTACCACATGCAGGCAATAAACATTTATACCACATTTATAAATTAAAATAACCTTATAAAGAAATAAAAAATAAAAAGGAAAAGTTAATTTCATTTACCATAAATTACTGTACAGTCAGTGCGACTTTCGTATTTTTTTAATATAATTTCCAACTTCCTTTCCATGGTTATCGATGACTTTCTTTTCCCCTTATCACCACCAGCACTAGAAGCACATTTAGGACCCATGACGAATAAAGTTACGATCACACAATCACAAGAATATCGTATCAACTGTACGAACGCCACGCGGTCTCGAGAAAGAGAGAACGTTAACACATCGACGCTTTGTGTGGACTCGGTATCCTACGATGCCGTGATGCCTACCAATAGGAGAACAGGATTTATAGATAAAGGAAGATGACGTAACGTCGACCAATAGCAGAACAGTTTGAATAGTGACGTGTTGAGGCTTGCTGCGGCTTGCTTAGTGACTCGTGAGGTTTGCCATCTTCAAAACAATTTCAAGCGGCAAGAAGTATTGGGATCGTATCGCGAAAAACTATCGTTTCGCGAGCGCGAATATTTGCGATATTCCACTTCGTATCTTGAACAAATCGTATCGTATCGTGAACACATCGTATCGCGAGGTACTACTGTATAGATCTGAATCAACACTAATTATCCATTTTCCGGTGAAACTTTAGGAGGATTTGAGTACAGTCCCACCATTGTAACAGACGAAAAAAATGTTTAAATTATCACAACCCGGAGGCGGGGGCCCAAATTTAGTTGTTTTTCTCCCTATGGTAGCTAAATTGGAGCCCTGTGGTCTAAATTGAAACGCGCTGGACTGTCGAACTGAGGCAAGAACCCGAGTCAAGGGCTCTAGCCGATGTACTGGCAAAACCCTCGGGGAATTGTGCTAATCACACGATCATCTGCTCTTTAGTGATTAATGAAACTTGTGAACGTTACTTTACTTGCCCCAAAGGCCACCATTGCCTGAAAAGTTTTTTTTATGGGAGCTAAATAAAAAGTATTTATACTTTGGACAGACTACAGTGTAAATAGATTTTTACAAATTTTGTAATAACAGAGCTTGATGGCCTATATTAATATAGGGCATTAAAACTATTTTTTTTTTCATTCTTATGGAGCCGAGGGCCCATAATCTGTTTTTCGTTAACCTTTACTAAATTTAACTATTCGATTTTACACGGTTTTTAATAAAAAAAATATTCACAAACTCAACACATATTCTTGAGGCCTGAGATTAATATCTTAAGGCCTTGGCTAATTCTTGGGCAACCTGCTCCATCTGCTGAGCGGTGCCATACAACATTGTCTTCACGTGGGACTATTTCACCTCCCGTACCTCCCCGGCTATATATAGCGTGGAACACGACGTCAGCAGGTGTGTGACCGTCTCAGAGGGTTGGCTGTAATGACGGCAGTTCGAGTCCCTGTTGTGGTCTATCCGGTTAAATTAAGAGTTGGTTGTGCAATGCTCGGTGCACATTTTGGTCATTAAACTCTGATTCTTACGGTGTAGACCCTACTACTGGTCTGATCGGTTCAGCCTGGGCATGTTAGCGAAAATCCCCTTGCCGTCATATTATCCTACCACTCCTGGTACCACTGTTCTCTAAAATGTTCCAATAGCGAGATCTTTGCCTCGAGGTTAGTGGCTGGGGCATTCGGTTGGGGGTTGGGCCGCTCCTGATTTTGCCAGGCAGTCTGCCTTTTCCTTGCCTTCAACATTCACGTGGCTTGGAATCCATTGCACTGTTAACTTACCTCAAAGTCTTTAAAAGTTTACAAAACAATATGACTATCATGATGCAGATTGAAATTAACTGTTATTTGGAACTTAACATTTTAAATTGATAGGACCTCCGGGCCCTTAATTTAGTTTTTTTAAAGACGTAGAAATAGTATTTTATTCATCCCAAGGCCATTAAAATTGGGATGATTTTGAGTACACTGCCGCGAAGGTTTCTAGCATTAGATCTATTTAAAACACCACTTATTAGGGGCCAGGGGGTCTGTAATGCTTTTTTTTAAACTTGAAATATATATATGGTATTTTAAACATTTGTAATTAATACTTGCTTATTGTTTTGTCCCGCCTGCTGGCGCTTTATTATTAGGCTAATATTTTTAAAAATATTAAATTTATGCTACAGTTCTATTTATCTTTCAAAAGATAAAAAAACAACTTAGAAATATAAATAAATGTAGCAATAACTGGGAAAAAATCAAAACAAAAGGATTTCAATTCAAACTGGGCAAGAATTTAATTGGCAGAATAGACAAGAATCATTTAAATTAATGTGATGAAAGGTGATTGTAAATAACATATTAGATTTAGTCACAAGAAAGTACTTTCAGTGAGAGAATGTTTGTTTAAAACATGACAACAATTTTATTTCTCAATCCTCTTTTTTTAAAAAAAACAATTTTTATCAAAGTTTTTCTTTTATTGTATTCATGTTTTGATTCCCATGAAAAGAAAGTGAACTTAGCCCGTTATCTTTTTGTAACTGTTAACGACATTTGTTATTCTGGTAGAGAATATACCATGCGTTTTTAAAGGGGTTCGAGCATGGTGAAAGAAAGCCATCAATCGATCTGAATGGAAGGATGTGGTTGAGCAAGCCAGGGCCCTACATAAGCTGTAGAGCCACGGATGATAATGACGTTGCTATATTAAAGCAGAAATACCAAAATTGATGGGGATATTAAAACTAATAATATGTTTATTTTCTCGTCACACTTATCTTTGTTTTTATTAAGAAGGGTTTGATTTATCACAACCCTAATTTCCAGATCCGTTTATATTAATTTTTAAAAAGAATTTGAGACCCAAAACTAAATAAAATTACTCTTTTTGTGCCTACCTCGTAGCATAGCACGGGTATTTTGCTCGTGTAATACATAATTCTTGTCTATTTTTAATATAATCGGTACCATTAGTGCATGCATTTTTGCGAAATGTCAAAAATTTTGCACACAAAATATGGTAAGCTGTTAAACTTTGCACGTGTTTTTTTTTTCATTTATATTTAGCCGAAGAACCGGAAAACGTTAGAGGGAACATTGATCCCCATTTAGGTGTTTCGTGGTTACGAACGCGCCCCCATTCAGAATAATATTACGCATTATTTTTTTTTTTTAAATTATTTTTTCCATGGGTAACGAATTGTTTTCTCTAACTAACTAACTAACTAACTAACTAATTTGAAATACTTAGTATATCATTTACTGCGTTTTCTCTAACTAACTAACTAACTAACTAACTAACTAACTAACTAATTTGAAATACTTAGTATATCATTTACTGCTTTTATGTTTCGGGCACGTGGCGGAAAGAATACGCTTTGTTGTGTTGTAGGGCGAGGAAGATGCTTTGGAGTTAGTCTGAAAATTTACTCTACTATTTGGTTGTTTACACTCATGGGCGTCGCTAAGAATTTTTCCAGGAGGGGGCAAAAAAGAATTATTTTTAAAAATTACGTCACGTGCCTATGGAGAGGGGGTCCCCAAATTTGTGACCAGGTGGAGGGGAGTTTAAGAATTGTGACGTCACGTCAAAACACGCTACTAATAGCCAAAAATAAACTTTTATATTTGATTTTTTACTATCTATTTTACTACGTTTAGCACGGATTACCAAAGTGCTTTGAAACATGCTCATTTTCATGTAGACAACATCTTCTTTAGGTTGGGTGTCACAGCTTTTTGTCGTTATATTGTGGGGGAAGGGTCTAAGTTTTTGTAACGAAGTGTGACTAGAGGCAGGTGGTGGGTTAATAATATTGACTACCCCTAACTGACACTGCTATACAGGTTTAAATTTTTCAATTAAATTTCAGTTTAAGTATAACACAAGTGCCGCAAAATGTCTTAGAAATTAATAAGACTTACAAAATAGTAGGGCTGCGGAAATTACCGATTAATTTCTCGATCAATCGGTAAATTATTTTATCGATTAAAATTATTTCAATCGATAAGATAGTGATTAAAATTAAAGAGATGTTTTAAAAATATTTTCTTTTTATTCATAAATAATTAATTATAGTTTGTATTTATTTTTTTACGTACGAACTTCTCTGTTAAAAAACGTTGGAAAGTGTAAACTTTAAAATAACCTGTTTTATAAGGACAATGATATAAATAAACAAAATTTTAATTCAAAGACATTATATTGAACTACTTATATAGAAATATATTTCATGACAATATTATATCTTTTAAGTTACATAAAATAAAAACTTAAGTTATGTGCAATTTTAAAAATGCCATAAAATGGCACGAATTACGGACACTTCGACGCCGGACGATTCGACGCCGGACGGTTCGACCCTGCCAGTTCGACGCCAGGACGTTTCGACGCCAGGTCGTTTCGACCCCGGTCGGTTCGACCCCGGA
>MUZC01000877.1:211022-240560 GCA_002072015.1 Radix auricularia
TCCGGGGTCGAACCGACCGGGGTCGAAACGACCTGGCGTCGAAACGTCCTAGCGTCGAACTGGCAGGGTCGAACCGTCCGGCGTCGAATCGTCCGGCGTCGAAGTGTCCGACCACCCAAAATGTGAAGGAAAACTACCTAGTGAAAAAAATGATTATGAGGTCTTAGAAAATAAAATCATAACTTCTGAACCACTTGGGATAAAAAGATAATTTTTTATCTTCTTGTTAATAACTAAACAATTTCTATATGACTGTATTACTTTTATATTTTAAAATTAATTAGAAATTTTCATTCAAGGTCCAAAACTTTAATTCGTTTTTTAACTTATCGCCTTTGTTAACTATGATTTAAAAATAACATTTAAAAAAATATAAATTTCCCGTTTTTTATTTCTGAACTTGAAATTTTCAGTTTAATGACGTCATACATCTTTATTTCTATCTTAATCAAAATTATCGATTAATTAATCGGTAATTTTTCAAAACTTAACGATTACATTTAATTTAATCGATAACAGCCTTGCAAAACAGCTATGTAATAGCTAAAATATTACATTTATTGGAGCATTTAATAAATCAAAATCGTCAGTTCTCATAAGAAAATTAAATTTTGCTGTGAAATAATATACTTGTAGAAACTGCAGGATTGCCAAAGATGGATAGAAAATTATTTACAGGCTTAAAAAAACAAACAACAACAACGAAAAGTAGTGCAATCGTGGGATTCCGAAATGATGTCATTAGAAGATTTTAAGGTGCCTGCAGCATCTGACTTATCATTGGCATTGAGGACATTTGTACAGGTCAACAGCCGTACACAGCTGAGGCAACTGTTTCTAATTTGATTGTCGCTGACACTTACTCATTTTCTAAATTGGATATTGGAAGGTATGTCTAAACCCAGAACCTTTCAAATTAGTTGAAATTGTAGCTGATTCATGATTATACTCGCAAATAATAAAAGGTGCCTTTTGTAATTATTGTGTTGTTTCAAAAAAAAAAAAGTAAACCAAGGAATTCAGTTGGCATTTGTCATCAAACCATGCAAAAATATAAAGATTTTATAGAAGATTAAGATAGCCAGATGCAAAGCACATGAAACAAAGGTTATCATGAAGATTCAACTGCAACCAATTTTGTTGCATCAATTGAAAGCAGTTTCAATAGATGGGCTATTCAACTAATCATTTTGACATTTTACAAGACAAATTCAACAAAATCGCATTAAACCAGGTCCCATCACTCCTTATATTCTATTTTGCGGGATGCATGTTTTAGTACTTCATGGAAATGAATTAATTTCTGGTAATTTTTATGACCTGTTAAAGTTTTGTGCAATCCGGTAATCAAGTGTTTTTTTTTTCGTAGTGCCATGTATATCTTGGCAACGGCACAGGTTCAAAAGAGCGACCGTCAAAATGGCGACTTCAAAATACCAACTGTATCAAAACAGCGACCGTCATAATAGCGACTTTTTCACAAGAAAGCTATTCTTGTCCAACCGTTCACCTAACACTGAGGTTCAAAACTTTTTTTTTAGTGTATGTAATTTTAAGTGGTAAATTAAACATTGAAAATAACTATTTCATGCCGTTTTTAATTTTTAATAGATAATAATATAATTTATCGAAATATGCTGTACTCTCTAGCGTAAAGACATTGTTCGTGAAGGAAATAATTTAGTAGCATTTTCTATACTTGCCGACAAAAAAAAGACATTTCTGGCATTGAGCTGATGTAACTTGGTGTTAGATTCGTCAAAGAACAAAATGGGAAAATGATGGTCACAGAAGAATTCCTGGGATTTATTCCAATTGTCTTTAGAAAGCTGAAGGTTTAGCCAACATCATCATAAAAATTCATTAGCATTTGGATTAGATATGACAAAGCTTGTTGGTTAAGGATCCTGCTGTTAATCTAAAATGACAGATAAAGAAGGAGGAATCCAACCAATAATTTTTAAAAATAACCAAAAGCAACATTTGTACATTGCAGTTCACATAAACTTGTCATGAACGATTTAAGTAATATGAATTCTGTACGAAAGGGCAATAGGATCAATTAAATCAATTTAAAAAATTTCCGCTAATGTAATCAGCGAAAAAAACTAGATCAAATTTTCGTTTGCTTTGTGAAACTACATGGACACATAAATATAAATGCTGGCTTATTTTTTGCTAAAAATGTTACATAATTTGTATTCATAACAATCAGTAATGTAATCAGTCATAATTGCAGATATAGTTCTGTTTTATGTTTGGTATGTGTACATTATATTCAATGTAATTAACTTGCGGGGATTTTAATTCAGTTTTATTATTACAAATTTATGATATTTTTTCCAAATTTGTGGGGGGGGGGGCAAATTTGGTGGAGGGGGGGCAAATGCCCCCTTGCTTCCCCTGTATACGCCCATGGTTCCCCCCTCTCTCTCTCTTCCTCTATCTCTCTACTGTTACATATTTTCAAAAGTTTTTCATGTGGTAAGGAATTGTTTTATCTTTTAAAAATACTTCACAAGAGGGTACCGAGAGTTGCTGACCTCATCAGGTGACAAAAAAGTGTAAAATTGTGTATGTTTGGTATTGGAGGAGTTGGAGAATTTCTATGCATTAGGGGCCGTGCATTAATGACGTGACGTGCGTAGGGGGGTGTCAAGCATATGCGATGATGTGTGCCGAGAGGGAGGAATGTGTTTTAAAATATGACGTCATAACAAAAACGCACAATTTAAATGAAGGCTCCACTTAAATATTTGATTGCTTACAATTATTTAATTACGTTTTCAATGGCTTCAGACGTGTTTCGATATTAGAGAGTATACTTAACTAAATATATATTTAAATGGCAGAAATTTATTTTATTTGGGAGTAAAATATTTTCTCCGGGGGATAGTTTGTTTCAAAATGGAATCTCCAGGGGGAGCCTCTGTATGGGGAGGATTTATTTTGCAACACCGGCTTTAGGCATTTGCAAACTAGGCAGCCGCCTTGGGGGCCTCGCACATTAATCATAGAAAATGCATATATTTAAGAGCGAACTATGTTTACAGTCAAAATAACAAGAACCAACCAATCAGTGCAATTCCTTTCATCGCTAATTATTTTTGAATAGTGCATTTTAAAAATATTATATTTGTAAATGTAAATTCAATTGTCAAGACAAATTTTCACAAAATAGACAAACTTGTAACCTTTCTTTACGCTAAATAAGCAGCTGTTGAATACCACAAGTTTAAACCAGAAAATATGTAACATTTAAATGTAAAATGCTGTTGTAAGTAGTAGAATGTCAGATTGACTCTAAGCATTGGTTTGGAAGTAAACATTTTGAGTAGATAATATTATTGGACGAAATTAACCTGAAACTTCACTGATTGCTCAAAGTATACACATTTTCGTTTTCAGAAATTAGCAACGACAACAACTAAACAAAAAAGAAAAAATAATTTTAGTAGTATGGCATGGCTAAATTTTTGTTTATTTTGATATGTTCAATTATATTATCTTTTCAATACTGAACATTTATGAAAAGTCGATATTTTTCTACTTTGACCTTTAGCCTATCGCATTATAAAGTTCATTTAAAGATGCAAGTAATTGAAGCTCTTCGTATAGTATTGATAATACCTTCTACTATTGTACCGGGGTAGGGTTGGGGAATGAAGTTAAGTTGAAATTATTTTTTAAACTATTTGAAAACGACTATGATGTAATAACAGTGAACAGTCTGATAATAGTATACTAACAAGATACTATTCAGTTTCAGTATTATTTACAATTTATTGCAAACTTTGCAGCCATGAAAGCACGAATAGTTGATTTTCGTTGAAGGTTTATGACAGGGGTCAGCAAACGTTTTGTCTGAGAGAGCCATGGACGCCCCATATTTCAAAAAGTAATTCTGTGAGAGCCATACACTATATTAAAAAAATTAAAATGCATGTAAATGTAGGCATTTTGTTTAATTTCAAATCTAAAAGTACAATTGTTATATATCTGATCTCTTTTTAATAACATTCTTTTGCTGTTGCTAACCAATAATGAGGTTTTTCTTATCATTAATGCGACTCATGGTGCTGCACGGCTTGGCTGATGGCTTTTTAGTCTGCATGGTTCATGCGTGGTGAGGTTGAGCTTCATGACTCCCAGCCGTTAAACGTGATAGCTGGTTGGTCTAAAAGTTCTGTAGATTTGAGAAAGACTGCTCCGATGCATACGTTAAGCCAAACATGTCAGTACAACAATACTCACTCGCTGCAGTGTATGGTTATATGACTGGAAGCGTGTTCTTACTTTTGACAATCAGCTGGTCTGCGTGTAAAAGTGTTGTTTTTTTTTTTTCATTTCTGCCCATTTGTGTTGGCTCGCAAACTGTGCTTGCTATCGTGCAACTCTTTCCACAACTTCATTCAATGACTTGAACGTATTCACCCAAATGTCTGAGGCCTTCGTTGCCACCAGATAAGCAGCTTGGAGTGCAAAATCTCTGACGAAGACACCCGGGACACAACTTAGGTCAATGCTATCTACTGTATCGTTGTGGATGGGTACTGAACTTAAAAAGACGTGCTCGCGAAATTCTCCAAACCGTGCTTTAAATGACTGAAGAGGCTAGACGTGAAGTCTGCCAGCTGCTGAATAGTAAGATAATGTGCAGGGTCAGTTGACGTGCACGTTTCTTTAAACTCTACCAGTTTTTCAAAGTTTAGAAGACGACCTGTTTCATTGTCATCGATGAAGAATTCTTGCTTGTTTTCAAATGCCAACACTGATTGTTGCAGGGATAAGAATGTATTTCCAGCGCCTTATGTTTTTACATTTAGCTGAATTAGATTGTTTTTTATTTGTAATAAATATGTATATCAAAAATGACTAAAAAATATAATCGAACATTTGTCTGCAAGCCAGACACAGCCATAAAACGAACGACACCTAGCTCGTGAGCCATTGTTTCCCACCCCTGTTTTATGACATCTGCACGAATATCTTCGTATACATTTTAGTTATTTGTTGATTTTGACATATATACAGGTAATTTTTTTAAATAAATTGTTTGATTTTACATTTTCCGTATTTATTTGTTTTTATAAAAGGGCCACCAAATTCACTTCGCCTAGGTCCTCCAACTCCCAAGAGCCGGCCCTGCTGGCTGACCCCAACCTTAGCGATGCCTTTGTTACTACCTTTATGTAAAGCGCCGGGAGCCCAATATCTTACTGGGATTTGGTGCTATATAAATTGTCTATTATTATTATTATTATTATTATTATTATTACTATTATTATTATTATTATTATTATTATTATTACTATTATTATTATTATTATTATTATTATTATTACTATTATTATTATTATTATTATTATTATTATTACTATTATTATTATTATTATTATTATTATTATTATTATTATTATTATTACNGCCTTTCCCCCCCCCCCCACACACACACACAAACTATGTTATTATATAAAAAAAATATTTAGAAAATAATAATGACACTATCATTTATCATCATATTATGAATACAAAGAAAAGCTTTCATTGCTTGAATAAATTAAAAATTTTCTGTTTTTCCTCATGGCACAACCTTTCATGTAACAATATTGTAAGCAATGCATTCTCAGTATCAAAAATAGCTAGATCTATATATAAGTTTATCTTGGTGTATTCATCATCGATCGTAATTAATTTTCATTAACTTATTTTTATGGAAACTACTTTTACACCTTGTATTAAGTAAGACAGTGTTAAGCAATGCTCGAATTAATTATATTATTTTGGACAAGGTAACTTTGAGCCTAAATATCTTTAGAAACTTAAAAAAATCAACTGTTTTGACCTCATGAATTCTTTTCTTTTTTTACTACGTGGTAAAATATTTCTTGTTTGATAATGTCTTCTGAGATATTTTGAATACTTAAATTTTAAGGCAAAATTTCAAAATCCACTAGATTAGTTGGTGTTAGAAAATTGTATCTGTATTTTCAAATTCAATATAACTGCTAAAACTTTACATGAATATCTAAAGCAGTGGTTCTTAACCTTTTTGGAAGTACCGAACCCCACCAGTTTCATATGCACATTCACCGAACCCTTCATTATTGAATTTTTTTTTTCAAATTCAGCACATGGGTATATGTTTTACTGGTTCACAAAATGAATCGTGCATTAACATCATTGTGTTAAATTGTTACAAGAACAAAACCAATACAATGCATGAACTCACAACCAAATAAATTCAACACTTTTTCACAAACACATGACCTTTTTTAATATTAAGTTCCACCAGGCTACAATAATAACGAATATTTTCTACAAATCAGTGTGACTTTTGCTGTTGCCAACGAGAGACCAGTTCAGAAATGCGTGGCTTCACCTTGGCAAGTGCCACTCTCATGTCATTTTCACAGCAAAGTCTGTTCCTTTTCTTCATTTTTATGTCCAGCAGCCTGGAAAAGGATTGCTCGCAAAGATATGTTGTAACAAACGGTATAAATATTGCCAGAGCTTTCCTAGCAATAACAGGATACGTTACCATTTGTCGACACCAAAACGTTGAGAGCGTTGTTGTCCCGAAGAGTTCCTGTTGAACCTGGCTCTGCTGAATTTCAATGATTTTGTCGAGGTATTCATCATTGACATCTGCTGTCTCAACATCAAACGTGAACGACTGTCTCACCCATGCTGTATATGACTCTCTTGTAGGGAAGTATCCGTCGTGAGACTTTGCAAGCTCATCTAAGTGCGTGGCAATTGCTTGCTTCAGTTCCGAAAGTACAGAAATGTCTCCGATTCCAAACATATCTTCGATGTTACTTACACAGTCGTCCTGCAGGGGAAAGTTTGCAAAGTTAGTATTCTCTGTTCGTCGTTTCCATAACGGTAGCTTTTTTTGAAAAGCCTTCAGGTTTTCTTCCGCTTCAATGATGTTGACTCCAACACCCTGCATCTGCTGATTGAGACGACTGAGAAATTCGAGAATATCAGCCATTTACGCTAAAATGAGAACGAACTTAGAATTTTTGAAGCAATTTGCATGAGGATGTTGGTGCTCTTGCAAAAACAGGGCTAATTCCTCACGCATGGCAAAAACACGATTCAACACCTGTGCCCTGGATAACCACCGAACGTTAGAATGGTACAGAAGTACCTCGAATTCAGAGCCCATTTCTTTACACAGCTCACTGAAGATGCGGTGCCTCAGTGCACTGCTTCGCACATAGTTCACACATTCCACAACAATTTTTAATACTTCGGTCATTTCTGGAGGCAAGGTTTTTGTTGCCAACGCATGCCTGTGCAGAACACAATGCGTAACAATGATGTGTGGTGCATCGGCTTTCACTAGCGCACCAAAACCAGACTTTCTTCCCAACATGACTGGAGCTCCGTCCGTACAAACTGCAGAAACCATATCCCACGAAAGATTATTGTCTCTGAAAAAGTCATCCACAAGTTTCTTCACATCGGCTGCTTTAGTTGTTATAAGAGGCTTACAAAATAAAAATTCTTCATTTATCATGTTGTCTTTCACATAGCGCACAAATACAGCAAGCTGACTCAGATTAGAAACGTCTGTGGTCTCGTCGAGTTGGAGGCTGAATTTTTGTCGGCCTTGAAAACAGATCTGCAACTACTTGAGCCAAGATGTCATTGATCATGTCCTCTATTCTGTCTCTGATGGTGTCATTTGATAGAGGAATTCTGGACAATGTCATTTCGGCCGCTTTTCCCAGCATCAGATTCGCCATCTTCAAAGCAGCTGGTTTTATGAGTGCTTCGCCAATGGTATGTGGTTTGCCCTGCTTTGCGATCAGGTAAGCAACTTCGTACGATGCTGTGATAATCGGTTTGTCGATTGGTACAAAGCCAAGAGCAGACAGAGTAGCTTTTTCATCAAATCTGGATCTTTTCATCTTGAATTTAGCGAGCGTTGTGTTCTTGTGTTCCCCATCTCCATGCAGGTTAAGGAAGTGTTCCTTTAGTTTTGCCAGTACTACACTAGAATTGCTTAATTTCGCATTGCAAATCATGCATATAGGACGCTGACTCCCATCACGTTCTGTTATATATATGAATCTATGTTTTACATGTTCGTCCGACCACTTTCTTTTGTTGCTCGACATAGTTAGTATGGATTAAAATATTAAGAAAGAAATCACACGACAGTCACAAGTCGACACTGAGTGCACCAAATTCCCTGCAGCACAGATTGGCCAAACAATGTGGCGTGATCACCGGCAGCCAATGATGGCCAAGCGGGGCGTGTCATTACGAATGAGTCGCTGGCAAGGCTCTTAAATATAGTACAGTAGTCATAGGACATCATTGATAGTAGTAATATAGATGCCTTGAGTCGGGTGCTGTCTTGACCTCCCTCCGCCGAACCCGGCGACTGACTCACCGAACCCCTAGGGTTCGATCGAACCCACGTTAAGAACCACTGATCTAAAGTAATCTTAACGTATGAAGAATACAACTTTCTTCTTAATTGTTTTTCTACGTAACATGGATACATATTCGCTTCAATCACCAAATATTTGCTCTCATATTCTTTATTGGAAGTTTCGATTAAAAGGACGATGTCTGCGCATTTTAGCAAATTTCAAATCATCCTTTAAAAATTATAATTTCTAGGTACTTTGTGAGTTGCCTCGACAAAACACATATTTAAGCCCTGGGCGTTTGTAAATAATTTCGGGTATCATTGACTTTATAATGTACAGACAGTCTTTCTATGAAGAAGATTACAGCTACAATCTATTAGCTTCATCGTTTTCTGTAAGTGACACCGAGTTCACTGGCCAAGGGTTACACGCTATCCTCAGCCGAATACTAGTGTTCGGAACTGGTTTGACTCAGGGATACCCTTAGCCCCGAGAAAACATCCTTGCCACATTAAATTATGCCAGTTTAAAACGTTCTGACGTGAAATTCTTGCCACTTTGTTTGCTTTTTATATATTTTACAACAACGTTGTGTGTGTGTTTTTTTGTTTGTTTTTTTTAAATATAAATTGTCTTTTGTTTTAAATTCCGATTTCCGATTCCATCAAATTGCATACAACTTTTGAATACGGCTGTTAAATTTAAAGAATTATCTAAGTTACGATCACATTATTGGCTCGTTTTCATGCAAATAAGCCTCTTGTTTTTCAGTACAGTAGCAGTAGTATCAGAAGTTAGAAGTTTAGGCTAAAGTAGAGCTGATATAGTGAAGGATAGTTTCATTTATTTCTTTTATTAATTTCATATTTGGCTTTTCTTTTATTTAGATAAAAGGTCCCACGTTCTTATAAAAATTTTCTTGCTAGAAACTAATAAATAAGTAGGAATTTGCCGCTCCTATCCAAGTGCCGTCTGTGGCATTTGCCCCCTTGCCCCCTCGCTGTGCCTTTGATTATAATCGGACTATTATTGGTGCTTTGAAAATAAATTTAAAAATCCAAAGAATTCCAATTAAAAGTAACATTTAAAAACCATCTTGAAATAATGTGTTACCTATTTATTAAATGTTTTCTTTTATTTCGTTTCTTTATGACAAATACATGAACATTGTTCATTGATTTTTTATAACTGTCAAATATCTTTTAATAGATTTTTTGTCTCAGAAACAAACAAATAACTTACAGATTAGGAACGAATAAGAAGAAAGACAACACTACAGTAACATAACATCTCATACGTCATAAAGTGTAAGAGAATAATATTGTCAACTTAAATGGAAGTTTTTCTCTTCCGATCCACGTCTTGTGTTCCCGATGGCTGCTTAGCATTTATTACAGGACTTTTTGCAGTTACGTAGCATGAATTCCGTGTTAACATCACACTCTCCACATTTTGCCCAACACGAGCAGCTAGGGATCAAATCGTCGCAAGAGTCTTTACCTAAGCAGCTCTTGCAGGACGTTTTGCAGTTCTTGCTCATGTACGTCGGGTTGGTTGTACATTCTCCTTTCTTCTCCCGACTCTCACAGCTATATTGCACATCTTTGACAACCTTTTTGTCAACCTCCTTGTCAACCTTATTTTCAACCTTATTGTCTACCATCTTTTCAACCTTCTTTTCAGCCTCCTCGTCATCCTCATTGACAATCTTCTTGACATCCTCCTTGTCAAGCTTCTTGACTTCGTCTTTACTGATACACTCCTTGCAAGACTTTTTACAGTTTTTTTTCATATAACCAGGATTGGTATTGCATTCTCCTCTCTTTGCCCAACCCTCACAGCTTGGGTTCCAATCCTCGCAATCGTCTTTACTGACGCACACTTTGCAAGACTTCCTGCACTTCTTGAGCATGTACTGGGGGTTTGACTGGCACTGTCCGTTCTTGGCCCATTGTGCACATTTGTCATTGTCATCGTCACACACACCACCATCATCCCCTCCTGAAGTGCTCCCGCCCTTTGTCTCACCAACACAAAGTCCGTTGTCCTCAGTTTGACCTTCTTCACATTTCTTGGCGCAGCTTTTTTCGTAAGGCTTTTGTCCGTTCCAGTTTCCCTTGGGTGTGTAGAAGCAGACAAGGTACCAGGCATTTCTGTAGGCATAGACCAGGTTTGGACATCTCAGTGAGTAGCAGCCGACCTTCTGTGTACTTCCCCAGACCAACTGAAACAATAACAAGGAGAGGTGACCCAGTGCCAAACTGGTGGAGTCTAAAGTGTAAGGTCAAACAAATGATATTTGCCTTCTAAAAGGAGGTTTATGCTTATGAACCGGTACTAGGTATAAAGTTTCTCACATGATAGTAATTAATAGATTATTAATAGAGAGAGAAGACGTGACGAGTGAATGCTAGAGGGCGCCAGTTGTAGTTAATTTTGAGCAAGAAGAGTGCATGAAGTCAACATGGCTCTCCACTGATGTTATTCATGTACAAAATGTAATTACTATTAGTGTTAAAATAAAGTTTTAAAGTTGAAAAGAGACTCTTGTGTTTTCATAGAAGTTGGAGTCTGTCAGGGATGTACGCCTACAAGAGTGAGTTCTTACGAAAAGATTAAGTTTCGCTCTGGAATAGTATGCAAGTAATTAGGCACACTTAATATCATGCATTAAGAGTCCAAGAGACAAAACGTTACATTTGGTGTAAGACGTGACATTTGGTGTCAGAAGAAAAACGTATGCTGACAGATCGATGAAGTCAAAAAAAGAAATTTATGCTGACAGGTCGATGAAGTCAAAAAAGGAAATTTATGCAGACAGATCGACGAAGTGCTTCATCAGATTTTTAGAACGTCAGATTGAAAAAAGATGGCGACCATGCAAGGCGGGAACGTCAACCAAGCGGCAAAGCGAAACCCACACTAGTAATAAAAGGGAATTTTGAAAGTAAAGTCAACGCTAGAAAGAACTGTGTCATTAGACCATGTGAACATTGGAGTTCATCTGCCACAGTACATGGAAGATTTCAAGGTTTGTGTTGTGTCGGAAATCGGCAGTTCCACTAATCTGCAGCTTGTCAAGAGTCAGAGTTCAAGGGCTGACCTACATACATCGCTGAACACATTATCGTTTTCGGTGTGTGCCGCTACTGTATCAGCGGACATACAATTACAGAGCAACAGGCTTACTGCAAACAGTAGGCTTGTGACGTCACGTCGACTTGCTTCGCTACAGTCCTACAACTCTATGTGTCAGCTGATCTGCAGTTTCTGCACCTGCTGAACTCTACGTCATAAGTGTCGGCACAGATGAACCGGAAGTGCGCCAAGACTACATACGAGTGTGGTTAAATGTTGTTTACTACTTTTTTTTTTATTATAAGACAATTATGAGTTTTAACATTCTCCGAAGAAAAACATTTCAACGAAAACAATTAGGACAAATTCACAACGTTTGATGTTGTGAATTAATTAAAAAGTGTTAAGATAGCTAAAATTAAAGAAAAAGAAAACTCAAGGCCCCCGACCCCAAATAAGTGATAATTTTTAGCGCAATTTCGAGAAGTCGAATGCGCTATTGCACCCGTTTTGTCCGTCTGTCCGTCTGTCATCACCCTAGATCTCAGCAACCATAAGTCCTAGACCCATGATGTATATATGTTTTTTGTATGTCCTGACCTGCCATTTGTGCATCAACACTCAGTTACTCGATCCGTTAAAAAAACCCGTTAAAACTACCAAAAAACATTGTGAATCGAGAGATAACACTGGCGCAGGCAACGGCCGCCATTGCCGGAAGTCGAATACATCGTTTTTCAAGCATTGAAGAGATTTTACTTTCTGTTTTATTTTTTTTAAATTTTTTTTTTGTTGACGTCATTAGAATATGTAAAAGTTTAGAGAGTTTTACGTCATCATTTGTGGTTACTTCAATCAAGATCTTAGCGGCCCAGGGGCAGAAATGAAAACTTTTTCGAAACAAACTTCAACATTCAACTACTTTCAACAAGATTGTCAACCACGATCTATCAAACAAAAATTGACGGAGTATTTGGGCGATTAGCTGATTACAATTTAGAATGTTTCATTTATGAGTCCTATTTCAGTGACCACAAACAACTTGTAGTTAGATTAAAGAGAAAATAAAAAAAAATTTAAATGTAAAAGAAATGACTTTTAAATTTAAAAAAATTTCAAGTATATTCATTACACAAGAAAATTCATAAAAATTTGTCTAAAATCTTAACACAATTACCGATAACTACATAATGCTGATATCTAACATAAGTACTGATACATAATACGAAAATGCGCTAACACGTCCTGAGTCCCAAAAGGGACCAGGCTTAACATGATTTTTTAAAAATTATTGCCATTGTAGTCAACATGCTTCCAAAGTATCAGGTAGATCCTTTGCTTAAAATAATATTTGTAAAGCTTTTATCTGAAAATAACGACTTTAAAGACCAAAGCAAGATTTAAAGTTTAAAATAAATATAGATTCAATCTGAATTCTTGATGCTAAATCGAAAGGAGGAAAAATATACGGGACATAAATTTAGGCCTCCGCCCCAAAGAAATGGACATATACGATGTTTGTGTACCATGGTTTGTAAATATAATTCCATTTACTAATAAGCTAATGTAAAAAAAATACGTTTGGTGAATATCATATGAAGTATATTTGGACAAATATATTCACCGGTCACAATCACTGACATCTAAGCAACAACTTCTTAAAGTTTCATAGCGATCGATGTGATTGTGTTCTAAGGTAAATATTACACGCAAAGAGACATTGATTCATTTATATTTATATAGCTTGATATGGATATTCTCATGTAAAGCTTCGTGGTATAATCAGTGTTTTGGCCTAATTTTCTTGCCTGCATCACTGTTTTTGTGTTAAATATTTAAATGAATTATCTGTTTTGGTATTTAATAACATTTTAAGAACAATGATTTATCTAGACTAACTGTATCTGGTCACAAGTTGACTAGACTAACTTAGTCTTATCACGAGTTGACTAGACTAACTGTATCTGGTCACAAGTTGACTAGACTAACTGTATCTGGTCACAAATTGATTAGACTAACTATATCTGGTCACAAATTGACTAGACTAACTGTATCTGGTCACAAATTGACTAGACTAACTATATCTTGTGACATGTTGAATAGATTAACTGTGTCTGATCACAAGATGACTAGACTAAATGTATCTGGTCACAAGGTGACTAGACTAACTGTATCTGGTCACAAGTTGACTAGACTGACTGTATCTGGTCACATGTTAACTTGACTAAGTGTGTCCGGTCACAAATTGACTTGACTTAGTGTATCTAGTAACAGGTTGACTAGACTAAATATACTTGGTCACAATTTGACTAGACTAACTGCATCTGGTCACAAGTTGACTAGACTAACTGTATTTGGTCACAAGTTGACTAGACTAACTGTATCTGGTCACAATTTGACTAGACTAACTGCATCTGGTCACAAGTTGACTAGACTAACTCTATTTGGTCATAAGTTGACTAGACTAATTGTACTAGGTCACCGATTGACTAGACTACCTGTGTCTGGTAACTTTCTTTCGTCCGTCGAATCGACGAGGACCACTCTAGTCATCCGAGGGTTGCTGAGACTTGTTTTGCCTATGTGTGCGCAGATGGCTGACAAGACAGATCCTAGCACGGAAAGTTCGGGAACAGAAGGGACATGGGATGAGTTGCTTGCCTCTTCTTTTCTGTGGCGTTGATCCTTTTTGCCTCGCATGTCCTGGCACCTTCATGGACGGATTGGCGCCATGTGGACCGGTCCAACGCAGCTTCCTCCCACGTTTCTGGGTTTATTGCAAACGCTTTCAGAGACGCTTTCAATGTGTCTTTATAACGTTTCTTTTGTCCACGATGGGACCGCTGGCCATGCTGGAGCTCGCCATAGATGAGTCTCTTTGGTAGTATCTCATTCGGCATTCGGGTTAGGTGCCCTGCCCAGCGAAGCTGTGACTGCATCAATAGGTTGAAGATGCTGAGGAGGCCAGCTCTGGTTAGTACCGTGTTGTCTTGAGTTTTGTCCTGCCACTTTATGCCCAGGATCTTCCTAAAGCTTGTTGTGTGAAAGTGGTTCAGCTTTTTAGCATGGCGTTGATATACGGTCCATGTTTCGCATGCATAAAGCAGTGTAGGGAGCACCACTGCCCTATATACTTTCACTTTGGTTTGGATGGTAATGCCTCTTCTGTTCCAGACATTCGGGTACAACCTGCCAAAAGTGGAGCTGGCCCTGGCAATTCTAACATTCACTTCATCATCGATGATGACATTTTGTGACAGTGTGCTGCCTAGGTATGTGAAGCGTGTCACTGTGTTGAGTTTCTGGTTTTTGACAGTGATGTTGGGCTCAACATAAGGCTTTCCAGTCGTGGGTTGATAAATGACTTCAGTCTTCTCTGTGTTACTTGTCAGACCAAAGTTAGTGCAGGCGCTGGAGAACAGGCTAACACTGCGTTTTATGTCATCCTCTGAGGCAGCATTGAGAACACAATCGTCTGCAAAAAGCAGGTCCCTGATTGTGTCTGTCTTGACCTTGGTTTTTGCCTGAAGCCTCCGAAGGTTGAACAATTTGCTATCCGTACGGTACCTCGACTTAACACCAACATCTTCGTTTCTGAAGGCCTCTGTCAGCATGGCAGTAAACATTATGCTAAATAACGTTGGAGCCAGGACGCAACCCTGCTTGACACCGTTTATGACAGGAAAAGGGTCAGATGACTCTCCTCTGTTTTGGACTCTGGCATGCATGCCTTCGTGGAATTGTTGAACCAAGGAAATGAATTTGCTTGGGCAACCATACTTCGCCATGATCTTCCACAAACCCTCTCTGCCAACTGTGTCGAAAGCCTTGGTTAGGTCAACATAGGTGGAGAAAAGGTCAGAGTTCTGCTCCTGGCATTGCTCTTGCAGTTGCCTGGCGGCAAAAACCATGTCGATGATTCCTCGCTCTCTTCGGAAGCCACACTGGCTTTCAGGCAGGAGTCCATGGTCAAGATGAGCTGTGATGCGGTTTAGCAGTATTCTGGCTAGGATCTTACCTGCGATAGAAAGCAGGGATATGCCTCTGTGGTTGTCACAAACCAGTCTATTTCCTTTTCCTTTATTAAGATGTACAATGGTTGCATCTTTGAAATCCTGCGGGATCCTCTCTTGCTCCCATATCAAGAGAAATAGCCTTTCAGTTAGGACTGATCCCCCTTCCTTGTATACCTCAGCTGGTATGGCATCTGAACCAGGGGCTTTGCCACTTGAAAGTAGACAGATTGCTGTCTAGGTCTCGAGCAAGGTTGGTGGGTCATCCAGTGCCTTGTTTGTTGGCACTTGGGGGAGACGATTGATGGCTTCTTCATTGATTGCCGATGGGCGATTAAGGATGTTGTTAAAATGTTCAGCCCACCTCTCCAAGATCTTCCTTTTGTCCGAGATGAGAGTGTTGCCGTCTTCGCTGAGACGTGGATTTGAGCCTGAGGACGTTGGGCCATACACTTCTCTCAAGGTTTCGTAGAAGTTCTTATAATCACGCCTGTCTGCAAAGCATTGGATCTTATCAGCTCTTTTGCTGAGCCAATCGTCCTGCATCTGACGGAGTTTCTGCTGTACAGTTGACTAGACTAACTCTAACTGTATCTGGTCATAAGTTGACTAGACTAACTTAACCTGGTCACAAGTTCATTATACTAAGTGTAACTGGTCACAAGTTGATTAGACTAACTATATCTTATCTGGTCACGAGTTGATTTTATTAAGTGTAACTGGTCACAAGTTGACTAGACTAAATGTATCTAGTTACAAGTTGATTATACTAAGCGTAACTGGTCACAAGTTGACTAGATTAACTATATCTGGTGACAAGTTGACTAGACTAGCTATACTTGGTCACAAGTTGCCTATACTAAATATATCTAGTCACAAGTTGACTAGACTAACTGTATCTGGTCACAAAATGACTAGACTAACTGTATGTAGTCACGAGGTGTCTTCACTAACTCTATCTGGTTACAAGATGATTTAGGCTTACTGTATCGTGTCACAAGTTTGCTAGACTAACTGTACTTGGTAACACGTTGACTAGACTAACTGTATCTGATAACATGTTGACTAGACTAGCGGTATCTGAACACATGTTGACTAGACTAAATATCTGGTCACATGTTGACTAGACTAACTGTATCTGGTCACAAAATGAATAGACTAACTGTATATGTAAACAAATTGATTAGACGTACTGTATATGGTCACAAAAAGACTGGACTAACTTATATAGTCACAAATTGACTAGCCTAACTGTATATTGTCACAAGTTGACTAGACTAACTGTTTTAGTCACAAATTGTAACTAGTCTAAATTATATATGGTCACAAGGACTTTAAAGCAGCCAAAATACATACAAGTAAATAGAAGAGTACGGCAGAAGACCGATTTACGTGGCGCACAGTTGTCAAAGAGAGCGTCATAATAGCCGAGGAGCGAAGAATTTAGGCGGCTGCAGACAGAAGAGGTAGGAGAAATGCCAAAACATTTGGAAGCACAGAACTCATGTGTGAAAACTGTAATAAAAACTACCACTCAAGGATAGGACTTCACAGCTACTCGAGAAAATGCAACATCGTCTCCCGAGACGGAAGACACACCGATGTTTATAGATTACCTGTGTTTAGTTACACACCGATATTTATAGATTACCTGTGCGTAGCTACACACCAATATTTTTAGATTACCCATGTGTAATGACACAACATTATTTATCGATTACCTGTGTGTAGTGACAACTTGACCCACAACTGTATTGACCAAAATTGTAAATTTTTTTCTCATCAAACCATCTTTGAGTTGACCCTTTAATCAATTCTTTTTCCGGATGTTCCATGGAATCCCAAGTCAAGTTCTCTCCCCTTCCATCCTTGAGTTCATGTTTGAAGACACAACCTTCAGCCCATTGTTTTGCCTGTCTCTCAAGTTCCAGGTCTGTGTGAGGATACAAAGTTTTATTGAAAGACTAGCTAATTACCCGCGCTTTTAGAGGTAAATTAGGACGTCAGTTAGTGTTTTGAATCAGTAAATACTCAATCTAAAGCCCTTTGATTTCAATCTGGATCATGATGAATGTTCTTATCATATTAACTTAAACCATTTTGTCTTTATTTTAAAAATTCTTATAAAATTAAATTGGGGATTAACTCTTTAAAAGACATTATTTGATCTTGTCCAGTAGAAATGGGCATTATGAGTTCATTGCAATGCAGTATTTTAAGTTAGGCCCTAACGTAATTATATATCAAAATTGGTCAGGGATCATTCATTTGCACAGTAGCTATCGCTCAAACTAATCTTTATATATAGCTCATATAAGCAAAAAAGCAACATAATGGGCCCTCTTACCCTAGGGGTGGTCACCCTAGCAAAATACCGCTCTCTGCTTCGGAAGTTTGGACTTTAGTAAGCGTTGAAACCCCGTTTAACACTAATTTAAAAATTACTATCAGTTTCAGTCTGGATCATGATGGATATGCTTGTCAATATTTTTCAAGGTTGTGTAAAATCAAATGGGTACCAAAATGGCATTACGGCCCCTCGTGCAAAATGGAAACAGGATGTGCATATCTCACTAGGTCTGATAATTTCAATCTAGGTCATGATGGAGATACGTGTCTATATTTTTTTTTTAAACTTACGTTTTAAAAGCGTTAAATGCTTACAATAAAAATATTTTGGCTCCCGTCCCGGAAGAAATAGACGTTAGAAGTTCATTACCTCTTTGGATTTTTAAAAAAAAATAAATTTGGTCAATAATTTATCCATTTACCCAGTAGCCACTTTTTAATTGACATTTTATATAATAATTATTAATGTTTAAAAATGGCACTTTTAATGCCAGATACCTTAGCTGTAGCATCCCCAATAACTACCTAAAGTTAACAGGCCATTGGATGACTTATATACATTTACTATTGAATAGTCTTTAAAAAAACAAAATTGAGGGGTGGGGCGCTCAAAACAACAGCTTATTTCAATTTGGATCATGATGGAAATATTAATTAGTTAGTCAGACTTTGTTATATAAAATCGAGTGAAATCGAATAGTTAAGATGTCTTAAAAGTATACGAAAAAGAGATTAGGGGCGCTCGGCTACAACAGACTGAAAAAATATAATTTAAATGCCCTATCGAAATTTAAAAGAGGACATCAATTTTTTATCTTCCAAATTAAAAAAAAATTTCCACAGTATCCCAAGTTTTTTTTTTATTTTTCATTTAGCTAATATAAGCTGAATTTTTTTTTTCATTTGTTACCATCGTGGAAATGTACTCAACAAGTTTTCAAAGTTTTATACTTCTGCCCACGTGGGAAATAGGGAAATTAGTGATTTTCACATTTTATATAGTCCATGTAAAGGAGAAAATCTTTTTCGAACCCCCGACCCCCATGAGTGTCAATTTTAAAATTATTTTACGCCAATTATAGTTGCGATCGGCTACTCAACTTTGCAAAGTTTCAAGCTTCTACCTGCACGGGAAATAGGGGAATAAATGATGAGCCAGTTTTTATATAAGAATAAATACATTTAGGCCCCCGTCCCCCAGTGACTGATACTTTAAGGTTTTTTGTTTTTTTTTAAAGTTCTATCGTGAAAGTGTGCTTAACAACTACATAAAGTTTCATGCCTTCACGTACACGCGAACTTGGAGAATTAGTGATTTTCAGTTTTTATATAGCTCATATAAAAAAGCAAATTAATGGGTGGTCAATTAGGGTTCCAGTCAAAATTTTAGCACCCTAGGTCCAACGGAGTGGAATTCTATTGGCATCAAACAAAGAAACCACCTTTCATCTTTATATATTAGATTAGTTATGATCGAATTGATATGCGCTTTAAGAGAAAAGTCCTCCTGGGAATCCTCAGAAGCCATATGCTAAGTATGATCTCAACCCTAAATGAAACGCGCCTGCGGTACTTATGCCATGTCCACAAGATGAGCTCAGAGCACATTCCAAGAGCCCCTCTTTACGGTAATGTGGCAACTGGTATGAGGAAAAGAGGTTGTCCTTGCCAGCGTTTTAGTGTGTCAGCCAGAAAGACATGTCACTGGCGTTGATGGACGTGGCAAGCCATTGCCGAGGCGGTCAAAAGTGCGTGAGGGCATTCAAGTTGCGGATGCCACCCTCACAGCCAGGAGTGAAATGAGAAGAGCCTGAGGAAAGGGGGACGGGGGAGAGGAGCAGGAATCAATGACATCGTCCCTTGAGGAAGGAAGTTTGCCATGCATATGGGTGTGTGAGTGTGTTTGTGTGTGTGTGTGTGTGTGTGTGTGTGTGTACACAAATAAGAGTAAAATTTAAATACGTAATACATTTGTTTCATTTGTGGTTTCTGCACTTTGCTTTGTTGATGAAATGCTTTTAAAGGAAGTTTGTCAAAGTTTCCCAGACATGCATGAATTTATTGTGTCGTTTTATCAAATTATCTTTCTCCCTCACTAGCACCTGATACTCAAAATAAAATGTATTCCAAGCTCTCGTTATATATTTAACAATCTCCTAACTTGTCATTTCGTTGCACGGTTTAAGAACCGCTCTTTTTGAAGAGGTGTGATATAAGCTGGGATAGCAAAAGGGGAATGAAGGGGGGGGGGCTAATTACTGGAAAGTGGATATGCTTTTAAAAATGAACTTACTGCTTGAAAATTTTAAATCTTTAAAAAGGGCTAATCTTAATTAATTTAAATTTCCCCAGTGATCAAAGACATATTTATCTATTTGTTAACATGCATCAGTTACCATAGACAAGTTTGCTCATTTGTTAACATGTATCAGTTACCATAGACAAGTTTGCCAATTTGTTAACATGCATCAGTTACCATAGACAAGTTTGCCCATTTGTTAACATGCATCAGTTACCATAGACAAGTTTGCCCATTTGTTAACATGCATCAGTTACCATAGATAAGTTTGCTCATATTGCATCCTTTTTCCCCTCTCCGCATCTCGTTGTGGATTTCTAGGATGTAGTCTCGTTTATCTTGGTCCCAGTCACTTTTGAAAGCCAGTGACGTCATGATCATGACAGAAGTTAAACTGAGAACTGTCAGGATGTTCATCTTGTCTGAAAGAAAATAAAAGTAACCAGTGGAACAAGACGATTTGTAAATATATATATATAATGGGAATAAAACCAAATATCTCAGCTTTCAATCTTCGACATAGTAAACATTTTATCTTTATGTCTGAAGATTTAAAATAAAGATAATTCTATAGTTTAGTAATTATTTCTTTTTGAATTGAATCTCAACCAGTGAAACGTCAGATTGAAGAAATGGTTGGAACTGTTCTTTATTATTAATTTCCAACAATATATGTTGGGTTGAGATAGAATTCTAAGGGCCCCTAGTTTAAAGGTTGATTTCATATACGAAGCGGCATGATAGCGAAGTGACTAGTGCACTCACCTCACCCACGCAAAGCCACAATAACAATGATCAATGACTAACGCTAGGAAGGGAATTGGTGGCATCCACCAAGTCTACAAAGCCCCTAGTAAATTCTAATGGAAATATTATGAACCCTCTATGACCATCGGTTATGGCAATTACTTACTTTATCTATGACAGTAACTTTTCAATAATAAAAAAAGTTCATAGGTCATTTGGCTAAATAAATCAACAACAAATCTTAACAAAAATAATTAGAAGCCATAGAAATAAATTAAGACATTTTTTTTTGGAATCCCATTGCCATATTTACAATTATTGACGATAACTGGATAGAAAAATACTCTTACTTTCTGGATTTAATATTTTAAAGCTTTCTTAGAGTAACCAGACCAGTATCTGTAGGCTTTCTGAGTCCACTAAAATACGGTGGTCAAACAGGTTCTTCTCCTCCGAATCATGACAACTTATATGACACAGAAATGTGATTTTATTGACTGTAAATAAATCAAGTCTTCAACTGGATATGTAAGAAACAGGATTCAATGATAAAATATCTAATGTACCTACTTCCTTGTCTGCCGGTTTCAATGACGTATGTGTGAGTTTAAGATAGTCCAACAATCTGCGACCGGCCAGCAACAGTCGGCCAATGTCTGGTCTAGACTTAATAACTATTCATATAATGAACACTACTCTTCCTTACATCATCACACACATCTGCGTCCGTGCATTATATCATTTAGTTGTGAGCAAAAGAAATTAAACCGGTTGTTAAACGATGAAATAATAATAATGTGAAAGGAAAATAAGACTGATGTTGTAACGTACTTGTACTCGTGCCAATTTTAATCACGAAATGTTCTTACACCCCTTGACCTTATTGTTAATATCTCTAAAGCGATCGTTTTATTTGTTTTTTATTTGAATCTCAACCAATGAAATGTCAGATTGAACAAATGGTAGGTACTTTTCTTTTTTAATTTATTTACAACAATGCATGTCTTTGTAACGAAATCTTTTTTGAAAAATTATTGTAAATTAAGGGTCAATGTTCTCTGTGCTACTGAAGGTTCTAGAAAAGCCTTGGCTTGAAATGAAATTTGCTAAATAAACGTCTTTTAATTGTTATTAAATTTACATCCATTTATGATTGTTGACATGCGGAAAATTGACAAACGAGTAGTTCTTGTACTAAATTATTTTATTATTACATAGATAATTTTCGTTTAAAAAAATTATCAATAGCTTTATTTTACATTCAATGAATTTCATTATTACACTTTTGCTTCTAATTTAGCTTTAAATTAGTTAAATACAACAGATAATAACAATTAAAAACAATTAAAACTAATTAAAATAAAAAATAATTTCTTTAAAAATATATTTGTTTTGTAATCTGGACCACTTTTATCAGTACACAAACAAAAATAAATTAATATTTAGCAATGAGTCTGTGAAACAATAATAATAATAAATGGATAATTTATATAGCGCTGTATCCCAGCAAATAGCCGGGCTCAGAGGGCTTATCATGGAGATAATAACACACATATATTAATTAAAGAAACATTCTTATCATAATAGCCGCATAATACCAATACGTTATACATCAGCTACGTTTAACATTAAAAAAAATATTGTTTCATTAATTATCAACAACAAGAAAAATTTGAAAAGATGCGTCGTAAATGGAGTCTTCAGTCTTGAAGGATTCAGTATTTGAAATAAATCGGATGTGGAATGGTAGAGAATTCCATTGTTTTGCTGTTCCTTTCGCCAAATGTTTTACTTCGTGTGTTAGGAACACAAGGAATGCGTGTGTTTGCAGAAGAGCGTAGCTGACGACATCGCGAGTAGACCGACAGACGTTGAGTAAAATAGGAAGAAGAAAAGAAGTTGTGACACAGAACGGCTAGTTTGTAATGATTTCGGGTTTGTATGTGTAGCCAATGAAGTGAATAAAGTAGCGGAGTAACATGGTCATGTTTTGTTTGTTTTTTTGCCTTTAGAACTAATATTGATCCTGAACTCTCTGTAGTTTTTCAATGCATTGTTTTGGCGCACCTGACAGAATTAAAGTGAAATAATCAATACGAGCTAGAACAAGAGCACAAACTTGAGTTTTTGTTGCACTGTTAAGTAATGACGGATTGAACTGATCTTATGAATGGCAGTATAGGCAGAGCGACAGATGTGATTGATGAAGTTGTTGATAGACATGTTATCAGCAAGAATTTAACCCAGATTCTTAATCGATATTTTGAACAGTATATAAGAACTAGCCACCTGAATAGAATTTGGAAGATACAAAGTACTGCGTGATTTATTGTTACAGAACAGGAGTGCTTCTGGCTTATCATCATTCAGTTTGAGCTGAAAGACATCCAAGACTTTACCTCACCATAATGCAGCATATTTAATAAATTTTTATGTGAATATTTTTACGGATATTTTATTGTTAGACTTGCTTCAGGAAGAACGCTGATAAATTTAGTTATGAATATACATTTCATAATAGCTGTGCCGTTCTTACAGCCTATCATTGCGTTGTTTAATAGCTTGAATTGAACCGTCAGCAAAGCCATTCTTTCATCAAATGACCACTGTTTTATTGAGATGAATTTATTATATAATTTAAAAGAGGTAGGTGAGATGAAGTTCACTAATGTCGTGAGAGAAAAAAAAATTTGGCTAGTTAATTTCATTTCTTTTTTCTAAATGTTTGTGAGCTTCGAAGTTAAATTGTTATATGCCAAGATCTTTCAAACATTCTTTTCATATACTTTTTTTTAAATTTTTCGGTAATAAACATAATTTCTCATAAGATATGGACATCAGGTCCAATGTTCTGACCTGGGGCAAATTTAAATCACAATACTCGTGTCCAACACATAGAAGATACGCCGCAGAGTTAAATAAAGGTATGATAAAAATGTTAATTGGCTTAATATAGGTTTATGGTAATGAACTAAAATTATCTGAAATTAAGAGAATCCCTGGGAGATTGAATAAAGAGAAAGTGTTGAATATATTTAAATTGAGTTTTATAACTAATCAATAATACTGTACTTGGTACAGGCGTCTAAAAATAACCATTTAATTTTAAAATGTGAACTTACCAATAATACTTTTATTATCCGCGGACGATTCGACTTCGGTTAACTCGACCCCGGACAGTGTGACCATTAGATGTTTGGAACGTGGACGCTTCGACCTCAGGCGGCTCAACCATTTCGTTTCTACGTCGTCAAGTTGTTATTATTATTTTATTTTTAAATTGACTTTATTATATATAAATAATAAAAATATTATGATGGAGTTATTTTTAAAGTTTAAACCCTGAGAGGAAGATTGAAGAAATATTTATACATTACGAACAAGTCAACATTCAACGTGAATTCATGATTGTGATAAGTGTGGTATTCTTCGGCAGATTCAATTTTACGTTATCGCATATCTAATTTCTGAGTAATTAATGTTGAGCAACTAATTGTGAGCTACTAATTGGGAGCAACTAACTATGAGCAACTAATGGAGAGCAACTAATTGGGAGCAACTAACTATGAGAAACTAATGGTGAGTATCTAATAGTGAGCTAATAATGGTGAGCATCTAATAGTGAGAAACTAATGGTGAGAAACTAATTGTGAGCAACTAATGGTGAGCATCTAATAGTGAGCAACTAATGGTGAGCAACTAATAGTGAGCAACTAATAGTGAGCAACTAATTGTAAGCAACTAATGGTGAGCAACTAATGGTGAGCATCTAATAGTGAGCAACTAATGGTGAGCAACCAATTATGAAAACCTAATCTTCCCTTTTATACGTGTACTAGCAATTTACCCGCGCTTTGCTGCGGAAATTATGATTTCAGTTAGCGTTGAGAACCCGCGTAAAAGCAATTCAAAACACCTATTGATTTTAATCTGAATCAAGTTGGATATACTAAATATATTAACTTCAACCGTTCAGAGAATTTGTGATGAGTCTGTTTATAATATAAGAAAAATTATATTTGGGCCCCCGGTCCCCCATTAGTGGGAATTCTAACATTCTTTTTTGCCAATTTTTGTCGGGAGATTACATTCACAATTTCCCAAAGTTTCATGCTTCTACCTACACGGGAAATTGACAAATTAGAGATTTTCAGTTTTTATTTAGTATATATTTGGAAATAACTAAATTTGGGCCCCCGGTCCCAAGTAAAGGATATTTGAAATATTTTCAACCAGCTACCATCGCCAATGTGAATTTAGCAACTCCCAGACGTTTTCTATGTTTAACTACACGGGCAATAAGTGAATTATAGATTTTGAATGTTTATAAATCTCATATAAAAATATGTTTTTTGGGCCCCGGCCCCCATGAGTGTGTATTTAAAAATTCTTTTATATCGACTTTTGTCGTGAGAGGGTACTTAACAATTTCGCAAAGTTTCATGCTCCTACCTAGACGGAAAATTGGAGAATTAGTGATTAGTCGGTTTTTAATATAAGAAAAACTATATTTGGGCCCCTGGTCCCCCATGAAATGGAATTTTAACATCTTTTTTGACAATTTTTTTCCGGAGCGTAAACTCAAAAATTAACAAAAGTTTCATGCTTCTACCTATACGGGAAATAGGAGAATTAGTGATTTTCAATTTTTATATGGCTCATATAAGGAAAAAAATGTTTTTGGGTCCCCAGCCCCTATAAGTGGGAATTTTTTTCCCCCAATAATAATTGGGAGCATGTACTTAACAAATTTCCAAAGTTTCATGCTTCTACCTACAAGTGAAATAGGAAAAATGGGATTTTCCATTTTTATAGAGCCAATATTAGAAAAAAGTGTTTTTGGGGCCCCGGCCGGACATGACAGAGATTTTTAAAATTCTTTTTCGCCAATATTCATAGTGAGAGGGTACCCAACAACTTCCCAAAGTTTCATGCTTCTACCTACACAGGAATTTAGAGATTTAGTGATGAGTCGGTTTTTAATATAAGAAAAACTATATTAGGGCCCCCGGTCCCCCACGAGAGGGAATTTTAACATTCTTTTTCCCATTTTTTGTTGGGAGCGTGTACTAAATTTTTTGTCCAAAGTTTCATGCTTCTACCTATACGGGAAATAGGAGAATTAGTGATTTCCAATTTTTATATAGCTCATTTAAGGAAAAAACCGCTTTTGGGGCCCCGGCGCCCATGATTGGAAAATTTAACTCTTTTTTCTCTAATTATAATTGGGAGCATTTACTTGACAAATTTCCAAAGTTTGAAGCTTCTACCTACACGGGAAATGGGAAAATTGGTAATTTTCAATTTTTATAGAGCCCAAGTAAGGAAAAAAATGTTTTTGGGCCCCCAGCCCCACATGAGCGAGATTTTTAAAATTCTTTTTCGCCAATTTTCGTCGGGAGAGTGTAACCAACAACCTCCCAAAGTTTCATGCTTCTACCTACACGGGAAAGGGGGAGAATTAGTGATGAATAAGTGAGTCAGTGAGTGAGGGCTTTCCCTTTTATTAGTATAGATTAGAAAGTCCTTCCAAATCCGAACAAGCACACACCTTCCCGATTCTAATTACTCAGACAGCAATTATGTAAAACCATAAAAAGAAATATTTATACTGAAAATCTATACTAAAAAAAGGCAAAGCCGTGACTGACCGACTCATTACTAACCCTCCAACTTATTTTGTAGGCAAAAGCATGAAACTTTTGTAAGTTGTTGAGTACCCTCTCGCAACAATAACTGGTGAAACGAACTTTACATTTCCCACACATGTAGGGTCCTGGGCCCCCAAAAAACGTTTACCCTTAGGAGCAGTCCATAAATGACGTCACGCACCTAAGGGGGAGGGGGGTCTCACTTTTGTGTCGATGCGTGACGTGGGGGAGGGAGGGGTTTGAAGAAATGTGACGTCGAATCGGAAGGGTAACTTTGAATAAAACGTTCACTGAAATATCTGGTCACTTAAAATTTATTTAATGATTTTTTTTAAATTCAGTGCTTCTGAAAGTGCTGGTCGATAGGCCATCAAACGCCAGTTGGCGTAAGTTACCAAGACACGAAAATTAAATATAATTCTTTAGTTTGAGAACCCACAAGAGAACATCCGAAACTGTTACCCTGCGTCGTTTGATGTTGACATCAAAGCTTTTGTGATGTAACCGAATCTTCGTTTGGTTCACTCGCGGCAGGAGTCTGCAAACTTGTTTGTTTTGGTTGGTTATCCCCCCCCCCCCTGAAACTACAACTGGTGAGTTTTACGAACAGCACACTTGTCTAAAAAAGATCTGAATGGGATTATATGTAGATATTTTAAGTCAAAACGACACGGAATATCCATTTGGAAGGTGGGTGGGGGAGGGGAATCTATTTGTTACAATTATAAACGTTTTAAGTTTGATATAATTTTGTTATTGGTTTTTGGTCAAACGCCTCTGGCTATTCTAAATAAAATGATAAATGTTTCCTTTTAAAATTAGTCAAAATTATTCACTAACTTTATTGAATGTATCCAATTCTCGACATCGCAATTCGAGAAGAGCACAAAACAACTTTCTTCTGAACTCAGATTTTAAGGCATTTATTTTAAATTTGACAGAAAGGACACGATACGGTCAAGTCATGTTGATTAAGATTTTTGTCACTTGTGTCAATATAAATGAAATTAGGTTGGATTTAGGTGTCTTCGTATTATAGGTAAATAAGAAACCTAAATATATGACAAATTTAACAAATGCCTTTTCTGGAAGAAACCGGTTCAATAGTGGGCATAAGTTACCAAGCGTGCACGTACACATTACGTATTTGAGTATATCTAGTGGAGTGTGGTGGATGTTATATGTCCCAAATAAGTCTGCATTACCCCTAAAAATTTCATTTTGACCCTTAATGAGGTAATTTACCCCTGTTCGCCGACCTCTTTCTCACGGGATGCCCGTCAGTCGTTAGAGGAATTTTTAAAAAATACATTTTAAAAATATTATTTTAAAATAACTTTTTTTATATAAACAAAAAAATTACAATTAATGATTTATAGTCAATGTTTAATGAGTAGGCATTAAAATAAAATATAATGTAAGAATGTTAAAACATTTCGTTTTTTGAAGGCCGGTTAAACGGTTTGAAAAAAAAAACGGACCGGTTCAATAGGATACCTAAATATTAAAATTATAAAAGTTTATTATAACATTGCTGTTAACAAAAAAGTAGCGGATTTTAGCAAATGTCCACAATGATTGAGCATTACCCCTAAGACTTTATTTTTTACCCCCATTGAGATAATTTATCGCTGTTTACAGACCCCTGAAAGCTTTGAAAAAAAAAAAAAAAACAAACTTGAGAGCTTCGGAGTTAAAAGTTATGATAATGTTGGATATTTTAATAATGTAATAGTGTTTCTGTCATTAACTTACGAGAATTACTGTATTTTGCGACGCACAAGACGACACCCTACTTTCCTATTTATTTGCACAAATGTGGAGTTCGTACAGAATTGGCCATTTTCCTCTTCCAGCGCTTAAGTACTATTTTTTTAATAGAAAAAATGAGATATGATATCATTGTAATTATTTTATATCAAATGCCTTTGATGTGCATATACTTAGCAGGAAAACTGTCATTAGAAGATCAAAATCAATTGTCTTGTATCTATATATTCTTGGTCTATAAACAATGCAATGATCCTTGCAATATCAATAGTCACATTCACGAGCTTAATCGCAAAGGTTAATAACATCAAATGGGTTTTTACATTACCGCTGCATTATTCGTTAGTTGTCTTGCTATGCCTTGGCAACTAAACATTTTTTTTTACAAATGTAATATATAAAACAAAGCCTAATTCATACTTAATCTTATAGGGCTTTAAGCTGTGTAGGGTCTCATTATGCTATCAAATCAGTACAGAGAAAATGATATAAAAACGGGAAAATAATGCAAAGATACCTGGTGAAATGGAAACATTCTTGCCGGTCGTCTGATTGGAACAAGTTTGAGAATCACTGCCTTACAATTTATTTAATATCTTTTAAATAGCTTCACGTGTGTTACAATATTACAATGTAGACCTGCACTAAATAAATACATAAATGACAAAAAAGTTATTTGAAACATTCTTATTTTCAAATAGAAATATTTTTTTTCTTCCTTTTTTTTTTATTTTATTTTTTTTATTGTTTCTTTAGGGGGAGGGGGGGTCAAAGTTTTGTGACGTACTTTTGGAGGGGGGTCTACGATTTTGTGACGACACGTAACGTAGAGGGGAGGGGGTAATAAATTGTCCAAAATTGCGTTACTTCATTTATGGACGGCCCCCTTATTACAAGGGCAATATGACGGAGAATCAACACTAATTCTCCATTTTCCGTGTAGATAGCAGCATAAAACTTTTGGAAGTTGTAGAGTAATTTTCCGCAATGGAAACAGGCGAGTAAGATATTGAAATTATAACTCCCCTGAACGCTGCGATTAATCAACATTTGTGTTTGTGCTTTAAAGTTAATTACTAATAACATTTTAATTAGTTTTTTAAAATAATAATAACAATTTCATAATTCATAAATCGCATTACCGCAGCAGGTAACATGGGTCATAGAGCCTCAGTAAAACAAATATAGTAAGTAACACAAACACACACACACACACACACACACACACACACACACAC
>MUZC01000878.1:9239-27435 GCA_002072015.1 Radix auricularia
TGCAAAATTTCATCAAAATTGGATGATCAGAAGTGGTTCAAAAAAGGAATTCAATTTTTGCCCCGGAAAGACAGACAAGAAAGCAAACTAAGAAAAACGTGGTAAAAAAAACTCGCTCATGTGGGGCCGGGGCCGAAAAACTTTTTTTTTGCGTTATATGGGGTCTATAAAATTTGAAAATCACCATATTTCCTATTTCCCGTGTAGGTAGAAACATGAACCTTTGGAACTTTTTTGAGTAAATGCTGTCGACGATAATTTGAAAAAAATTAAATTTTCCACTAATGGTGACCGGGGCCCAAAAAGGATTTCTTCCTTTTATGGCCTATAAAAAATGTAAAAGTCATTTCCCGCATGATACTCTGGATTTTTTTTTTGATTACAAACTCCCGACGAACATTGGCAAAAATGAATGTTAAAACTCCCTCTCATGGTGGGCCGGGAGCCCAAAAATAGTTTATTCTTATATTAAAAACCGACTCATCACTAATTATCCAATTTTCCGTGTAGGTAGGAGCATGAATTTTGGTAAGTTGCTAAGTACCCACTTACGACGAAAGTTGTTGTAAAAGTTTTTTGAAATACACACTCAGGGGGGCCGGGGCCCAAAAACCCGTTTTTTTCTCTTGTATGAACTAAATAAAAATTGAAAATCTATAATGCTCCTATTTCCCGAATAGGTAAAGGGATCGTTAAATACATACCTACGACTGTAGTATGTCAAAAAACATATTTAAAATATCAATAACTGGGGGCCTGGGGCCTAAATATAGTTTGTAATGCACTCACTCACTAAATCATCACTAATTCTCCAAATCCCCGTATAGGTAGCAGCATGAAAATGTGGGAAGCTGTTGAGTACCCTCCACGACGAAAAGAAAATTTAAAATTCCAAATTATGTGGGCCGGGGTCCCTAAAACTATTTCTCTTTATCTGTAAAAAATTAATATCACTTATTGTCTTTTTTCCCGAGTACTTAGAACTTTACACTTTAGGAAGTTGTTTAGTACACTCCCTCGATGGTAACAGGTGACTATATATTTATATTATCACTTACTGCATGCCGGAGGCCCCAATGTAGTTTTCCATTAAATGAGCTATTAAAAACTGATAAATACTGCTTCTGTGTAGGTAAAAGTTTAAAGCCTTCTGTAGTTGTTTAGTAATAATTATATAAGTTTAAAAAAAAAATTCCACTCATTGGTGGCCGGGGGCATAAAACCTTTTTTTCCCTCAAATGGGCTGTATAAACTAAATCAACACTAATTCTCCAAGCTTCCGTGTTGGTAGAAGCTTGAAACATTGGGAAGTTTTTGAGTACATTCACGCGATGGTAAGAGGCAAACAATATTAAATCATTTCTCTATTAAATCAAGGGGGACGATTGCCTATATATAGGTTTTTTCTCATTATGATCTATATAAAAAAGACGCTTTTTTCAATAACTGAAATCCTAATTTACCGCAGAAAAAACGCGGGTAAATTGCTAGTATTTGATAATTTCAAAAGGTACACATTTTTTTTCTTAAAACTGTTAATTAAGGCTCATTAAGACCAGTCCCAAATTAAGAAAAAAATATTATGACAAAGTCTTAAAAACATGAGATTAATGATAAATTGACTGTAAGGGGGTGGTGGGAGTAATCAATATTTTAAAACACACTTACTTTGTTTTCTTTGACATGACTGTGGAAATTTTTTTTAAAAATATATTTAAAAAACATACAAATACATCTTATAACTAATTCAGATTACGTGTATTTAGAACTCTGCACAAAAATGCAGCATCTCATGTTATTTCGTTCTTGTTATTAAAATATCATTTTAATTTCTTTAAACTGTTATGTGTTGCATTTACAGCGTAGATAAAACTATGCTTACCAATTCATAATTGCTCTTGTCTTTTAGCCTAAAAAAATTAATAAAAATATATGCATATTTTTTCAAGAAACTGTTCAATAACATAACATAATATAAACTGGGAATAAACTTTTAGATTTAAAAGTACTATCTATTACTGTTGCAATTGGTGCCACTTGTATCAATAATGTCAACCCACTTGTCTTTTTGCGTAGTTGGATGAAAGATGACACATTGGGAAGTCCATAAAGTAAGTGAGACTAGCGCTCTATTGACTTCGCTTTTCAGCCGCCAATTTTGTATATATAAAAATGTAAATTCGAATTTTAAATAAATGAAATGCATGTGTTTGAGATAAAGTACAAAGTTTTATATATTTTATTATTGTACATAATGTGTGGAATGCCAAATTAGAAATTTGAAATATAATTGTTTCCCTTGCAATCAAGACTGATTTTTCTTATTTTTTTTTATTTTTGTTGTCAGTTTTTCTTTTTCTTCTCTCAAAACTTTTTCAAACTAAACATTTTAAAAAAAATTATATATATATGTATGTATGTATATATGACAATTTTAAGATAATCCTAAATATTATATCGCTTTACTAATGACAATAATACAAAAATATTTTATTTAGCTTTCTCAATAAAAAGCGTAATAACTCTATCGGAATATTATTCACACATTCACCTTAGTTCAAATAAAACACTTTTTGTAATGTAGTTTAAAAAGAAAATATTACTAGCATAAAATTAAAAAAATTAACTAAATAAAATCATAGTTCTATAATAATTTCCAACTTACCTATAATAAAAAAAATGACTGTTCCAATTAAACATGAAAAGACAGTAGCAGAGATGGCACTGAATGTTGCACACATGGTCCAGTCACCTTTTTGTTCAACTGAATTGTGAACTAAAAACGAAAAATACATTTATATAATTACATATAAATATTTATGAGAAATAAGAAGCAGATACTAGCATAATATAGTAACCAACAGTCCTCTTTTGTCTTAACGGCTGGGCAGACGCTGAAATAAGAATGAGGATTGACAGAGCGAGAACTGATCTAACCAGCTGGAAAGAAAATCCAAAAAATTGAAATTAATTACAGTCCGCCTCTAATCTTTTATTAGACATCTGGAAAAAATAACAACCTTTGGGCATAAAATAACTGATAGCCTACCCGAAATTTTTTGCTAGGGCTGGTCCAAGAGAAACTAATTGAATACGATAACGATAGGCTTTATGAGAATCAGGGAACAAAATGACGATGTTAAACACAAAACGTTTCCAATTGACAGAGACGCAATTTATCACAAATATCGGGCTTGTGATCTGAATCCCCCTTTCAAAGAATTGGAGAACAAAGAAGACGAAAGAAGAAAAAGATGCACACAAAAAAGTTGAGAAGAAATTTTCATTTCTTTATTTCTAGTAAAATGAGGTTACTGTAGCAAATTATTTGAGATGCATTATGGTAGTTACAATATTCTGAAATACACTATGATTTTCAAACGCTAGATAATCGACTGGATATTGAAATTGTATATACAAATTAGAGCTTTACTCACAGTTTATGACAGCCATGAGAGAAGCTTCTTTATTGTTATTTGATAAGCAATTTATTATCTACAAAACTGAATGCATAAAGTATTACTAATCTCAGGTGATTGGGCATTGCATGCCTGACAACATAAAAAACATCATATATTTTGCCATTGGGAAAAGTAGTTTTATCTTTGGATAAAGTAACTAACGCTTTCCTATTAATGTTTAGCTTTAAAATGCTATAGTTGCTTTTTAGCTACCTTAAAAGGAAAAAAAGTCGTTTTATTTATATTATTTACTTATTGTAACAGAAAAGTGGGGTTGATAATCATGTTTTTTTTTTCAAATCGTAACAGTTATACGGTTAAAATTTAACTGACATTAGATAACCGAAAAGAGGGCCTACTCAATGTGTAGATATATTTTTAGAACTCCTTTTTAGAAATTATATTTTATACCTCAATTTTAACTAAATAATAAAACAGATATACAATAATTTTTAAACGTCAACATATATTAATAAAAATTGATACACAATAACTTACTCAAGAGTACTTCATATGACGACTCTGTAAAATTTCCATCAAAACTACAAAGGGCGTGTCTGACAATTAACTTTACCACTTTAGTCTCATTATAAGACATATAAGATACAGCATGTCCCCTTCCTTCAACCTTCTGGCTTGAAGCGTTTATTGTTATCTCTATCACACACGGAATACCCTGGCTTTGGCTGGCATAATCAACATATAATTCCTGTCCTCTGATCTCTAGCATATGACTGGGCATTATATCCACGGGTTTTTTATTGAGTGTCAGTGTCCCTGTGGTATCATCTTGTTCTACAAAAAAAGATTTTAAAAAAATAGTTATAAAACCTTCTGTGCATAAAAATTGTGAATATCGTGTTTTTATGAATTAGTTTTCCATTTAAGTAAAGCTTGGAAATTTAACAATTCAATTCAAACCTGTTGCATAATCTCATTTTATTTCGATTTACTTGAAAACTTATGGTAACCGAATAAGTTGTTTTCTTAGCAAACCCAATCTAGCAGCCAACGCAACAAGTATCATCTAATCCCCCATTCCTTCAGCCAGCTTTTCTAACTACTATTTTAGTTTCGATTCAAAGATTAATATTTTTGTTACAAACAATGTGTGAGCTCATATAATCTATAGGCAATGTATAGAATGCCTAGACATAGAATGTCTGATGATTTCAAGCAAAGTATGCAATTTGTACATTTTTTGCATAATTTATATAGAATGTCTGATTTCATTTGTGCAAAGTGTAAAAAAGGACAACAAAAGACTTTACTGATAATTGGATCAACATATTTTAAATTTAAAGTAATACAAAATCAAGCACATTATGTACTCTCTGTTTTGTTTGTTCGAGTCTTCCTCTGTTTCCAAAGGGTCAGGTAAGGATGACATTGTGTGGCCTACTTTAGCTCTGAAGTCAAATTGAGCTCAAGATGGTAATCTTTCGATACCATAATTAAAAGCTCTGTCCCGTCCTACATAAGAAATGGTGAAATGGTCTTTATGAAGCACGTCAAATATCTTGGAGTTTGCAACGTTAAACAAAATGGCACTCGCGCCTTCATTAAAAGAATATATCATTTTACTCTTATTTTCCACCATCCTGCTGTTATGGTGTTTTACCAGCCAGCAGTCCCGTGGTTCTTGCTTATTGATTATCTTAGCCATTTTCAAAATGTTCACCAAAATTTGGTTACACTAACATTTTTGGTTTTTTTTTAAAAAATTAAAATAAATTATTATTTTTAAAAAAAAAACGCTGTTATAGCAACATTGGCTCTTAATTTAGGCAAATCGTTGTTTTACTGTCGTCGTATGTGAACATGGCGTAAATTCCTGTTCTAGCACTATATTCTCTTCCGACATAGTCACACTGCAATCCAAAGGGAAACGTTATGGGAGTACGTGTGTGGATTCTCAGCTGGATGATATGAACTTAGATCATGAGATGAATTTAGCCAGTCTGTAATTAGGTAGCGGAACCTCTTACTGGCTTAAGGCTGTCTTACGATAACTTTCAATAATACTAGTACTAGGCTGTGATCGCCACCATCAAACAACGACCACAGCACCACCGCAAACAACAGTGGCTGGGAAACTGGTGGGGGTAGGCCTATTAGGCCTACATACTCTTCTGGACAATAACTTGGTATTCTATAGAATGCCTAGGAAATGTATGAAATAGCATTTATTTCATTTTTTTTAAAAACTAAAACCATCAGGAAATCTACATAATGTCAATGCATTCCATATAATGCCAAATTTCAAACTCAGGCCGTAACATATGTATAATTATAGACATAAAAACTATATTTTCGTTTATATGAACAATATATACCATAAATAACTGGAAATTCCTGCAAATTGCTTTTTATATGTATCCCAGACTTGTATTCCATAACTACTCCGCGGATTTTAGCTCCCTTTTCATTTAGGTGTGCGGCGAGTTCAAGTCTAATGCTGTATACATAAGGATCCTTGTAAATGCATTTGCAAGTGTCAGTGAAGCCGCTGCCATTGCAATCTTTTTTTAGATTCACAGTGCAAAACTAAAAAAGAAACAACAAAAATTGGGCCTTAGATATAATAAAGCAAAATCACAAATTTTATTCCAGGGGCCGTCCATAAAGTACGCCACACTCAAAGGGGGAGGTGTAAGAAAGTGTAAGAAAGTGTAAGAAACTGTGGCAGTTGTGGCAAGGGTGTTTGTGTGTGTGTGTGTGTGTGTGTGCGTGCGTTTGTGTGTGTGTGGGTGGATGTGGTGTGGGTGTGTGGGTGGGCGCGCGTGCTTGCGTGCGTGCGTTTGTGCGTGCGTGCGTGCGTGCGTGTGTATATAAATTAACAATAACCTTAGTTTTATGATTCATCAGAGCGTCAAGCTAAAGTTGAAAGTCAATGCTTTTCTTTTATATGGTCAATTTTTTCGTCTATTTAAATTTAATGAGATAACTTTATTTTCAGATTGTTTAGACTGTTGCTGAATGTGCAGTCTATTAATGATTGATACCATCATATTAAAATAAGGAGAAAGTTAGAACTGATATGAACTCCGATACATTGTGTGCTATACAAGTATTAAAACAATTAATTGACAATAGTCAATATTTAATGCTTTAAAAAAATAGCAATGATGGTAACCATAGCAGAAATATTTTAAATGTTTATGTTAACTAATTAATTCTTACAGCTTTAAACGTGTTCTCGTCTCTTCCTTGCTTTTGAAAATAGACCATATGTGTTTCCGGGTCATCCGTTGTGTTTACTTCACAGCGAAACACAGCCTTGTCCATCCCACTAATTAAACCGTGAGAGCATTTTGTGATACAATCTTCTTGCTTCACTTCACTTAGATGAATATTAATGGGGAGCACGAAACCTGTCATGTATATAAATTAAACACACTTAAAGTTACAAAAAAAAAATAATTGTAATACAGCAATGATTCTTTTACATGTTCATTTTCTTGTAAATATTTTAAAAAATTTATCCAGCCGCCATTTAAAACATAGATTCTGAATTGATATCGCTCTCTGAGATAAGTTGATTACGTGTAGTTGATCTAAATATTAAATGATGTTTTCTTACCAAAATTAATAATGTTTAAAATAATAAAGAACAAACTATGTTTTCCTCTGTTGAACGATTTAAAACTTGATAAGATGTCCATCTGTGGGAAGAAAAATAACGTAACATTTTAAAAAAATAATAATAATTTCAATACAAGAAGAAAGAACAAAATAAACTATTACGTTCTAAAAATGCTTGGCCTAAGTAAATGATATATTGAAGAGAGCATCGACACGCGTTGTATATAACCTCAATGTTTTTATCTGAAAGACTGCATTTCTGTCATTCATCATCATACAAAAAAAAGGAATTATTATTTATTCAAACTAATTCTTACTCTTTAATCTGCATTATATCTTAAGCTTAGCAACTTCCATATTTACTTTCAGTTACTTTGTTATTCTGGATATTTGTATGACTGCAAGGACGAGCTAAAACTCAAGGTAGCTCCAACACCATCAGCATTTTCAAATTTTTAATATCATCTAACAATATCCTACCACACGCAACCACAGTAATATTCTCACTCCTTTAGAAACCATTCGTCTCTACGTCACGGTCCATATCGTACGTCAGAGTGTTCAATAAAATGCACACTACGCAACCGAGTAGTATAAACACTTACACATTGAAAAGAAAACTCAATGAACTTTAGCATTTTCCCGACACTCTCCAAAGCTAGGACCACTATGACACTTCCATTCATGTTTAGTCCTCCCTGATCTTTAGGCGTATGTTCCGAAACAGTACCCCCATTGTCCCCCTAGTCCTGAGTAGTATTCTCCATATATGGGTTGTCGAAAGCATAGTTAGAATTATTCCCAGCCTAATCGTCCTTGCTAACAACTTAAAAGACATTTTAACGTCTACTGCAGAAGAAGTCATAGGTGGGCTATGAAGCAAAGATAGCATTGGAACACAAACACGATTCTTGATCTATGTGATGACAGAAGAATGCTAAGAAATAAAAACTCTAATCAGCTTACAGCAGACAAATACAGGTGGATAAATACAAGAATCAGAAAGGAGATGAGGCAGGTGAAAATGGACTGAATCGATAACCAGAGCCGCACAGTGGAAAAAAATCATAGCTGCCATTAATACTAAGAAAACGGTTGAGACATTAAAAAATCTCACATAAACGAATCAGGTATTCTTCGATAATTGAAAACAATAAAGGCTAGCTCCTTACTGATAACGTGGCAATACTAAGAGGATGGTCGGAATACAACTGTAAAATTAATCCGAATAGAAATATACTACAGGGGCAACAGAACAAAGATATAAATAATCAATCAGCGCTTTTGAGCGAAGTTGAAGATGCAGTACGGAACTTAAATGGTGGAAAATCGCCTGGAGTTGACAACATCCCAGATGAATTGCTAAGACATGGAGCAACAGAAATAACGAAAGCCCTAACAAAACTGTGCAAGAATATACTTGAAAATAAAGAATGGCCCAAGGACTGGACGCTGTCACTAATCATACCATTACCTAAGAAAGGCAATACGAAACAATGCCAAAACTATAAAACAATTAGCCTCATCAGTGACCCTATCAAAGAAATGCTAAAAATATCCTTAGCAGGCTAAAGCCAATATCCGAGAAATTACTGGGGAAACAACAATTACGTTTCAGACCATTCAGAAGCACAATCCAGCAGATCTTCAATTGTCGCCTACTCATATAAAACATCTATAGCACAAACGCTAACTCCATCGAAACTTTATAGACTTCAAGAAATTCTTTGATGAAATATGACACGAGGGATTTTTTTTCAATTTATGAAAAGTTTCAAAAATCAAAAGGGCTTTTAAATGTTATCAAAGAACTTAGCAAACAGGCAAGAAGTGCAATGGTGTTTAAAGGCTGCGTAGGGGATGTCTTCAAAATGACGATTGGCATCTAATAAGGATGCATCCTCTCACCTGTCCTGTTCAATATGTTCCTTGAAAAAAATCATGCAAGAAACACTCAGACATCACAATACGTCCATCTCTTTAGGGTGATGATCTTTATGCAACTTAAGATTTGATGATGACATAGATATTTTAGCAGTAAAGTACTGCAGTAGCTCACTAAAAAACTTGCACAAAGAACATGTCCATGTTGGATGGAAATCACCTCAAAAAGTAAGATATTGGTTAATATCTCAGATGCCAGTATGGCAAGCTTTGTAATAAATGAAAAAAAAATCTGGAGGAGGTACATGATTTTAAATAACTTGGAGCCATTATATCAATGGAAGCTGAAATTCTAACTAGATTTGGGACTGAAATAGCAGCAATGACAAACTCCAAAATATGGAAGAACAAAAACATTAGCCTGCCAAAAAAAGCTTAGGCTTTACAGAGCTCTAAAAAAAAATCATTGCCTATATGGGTTTTAGTTCTGGGCACTAATGTCAACCACGGAAAGCAGGATGCAATCAATCGACAATAAATGTTTGCGGAAATTTACTAGATGGTTTATTTAGAATACAAAACTAATGTTTATGCCGTGTTTGTTTTTCTTGTTTTCTCAGGCTACCCATTTAACATCCGAATTTCGGACTGGAAGAAATATAATTTATATGCGTTTTTTCTTGAGTGTGAGATAAGAAAAATGATATATCCCAGTGTTTTTAAAATTTGAATTAAATTATCGATGTGTAATATCTGATTGTTAAAATTCCTATGCCTATGTATAACACTTTAAATTGCAATTTTAGTTACGTATTAAAAATATTATAACAGGTTTTACGCAAAATTTAACAAAACAATACTTTTGTTCCAGGTACACACAAGTGTCACATCCATAATAATTAGTATTAATATCTATGTTTAAATCTATTATATTATATACATGCACACACACACACACACACACACACACACACACACACAATATATATAACTTCAAAGAAAGACGATAAAACGTAATAATTTGTTTTCCCGATTAGTTATATTTTATGCAAATCAAGTAATAACAATTCATTCAGTTTCCCGAGGAAATTATATTTCGAGAAAATAATTAAATAAGTGTCAGTAAAAATTTCAATTGCTAAAATTTAAAAAAAAAAAAAAATTATTGTCATTTTTATTTCAATTTTTAATGTTTCAGTTCAAACAGAAGACAAATCTTGAATAGGAGAAAATACATTTAAATATGACTATCTTCTTACACTACAGATCGATACTAAAAATAGCACAGTTCTTTGATGGCGAATGAGATCAAATAAAAAAAAAAGATTTAGAAAAATGTAATAATTATCCACTTTTACCAACAATTCTTAATTAAAGCTAATGAAAGGAATAGATAGAATTAAATTATGTATTTAAAAACACAGCATATCAAGCGGGTGGCAATGGTGGTCAATTGTAAAGTAAAGCAATTTCCGACAACGACAATGTTTTGTGGAGTGGGGAAAACCAAAGGGAAACAACAATATTACTAATTTCCAGTCTTAATTAACAGATTCGCGCAACATTTCTTTGACTACATAGTGGTTGTTATAACTAACGCAAAACCGTTCAAATATGTTTAATAGTTCAAAACAGATATCAATTTGTAAAACTAAGCAGTATAAGTTATAGGAAAACTGGAGGAAAAAATTAAATTCATGACCGCTTGCCCCCAAAAAATGCGTTATTAATATCACCATGACAGTTTGAGTGGAACTTCGACCCCAGCCAGGTTCGGACAATGAAGATAATATGTTATGAATTCGTTGGAAATGTCCCCTTGATTCAAAATATAGATTCAAAATTTCTGTCCCCAATTTTTAATTTTGCTTATATTTTTTTTTCAACAATTGCTATCCTTGTATCTAGTTGGGAAAGAAGCTTCTCCAAACTGAACTTGATAAAAAGTATCTTCGTTCCACAATGGGTGATTTTAAGATTACAAAATCTTGCTAATATACAGACAATATCCTTGTTTATGACATACAAATTATATTTTAAAAAATAACACCCAATTCTTTCTTTTTTAATGGTTAATTGGTAATGATTTGGCTATAAATTAGAAGTATGTGTGGCTGCTCTTTAATATCGAAGCAAGCTTGTAGCCATGTACAGCTCCATTAAATAACTTGGCGGTCGTTATACATTTAAGAGGAACTTTTTTTTTTTTAAATTTCGCTTTTGATGTATCAAAAATTTATGACTCTCCGATCCCCCCCCCTAAACCCAGACACGTGATTTAATTTATGGACGGCCCCAAAAAGCGCGGCAAATTGGAGACCACCCTAGGCGACAAAAGTTATAGCTATGCCTCTGTAAGAGTAACCCAAATTAAAAGACAAGGCCCTGCCCCATGCAGAAGTTTGGCAAGTTCGGCGTTTTAAAGGAAATCGAATTTTACACAAAATAATAATAAATAAAATATACATAGAACACTAAAAAATAGATCTGATTTTAAATTACAAGTAAAATATATTGCTCAAATATTTTTTATTCCAAGCTCCTTATAACACACACACACACACAAATAAAAAAACCAGAATACATAGTTCAGTCATCTTTTTCTTCGTGATCTGTTATACTTTCACCATTTATAAGTTCGTATTGATGGGAGTCGTCCAATGGAGTCGAGAGATCGTGATCAGCATTACTATCATCACTAGTCCTGTCGATAACAACAGTGTAATCTTCCGTAATATCATCTCCTTGGCGTCTCATTACGCGGGTACTTTCGTTTTCTGATACCTTTAGCGTTAAAGGAACCTTTCCTGTAACATAAATATAAACACACACACATACAAATAAATGGCGTAGGGGTAAAATGCCGGGCTTCATTAATTTTATTAAAAAAATAATATGAATAAAAATAATATTATAAATAGGGCTGGTAACGTTTAATGTAATTTTAATTGCTAAGTATTGAACATTTAACAATAAATTTCGTGAAATTAATCGTTAAATTTATTAAAGACAAAAATCATATTTCATGACTTCATTTAACTAAAAATATCAAGTGAATTAAAAAAACAACAAGTAATTGGCTTTTTTTTCATATGGTATCTCCCCTATCTATAGTGTTGTGCTGAAGTCGTTATTTCAGCGATGACTGGTCCCTAATGGGAAATTGTTTGCGACAGTGAAGACAGTTTATCTTTTCCAATTACTTTAAATTTGCAATCCGCAGTTAGCTTTAAAAAAATATTTACTTAACGGTTTGTTTATATTCTTAAATTTAGATTTGCTGAATCTGTAATTATTGATTTTTTTTTTTTACATCTGCTCGTCTACATAAAGTAAGAAATTATAATAATACGTAGGTAACGATGAGACAATCGACCAAAACTGGAAAAAACATTAAAGAGATACTCACGACAACCTGTGAAGAAGTGTTGGGCCCCAAAAAACAAAAGCATAAAGAATGGATTTCTAATGAAACCATGGAGAAAATCCAGCATAGGAAAAAAGAAGAAGGCACATCTTAACAACAGCCGCACCAGAATTGAACAAGCTAGAGCATCAGCAGAATACCCAGAAGCCAACAAAGAAGTTAAACGCAGCATAAAATCAGATAAAAAGAACTACATGGAAGGACTAGCTCTTGAAGCAGAAGAGGCAGCGTATCACGGTAACACAATAAAAAAGCTATCCGGAAGAATCAAAACTCCAGAGAGATCTGTTAAAACTAAAGATGGGAAATCAATACCTGATGAAGAGGGCCAGACAAAAAGGTGGAAAGAGCATTTTGAAGAACTCCTTAACCGACCAGCCCCACAATACACACTAAACATAGAGCCAGCAGAACAAGAACTAGAAATAGATTGCAGCGCACCCACAAAACAAGAGATAAGCAGAGCAATTAAACAACTAAAGAAAGCAAAGCGGCTGGTCCAGATACAATACCGGCAGAAGACTTGATAGCAGATATTATGACTAGCTCTGAAATGCTGCACATTCTTTTCAAGAAAATATGGGAGGAAGAACAGATTCCAACAGAGTGGAAAGAAGGACATCTCATTAAGCTCCCGAACAAAGGTGATTTTAGCTCATGCTCCAATTATAGAGGAATAACACTGCTATCCATACCAAGCAAAGTATTTAATAGAGTGCTGCTAAACAGAATGAGAAACGCAATAGACACCCATCTTAGAGACCAACAAGCAGGTTTTAGAAAGAAAAGATCATGCACTGACCAGATTGCCACACTGAGAATTATATTAAATCAATCCCTGGAGTGGAACTCACCATTATACATCAATTTTATTGACTACGAGAAGGCGTTTGGTAGTGTTGACAGGCCAACCCTGTGGAAGTTGCTAAGACACTACGGTATACAACAAAAGCTGACAAACATAATTAAGACATCTTACGAAGGCCTTACATGTAGAATCATTCATGGCAAAAAAACAACAGAGACTTTTGGGGTAAAGACTGGAGTCAGACAAGGGTGTTTGCTTTCACCCTTCTTTTTTTTTTGCTAACCCTTGACTGGATAATGAAGATGTCCACAGAGCAGAAGAGAAATGGTATATAGTGGACACTGTGGAAACAACTTGATGACATGGATATTGCGGATGATCTCGCCCTAATATCACGCACAAAACAACAGATGCAGGATAAAACTAACTAGGTAGCACAGATCTCTTCTTGTGTTGGCCTAAACATCCACAAGGGAAAAAGCAAAGTCCTTAAAATAAATACATCAATCAACACCCCAATAACACTGGGAGGATCAAATCTAGAGGAGGTGGATAGCTTTACATACCTCGTTAGCATCATAGGCATGCAGGTAGGGACAGACGCTGATGTTAGAGTGAGAATTGGCAAAGCAAGAACATCATTTAAACAGCTAAAAAAAGTTTGGAGTTGCAACAACTTGACCCTCCAGAACAAGGTAAGGATATTCAACACCACAGTAAAGCCAGTCCTGCTATATGGAGCTAAAACATGGCGGATTACAGCAGCCATTTCGAAAAAACTTAAAGCATTTATAAACACATGTCTCAGATCAATTCGCCGAATCCGCTGGCCCAATATCATCACCAACGAGGACCTCTGGCAACGTACACAAAAAGAGCCAGTGGAAGAACTAATACTTCAGCGCAGATGGAGATGGATTGGCCACACCCTCCAGCATTGTGAGACAAGCCCTCACTTGGAACCCACAGGGCAAGAGAAAAAGAAGTCCACCCAAAATGACATGGAGAAGGGAATTGGAGACAGACTCCAAAAAGAGTGGGCACAGCTGGGGACAGTTAGAGAGATTGGCACAGCTGGGGACAGTTAGAGAGATTGGCACAGCTGGGGACAGTTAGAGAGATTGGCACAGCTGGGGACAGCTAGAGAGATTGGCGCAGCTGGGGACAGTTAGAGAGATTGGCACAGCTGGGGACAGTTAGAGAGATTGGCACAGCTGGGGACAGCTAGAGAGATTGGCACAGCTGGGGACAGTTAGAGAGATTGGCACAGCTGGGGACAGCTAGAGAGATTGGCGCAGGACCGGGATGCCTGAGAGTCTTTGTTCGTGGCCTATGCCCCAGATGGGACGACAGGCAATGATGATGATGAATACGTGGGAGAAGTTTGGACGGCAAAAAATATATAAATTATTAATTAATAATTAATTTTTTTTTATAAATTGAATGACATTTTTTTTTATATATATTCTTAAACTGTAATAGAAATGTATCTATTAAAGTTATTTAATCGATACCATTTCTTTAAAATAATTAACCGAGAAATTAATCGTTAATTTTGTGCGGCCCTAATATATGTAATATATGTAAATTAAATAATCTGTTTTAATCTATAAACATTATTTTTCAAAGAATATTAAGTCAGTAATAATTGAAAAAATATAATTTCTATAAAATATGCTTATGTAAATAATTCATATGTTAATTCTAATGAATAAAAATCATTTAAGATACGATAATGGAAGTATTTACTCTTTTAATGTCCTTTCATCACATATGTAATGAAGAAAGCGGCGAAACTAATAGTTCCTAACACAATAACTGGGAAGACGACAATTTTTAATATTGAGAGTCTTGTCCAGATAGATACAAAATACAAAGTTAAATATTTTATATTACTTTTGATTTTAAAATGACAAGGGTTTAATTTGCAAAAAATACAAACAACTAATGCATAAAATACAATTTGCCTTAGTACTTAATTTATCTATATTAATTCATATATGAGATTGTTTGAATTAAGTTAATTAAATAAAATTTAAAATTGAATAAAATAAGTTTTTAAAAGACAATGACACATTTGTCTTATATACTGTATGATGAAGAGTGAAAACTTTCTAAATCTATCATTATAGATATTCCTCTATTACGCAAACAATTTTAAGAATCTGACAACAGTGATTTAAACTTTATAGATGTGAGATTATCCTTACACCTTTGCAATGTCACACGTGCATTGGCTTTAGCCCTATTGCATTAATCAATGATTCATCAGGTACATGTTACCTTTTGTTATTTATTGATTTTTGGGGTGTTTTGTTTTCAAATTTGAAGTAATATGTGCTAAGTCGACTTTCCTTGTATAAGCTCTTTACTTTACTAGTAGAATTCCAATCTGAATCCTTGAATTGTAAATGTTGTTAATTTTATTTATTTATTTTTAATAAATCATTATTTATTTTTATTTGCTTCATATATTGATATAGAGACCAAGAACAAGTATGTAAATAATAGAATAATATTAAGCCAGTTACAAAGAGACATTCAAATAACATTTTAGTTTTACCTTGAGTCAAGTGAAAGAAATAAATAAGTTGTTCACTTTTGTTGTTGTCGATAATGAAACGATATCTATTTACATCATCTATTCCTATAAAATATAAAGTCAAGTTTACAGTTCCGTACGGCGACACACTCTCTAAGTACTCGAATGAGTGGCGAACTTTGATCGCGTTTTCATGAGTATGAGAAACGAATTTTTCTTTTGGGGAAACGTCCTTTAATAACGTGAAGATGTGAGGTCTGGGGTAACCATAAATATCAATAAGAATGGAGATAGTTTCATTTTCTTTAAATGCTATTGTTGAATTATTTTTGTTTGGATCCTGTAACCGAAGCGGACCTGCATAATGAAACAGAAATTTATTTTTAAATATGTTTAAACAAATTATATTGGAATTAAAAATCCCTTTTTAAAAATTAAAGCGCTAATAATTAAATTTAAAATTAAAAAAAAGTATTAAAGTTTTTTCTTTATCTTCTAATTTATTACTTAAAGAAAGTTGATCTTTAACAAAAGAAAAAAAAACAACAACGCAAAAATACAAGAACACACACACACGCACACAAACACACAAAATATTAAAGTTTTGACGCGTAACGCAAAAATGTTGTTTTCTTATTTGTACATGTTCACCAAATATTTTAGGTTTTATTTGTACTGAACAAGTGAACTTAGGGTAGGGTATTTGAACTTTGGGATCTGTGTTATGTGTTTTTAAAATACTATACGAATATCAATCCTCTATTTATCTTTTTTTTATTTTTTAAAGAAACGTTAATTATATTCCAAAATTAGAGCTTGTATTATTATTACTTTTTATTATTATTGTATTTATTATTAGGATTAATATTTTAGTGATGTTAACAATTAATTTAAATTAAATATATATTTTCTTAATTAACGATTAATTAATTTTGATCAAAGGCAAAATTTACAATTTATGATTTCATAAGTAACACTTATTGAACATTATTCTTGAAAATGTAAAAAACACTGGAATGTATCCTTTATGTGTCATTTTTTAATCAACTTCGCAAAAAGACAAGTGTGTTGATCAATTTTTTTTTCTCAATTAATTATCGGTCTAATTTCTCTAATAAACAATATAACTATCCGAGCTGAGCAATATTCTCGTGGAACTGACGAAACTGATATACACAAAACGGTCTTGGCAAGAAATAAAATTAACAGATATCGTTGTTCATTAACTTTCAACCATTGTAGAGGGTTAATCGATTCAGGAACTCTTATCCCAATTTTAATGCAGTACTTCATCAGAAGAGCTGTCGTCATTTTCTGTGTCTGAGACAAACTCAGGTACTTCCTTTAGCGAATATGCTTTTCATTTGGTTTGATAAGTTGGTGAAGTGTTAGAACCACATTAGGAAAAGTATAACAACAGTATAAACATTCCCGTCAGTTAACAGTTTCAAACCAATATGTGTGTGTTTTTGTTCAGGAAATGTATTATTTATCGCTATTTCATATTATATTTTCTTTTATTGTTTTACTTCAAATATTTTGTAAATTACGGATCGATTTATAATAAAACAAAATTTAATCGTCATTTTTTTTTTAGCCAATAATTGAAAAACTACTCGCTAATTTCCACAGCCCTACTATATTACTTTTTTTTCATATGTATGTATTGAATTTCTTGCGGTAACATTTACTAACGCTATGGTAAAACACGGTTACATATTTCCTTACTAGTACTTTGACTATGAAAAATAGACTGTTCCTATTTTTAAAAAATCCTAAACCGTAGTTCGCTACTATCCTTTCTCAACTTTTTTTTTTACTATATCTTTTCAGTAATTTTGCTAAACATAGTGTTTGTAAAATGTGTGCCACAATTTGTATTTCAGGCGTATGACAGTTTGATCTATGTTGATTTTGATTTTTTTTTTCTGATTGAATTAGTTTGGGCCTGTTATTAAATCTCTTTGATGAAAAAAAAAGTTCATTCTTTCAAACAAACCAAAATGTAAAACTAACTAGAATTACAATAATAACTTACACACGTTAAAAATGGACAATGCTGTAAGTGAGGGATTATCGTCCTCTTGAAGAGCTGAACAGGTAAAAGTGCTAAACGATTTGCACGTCAATTTTTGAGACCAATGCAGTTCTTCATGCGTTGAGGGATTTTCTTGAAGTAGGTTCGGACCATTGAAAAGTTTCAGTTTTGGTTTTGGGAAGCCGATTGCCTTACATATAAGCAATATGGTTGTGTTTGTTTCTATTATGAATTCTTCTCCCGTTAATCCATTTAAGGAAAATCTAGTAATTATGGCCGGGTCTAACAATGAAAAATAATGAAATAAAATAAATAAATTAATACTCTTACAAATATAAATAAAGTTAAAGGAAAAACCAAAAAATAATTTAATCAAACCAGATTTCCCCTAAGGTTAAAATTAATTTTAGATATCTATTTATATATTTATATATATATATATATATATATA